>VZTU01033419.1:98301-170040 GCA_013400835.1 Zapornia atra
TAAACCCCCCCCCATGTGGAAAGTATGATTAAAGCCAGCCAGCCGCTCCGCCCTGACCGCCTGAACCATACATACATGCACAAATGCCAGATTCTCTTCATTCCAGGCTGCTGACTTCAAGCAGGACTTGCTCTGACAAGCTGGAAATGAGGGCTGGCAGCTTTGTCTGCAACTCAAAGGCTTTATCTCTCTAAGACACTCTTCCTAGCGTTTCCCACAAATACTGTTCTGCTGGTAGGAGCTGTTGTATACGCAGGATGCCATCAGGCACTTATGAATAAAGCTTTACATTGTGTAACTCTCCTTAGAACAGGCAAGGAAAGCTTCATAGAGCAACTGGCATGAGGCCCACAGGAGAGCTTGCTCTCCTTGTGCTTCAGCCTCATTATTGGGGAGTGGTAGGGAGAGTCAGCTCAGCCTTTGGATTTTCCTGTCCCCCTGCCAAGAACTGGTGTTCTTTCCTTTGCCAAACTTCTACTGTCCGGCCTCCATCACCTATTCCCATACTTCCATTCATCTCTAGCTTCCACAGCATATTCCTGTGGTTCATCACCTTGGTCTGTCTCTTACCCAGGTGGGAAATCAGAGGGGAATTCCTGTGCTTCTTCCCCATTTCACCAGGTCAAGGACAAGTTGTTTGACTTCTAGGATTGTTCTGTCTCCACTGACTTTCTGTTTCCCCTAACATTATTGATTCACTGCTGCTTCTGCTCAGTGAAGAATGCCAAGTGTGTCCACCTGTTAGGGTTTTTTTTCCAATGCACTTTTAAGGTGTCTGCTTATGCAGTCTTTTGCTTAGGTCAGGGAGTATAAATATTCCATCTCAATCAATTGATGAACTCAGCCGTCAATAAATGCTTTCCTCCCAGAGTGAAACCTTTTTGAGAGATGTAATAATGGTTCTAGAGAGCCTCGATGCCAGTAATTGCAAGATGGCCAAGCTCTTCTTTGGATGTTGTTTTTGTTCAAAATGAGTATTCCAGTAAGTATGTTTTTACATTCATATAATATTTAACATGTGAAACTGAGATAACTTTAAGCTTAATGCAGTAAGGTGTGCCCCCTGATACCAGAAATTTAAGCTGTCACTACAGTTGTGATGTGATTTCTGTTTAAAGCGTATCTTTGCTGTCATTGTATTGTCTCAGATGCAGCTTATCAGTGTTAATTTAGGCTGGAGGGTGTGTGTACATGCATATATTTTTCTACAAAAACCATAACACCTATCAGTATGAAGTATCTGCCCAGTATTTCACCCATCTCACAACTGGCAGTTAGTAGAGGGAGGGCTGTTTGCACAGGGGCTGCAGCCTTGACTTGTGGTCACAGAACTAATCGTGTTGAGCAGAAAAGGGATCCCACTAGTCTCGGCTCCAAATCTTCTCTCCTGACCATGGGACTGTGTTTTCTGGACATTGTGTGAAAAAGATTGGTAGAACAAAAGCTCTCATTTCCCCTTATCTTAGCTTAATATGTGCAAGGAGCATGCAACCCTGAAGCAGAGAAATAAGGGAATTAGAAACAGCGTTGTAGTGAGGATCTTGAACAAGAATTCTGCCTGCATGAATCACAGAATCGTAGGGGTTGGAAGGGATCTGGAGAGCTCATGGGGTCCAGCCCCCCTGCCAAAGCAGCTCCCCAGCTCATATTGCACAGGTCGGCGTCCAGACGGGTCTTGAATCTCTCCAGAGAAGGAGACTCCACACCCCCTGGGCAGCCTGTCCCAGTGCTCCCTCACCCTCACTGGGGAAAAGTCCTTCCCCATGTTGGTGTGGAACTTCTTGTGCTTCAATTTGCAGCCATTGCCCCTTGTCCTGTCCCCACAGACACTGAAAAGGGGCTGGCCATTTCCCCCTGCATCCCATGCTTAAGATATTTATAAACACTAATTAGGTCCCCCCTTAGTCTTCTTTTCTCCAGACTAAACAGCCCCAGCTCACTCAGCCTGTCCTCATACAGGAGATGCTCCAGGCCCTTAATCATCTTTGTAGCCCTTCTCTGGACTCTCTCCAAGAGGTCCCTGTCTTTTTTATACCAGGGAGCCCAGAACTGGACACAATATTCCAGGTGGAGCCATGAAGTACCCCTAGCATTTAACCTCTGTGTTTTATTCATCCTGGAGCAAATGTAATTTAAAGTGACACTTCTATAATTGATGAAGTATCTTTTTACCATTTGTTTAATTACCAGTTTCAATGTCTAGAAAGCAGTGGATCAATAATTTACAGTGATGAACTTCCCTGTGTACCTCTGGTTTTCTAGCTCAACCATACACACAATAGCTCTTAAACCATCAAGTCTTCATGCTTTTCTTTAGGTGATTTAAAAATGCTTAACTGTTTTTCCTGCCACAGGTGTACTCAAACACAGCTGAAACTGATGGCAGAGCTCCTACTGACCTCAGTGAAGCAGGGTTAAGCTACAGCTTGCTCTGCCCATCATATGAGCTCTCAGCAATTTGCAGTCTCTGTTCATCATTAGAGCAAAGGCTGGGCTCATGTTGTTGCTACAATAGAGATGATGCTGCCCTGGCAATACCTGAGAGCTGTTAGGACAGAAAAATTAAGCAAAGCAATGGAAGCTGCTGCCCAGGTGTCGTGTGCGTGTCTTACATGATAGTCTTTGAGAGCAGGTACTGGTTTCTTTACAGGAGATACCTATTCCTGAGGCTCTTGTACCCCTCTTCCAGGGAAGAGCTTAGAGTCCCTCATGGCCATGGATCTCTCACTTTCCCCAAGGGTGCTTACAGGATCTCTGCCTGTCAAATTGGAGGAAGGACAGCGTTTGCTTCCCAGTGGGGTGAGACTTCCGACAGTTCTGGTGTTGTCCTAGCTGCCATCGACAGTGTGACTTCCTCAGACAGCATCAGCACAAAACATATCCAGCTTCCATGAGATGACAGTGTGGCCTTAGGTGGAAAGGACTCCCACCTACCCACTGGTAGCCTCAAGGCAGTACACCTTTCACTTTTTGGAGGATGTGCTCATTATCTGCATTAGCACAAGTGGATGCTTCCCCTTTCCTGTGTCTTATTCTTAGGTGGTCCTCATCTTCTGATGGAGAGCTGAATGCTGTGGGACAGTTGATATTTCTGTTAATGTCACAACTGTCACAACCAGCTGCTTATACCCAAGTAATGGGAGCTGTGAATTCCTTCAGGACCTCTCATTTGAGTTGCAAGTCACAGCCAAGAAGTTTTCTTTGATATTGCAGAGGTAAAGGGCCAGTGGGAAGATTGCTGGACCTGCCTGTGACTACCTGTTTTTTCTGGTTCAGCGGGATCCATGCAGTGTTTTAACCACCCAATGTAGGATGATAAGTAAATCAGAGAGAGAGAAAGGAAGGATTTGGACCTAGTCACTGCTGGAGAGTGAATGTTTCCATTCACTGCATAGACCCATGTTTATCCAGGTGTGGAATATGCATTCCTGAGAAGCACAGAGGACTGGGCTCCTTGTTTAGTATACATTTTGGTTTTGTTTTGGGGTTTTTTAATCTATGTCAGGAACATTTTTTTTAACATCAGTGTGATTACATCTTTTACTTTGAATAACCTTGATTTAATGTAGTTTTGATTCAGTAGGTTTAATAATTTTTAAAATGTTTGAAAACAATAACCTGGGTCGTTTGATGAGCGTGAGCTGATGCCAGTGGATGTGGGGTGTCCTTCTGAAATAATGTCTGTATTTTCCAGGCTTTTGCCAGCATGATGACAATTCCTCATTCCCCACTTACTGAGGATATATATCTATTTTAGGATTAAAAATGTTTGCAATTCACAAAAACATTAAAGACTTCATTCACTGTGGGATTTTTGGGCTACCCTCAGACAGGTCAGAAGGAGATTACCTCGCACAATACCCTTCATCTGGTGGCTTTTACCCTCCCTTTCAGAAGCAACAGAACAGGCAGGGTAAAGGGAAGCAGCTCAGACGTAAGCCAGCTGCAATATCATCTGCCCACGTGCTCCTCTTGGTTGCCAGGCCTCAGGCCTGACACGCTGCCAGATAGCCAGTCTGCACTCTGTGTCTACTTTTCTTTCGTCTGCTTTTGGAAACTGCTTAGGCCATTTCTTTTAGCATAATCTGGAATTTCTACAGATGATTAGATATTCCCTTTTTTTTTGGGGGGGTGGGGGGGGGGTGTCACAATCTATTTTTACACCACACTGTTGTTGAAACTCTTTCCTTAAATTTTTCATAGGAGACTTAATGCCATCACAATAAATGTAAAGTGTTCTTTGTTCCCTTACAAAGAAGGGTTTGAAAGAAGTTCATGTGTTTCTAATAGCTTTATTAGAACTTATTTATAACTTTTCACTGTCCCAAAATATCTGCCTGCCTTAGGCCAACAAAGCCAGTTTGGAACAGAGGAAAAAAAGGGGTCGAAGGGCAAATTGTGCCTGTAAACTCCACACTTCTCAATCACCCAACTAAAAACGACTCTGCTTTTTTGAATGTACAAAACATTGAGTGTACCCTTCTTCTGGGCTCTCAGAACTTGGCTCCACTTGGTAGTCTGCAGCTTGCTTACAGCATTGCTAAGTTTGCATTAAAAGAGAGTCACACCCAGAAGGAAAACAAGAACTCCTTTCTCCCAGGTATCACCAGCTTTGGCAGCAGAATGTAATGTCGCAAGAATACTTGCAGGTTGGTGTGTAGCTGTTGTGGGTTTTTTTTCCTTAAAGACTATAGACATTACATGGAACAAACCTGTGACAGATGCCATTGTACCAATGTACCTAAATTTGGGGTACAAATTATACTGATATGTGCATTTTTATCCAACTATAAACTTTCTAGACTAGGGATTTTGTTACTACATCAACAGGAGTGGGGAGTAGGAGTAGTTTGAGGCATCACTCATGTACAAACTATTTGTTAAAAAAAAAAAATTAAAACATTCAGGAAATACATTCCATATGTGATCCTCCTGTGTTTTTAGGGGAAGTTTTAGCAATTTGGCTTTTATTTTTCTGACATCGAAAGCTTGACTATGCAAATATAACCTAGATACTACCTGTGCTTCCATCTCCACCTAGCAGAAAAGTTCACATCTTTGACAGCAAACCAGGAGTTCAACAATAGCTTTATTCAGACTTCACAAAAAGGAAAAGCTTCATGTTAACTAAAAGAAACAATTCCATTTGGCTCTTTTGGAGGGAGGTAGTTCCTTTTTAAACAGTTTTTCACGGTACCAAATGGTCTGTTTTGGGGTGTGGTTTGTTTTAATGCAAAAGTGCATTGATGAAAGTTGTCAATTAAAGTAAAAAGGAAAGCATGGGGATGAGTCAGGCAAGTTGGTTCCTTTAAAGCAGTCTGCTGTAGTAGATAAATCTGTTATTTGGTTTTCTGTAAGATGATCTGTGTTGACGCAAGTAAGAATAATGTCATTCAGATATCCTTCCCTAGGTTTCAGATTTAACCCACTAAAGAAAAAAAAAGCAGCTTAAAATCACTGGTTTGGTGTCAGCAGTTCTAAACAGAGAATTCCTATATTTAGAGAAGAATTTTATGATTGTCATCATGGTGGCATGGGGAAAACTTGGGATACTGTTACTATAACATTAGTTGGGATGGCTGATCCCTGCTTCCAGACTCCTAGTCTCATACCTGTGATTCTTCTCACTTTTTAGAGCCAAGATAAATATGTTATTTCTCCTGAGGCTGACTTTCTGAAACTGAACAAACAACTTGCTGACTGCATCCTTTGACTTGGCATGAAAAATAAGTACAGAAGACAACAGTGTCAGAGTCTAGGCTTACGGTTGAGACTTCATACTGACTTAAAAGCATGGGGAGCTAGTTCCCAAAACATTGTGTTTTACAAAATGAATTAACCACTGACCACAAGCAATACCAGCACAGGCCATGCTTTATAATCGTTATGGAGTGGTTATTGCATGATAAAAGAGGCATATGGATATTTAATGTAAATGCTTTCTTGTAGTTTGTTTTCTCTTAAGAGTCATAACCACTTAATGTTTACTGTTTCTGAAGAAATCCTGCCTGTTGCCTGCACTTGTTTCCCTCTTCACTGTGCAGGCAAGAATGGGAAATATTTAACTGGATGAAAATTAAAGGTCAGTTTAAAACTGTTCAGAAATCTAAATGTCCCTAAAGATAAGTCAAATATGAAACAGCCTCTTGGGATGGGATTGCTGTATGCCCTGGAAAGCTTAACACACCCTGGCGTGCACACCCTTTTCTGGCTGGGTAGTATGGAGACCCAGGCAAGGTATGAGCAACTGGTTGAGAACGTACCTGAAAACCTGGTAACTGAAAGCAGTCCTCTGGAACTGCACAGGGAATTGCAAACTTCAGCCATGTTCTCCTTGGGACTGTGAAGCTCCTGACGCTGTGATGTGGAATAATGCTTCTGATGTCAAAACTTGGTCTTACTGTCTCGTCGGTGAGTCTTTCATAACAGTAGCCTAGCTTGTTGCTTTTTTTAAGGCTCTCAGTCAAACTTTGCTGTGGCAAATGGACTGTTTCATCTCAAAGTCTCACCAGCTAACGTGCCGAAAATCTTGGCTGGGATTTGACCTCATGTTCCTCTAGAAGCTGTGTAACCACAGGGGCTGCTTTTGTAGACAGAAGAGAGATAGAGTGTAGCAGGGCTACAGATATAAAGTTATTTGGACATTTTGTCACAAGCATCTATTGCTGTCAGAAAAACGTCTGGGTGATAAACCTGTCTAGGAACGAGTACTGGAATGGCAGCCATGGGGCTGTGCCAGGCTGCTCAGAAAGCTGCTCTGAACTGGGAGGTGAGAGGTTCTGGCCTTACCCAAAGACAAAGCAGAGATGGAAAGATACCCCTCACCCAGGAAAATGTTCCAGTTGTATCACTTCATCAGGTCTCTGTGAGGATTGTTGTAGGAACTCCCTTTCATTTGGATAAGAAGGAAAAATCTGTCTTTAACTGGGCTTGCAGGTTCCATGTCTGTTGAAGTGGTAGTAGAAAGCGTGTGTTGGAGCTACAGTTACAGCTCCAGACAGAAGTCAGCCCAACAGCTCTGCTGAGACATACAGTGCCGCTTGTAGCAAGCGACAAGCTCTGCAACTGCTGCTGAGGCCGCTGGCCTGCGAGACAATATATGCAATCATGTGAGAACGCTTTGAAATCATGTTAAATGGCCCTTCTGCAGGTGCCTAACATCTTGACAGCTTAAACCAAAATGAGCATGAGAGCTGTCCAGTTCAGAAAACGCAGCAGCCAGCTGCTCCATGGATCTCCTGCCCAGGAAGGGCAGGTAGGGGAGCTGTCAGCCTTCTGTCTGCATTAGCACCGGCCACGTCATGCTTTAGGATGTGGCTGGCTGTTCCCACCCTTTCCCTATCAGAGATGTGTTCAGCCTTGCTTTGCAAGCACTATTTTGTAGGGTTAAAAGCCTGTTCTCTTTCCTCCCATGAAGAAAAGCAAGGCCATGGTAGAAAAAGGCCATAGCAGCTCGAATTTGTACACTTAGTTTTCTATTTTGGGCTGTGGGAGAGGCCCCTCTTTGCTCAGGAGAGAAGAGTCACGGGTTAAGTGCTGCCTGTCTCTGGAGGGGAACCTCAGGCCTTCCTGGAGAGTGCTGATGGGTGAAGAGCCCTGCTCTGCCCGTTGTGTCCCTCCTCAGTCCGCTTGCGTGTTCTTCTTCTCCAGACTGCAAACAATTTAGTGCTGATCTGGCCTTATATAGTAATTTCCTATTATTAGAAACATTTCCTTGGGATCTGTGCTCAGGGAGTAGCAGAGGGAAATCCTGTTTCCTTCATCTAACATGCAGGCAAAGCACTAGCGCTCACTCTTTCCTTATCTAGTGTCGATAGAACAAGAACTTTTTGTTACAATATGCTTTCCAGTCTTAATCCCTTTCTAACACTAAGCCTCTTCTGAGAAATGCAGGAAAAGAAATTTGGAGGAATAGGAACTGTCAATCCCCCAACATGAGCTGTACAGTGTTATCTGCAGCTTGGAAGTTCCTCTTGCTCTTTCTCAGCCTCTCTCAGATTCAGTTGCCTGGAGGCTTTGAAAAACAAATTCTCTTTTTTTACGTTGCTTAGGTGAAAATAGTGTGGTAGGATATTTCACCTGGGTCTGCCAGGGTGTGGATAGAAACCTAAGGGCTGTGTTAAAAAAGAGGAACCATTATATATTAAGGGAGGGAGTTTTTGTTTTGTGTGCAAAGAGAGTGTGATTTTAAAGGAGAGATTGGTCTCTGAAAGCACAGAGATATGTGCAGGCTTTGAACACTTAATTTTTCCTGTGAAAACATTTTTTCCCCTTAAAAGGAAGATGTAGGTCCAGGCCCTGGGAGTGACTGTTTAGAAAGTCAGTTGGGAGGAATGCGCATCAGCTGGGCTGAGTCAGGCTGTTTGTATTCACAGCTCCCTCAAAACGGCTCTTCTTGTTCTTGCCACAGACTCTGCAGGGGAGCTGCTTAAAATGATTGTATCAAAGTAAGGGCAAAGCAATCAAACCGAATTAACTGTTGCTTTTAAACTCTCTGCTATTGAAGTTAGTTCAACAATTACTCTCGGGTTCAGTATGGGTCGAGTGTGCTTGTAAAATCAGCTGAAGAGGCGACTGTCTTGCAGCTCTGTGGAACACCCAACAGAGCCCTAACTCGGGAGTGGGACAGTGTGAGGGTGGCCACGTGCATGAGACAAACTGGCACCGTATTAAGGACATCTGGTCATTATAAAGCGGGACTTTGTTCTGATGGTCGCCGGCACAGTCACCCGCTTCTGTTTCATTGGTTCAGCAGAGAGCAACAGCAAGGAAAATTTATCTTCATTTCTTAGATTAACCCAGCTCTGGTTTTCACTCACGTCATAGGCCCAGAATTAGAGTGTGTGTGTGTGTGCAGGAGCCACAACTAAATAGGAGTGCTGAGCGGGTGCTGTTCTATCTGCCGATTCTCAGACACGTCTGGCCACGAGGGGTGTGTCAAAACAGTGAATGGCATTTATAGAGAAAGCCTAGGAGTCCGAGGAGAGGTGTGTCCCCCCATCTTCACTTATGGGAGTAGTCCATTTTTTGGTAGTATTCTTGTTTATTTGTGAAATTCTGAGCTTGGGAAGAAGAGAGGTTTAGTGTTCTCACTGTTGAGCCTTTCTTGAAACAAACAGAACCAGTATTGACAGTTTTAGGCATTACAAAGCATAAATTAGAATCCAAAATAATAATTTAAATATTCTTTGTCTTCTGGTTTTTGAACCCTTTTGGCCACACCTATAGTGTTTTTAAGCTTTTGTCTATAATCGTGCAAACACATTCACACAGAATCAGAGAATTTGGAGAACTCATGATGTCATGAAGTTTGCAGCAAAGTTAAGGAGCTTTACCACCTTGAGACATCTTTTGAGTGAGTATAATGGGCTTTGGATTTAACCCTTACAGGTCTGTGGTCTCATAACTGACCAGGAATGTTGCATCCTAAGACACAGGCTTCTGTTCCTAACTGCTTGTTGGGGGACAGCTGGCTACTGTCTGTGTGGGGAAAGAGGGGATGCACAAAAAAAATACAAATAAAAAGAGGATAGAAGACTAAACAATTCTTAGCAGAGCTGATGGTATGGGGAAGAGGTTCTGCCTCGTTATCAACCCTGTTACAATATTTAGTGTTGATTCTTTGGCAGGGCATTGATTTATCCAGTTATCCTGCAGTCAGATGTTCATCAGACTAAGGGGGGACCTAATTAATGTTTATAAATATCTTAGGCATGGGATGCAGGGGGAATTAGCCAGCCCCTTTTCAGTGTCTGTGGGGACAGGACAAGGGGCAATGGCTGCAAATTGGAGCACAGGAAGTTCCACACCAACATGGGGAAGAACTTTCACACAGTGAGGCTGAGGGAGCCCTGGGACAGGCTGCCCAGGGAGGTGGTGGAGTCTCCATCTCCGGAGATATTCAAGACTCATCTGGACACCTATCTGTGTAATATGAGATAGGGAGCCTGCTTTAGCAGGGGGGTTGGACCCGATGATCTCAAGGTCCCTTCCAACCCCTGTGATTCTGTGATCCTCTGCTGGAACACGGATTTTTTTCCTAAACAACGGGCAACACGTCCTTCAGAACCTCCAGTTTCTGCTATTGGGTGTTGTAGGAATGTGAGGCATTTTAATCGGGTTTAGATCGGCGTAGTCTGGGCAGCAGAACACGTGTGACAGGTTAAAGAAATGACTATTTTTTATTTAAGACATTCCACTGACCTGCAAGAGGAAGGGCTCTTAAATTCCTGGACTGTTTAGGGTGGTTTGTTTCCCATGGTATCTTTGCCAAGTGCTTTCTAATTATGGAATGTTCTGTAGTTCGTTTGCAAGGCAGAAACAATGAATAATATAAAAACCCAGAAAAAAAATAGTAATATATGTGGTGATACATGAGCTTGACAGCTTTTGCCTTTGGAGTAACAAAGATGTGATCCACGTCGATTTTTGAACAGCATAAACCCCAGCCACACCTCTTACCTCCACGTTTATATTGTGTGGTGGAATCTGTGGGGCAGAGGTGGGGGGACTGATTTCCTGGTGCCAGTTTCATGGGGCCAAACTCTTCATTTCTTTCTTTTTTTTCCAGTAGAGCCACCGCTTGCAGCTGTAGCTTGGCAGGTCCTGCGCTGCTCTGGGAGCCTGTTGGAGCAGGGCTGACAGGAAAGGCTTCCAGTCCCCTTGCTTTGAATGTGAAATTGTATGCAGGGAATCAGCTGCTTATCAGCAACGAGCAGAGCAATCCCAGTGCTCTAATCCAGGGTTTATGTGAGTCACTTCTAACTGGTGAGGCCTGGAAAACTTGATTCATGCCTCTGCCTGTAGTTGCCTTTACTAGTGATACAGACCTAGCCAGCCATCCTCAGCAGAAATCAAAGACAAGGGCTGGGCTCTATTGTTGGAAAGGAAGAGCCTAGTTTTATCACCTTAATAGTCCAGGATCAAGATGTTTTAAATCAAAAGTATGTTGGTTATCTCTGATTTCCAAATTAAGCAAACTCATAGGCAGGAGTTTGCCTGTTTTCCTTGTGTTTTCCTTGCCAACAAGAGCTGGGCAGTAGTTTGGCTGCAGAAAAGGAAAAAAAAAAGCATTTTGAGTAAAGGTCTTCCCAGTGAATATATAAATAAGAGGTTTCTGCATTAAAAAGTCAAGGGAAAGAGGTAAGGATGTACTTCTAAATATTGGGTTCTCAATACATTCTCCTCTTACATGGCATTCTCGATGATGAGATGTGTTCTGAGAAGTGTTAGGAGGTGTAAACAAGGTGAAGTTGTTAATATGAAGAGAACTCTGTGCCAGTACATAACTTAAAATTATAACACAAATTTTATTGACTCTGTGTGGTGTTTGGCTACAGCTAGGCTCATCTGAGCAATACTGAGGGAGAACTGGCATTCTCTTCCAGAAGAATTAATGCTGCTAGGCTACAGTCCTGATTATACTTGGAAAACTCCTGGCTCGGGGCTTGGTTGGTGTTATTCAGTAATGGTTAATGTGGCTCAGTTGGGGAACCATAGCTTATATCACCTGTGGTCTTACCTGTGCTCCTGCACTGAGCAGGGCTTTGGAGTGTTGCTTTCAGTGCTCTGACATTGCTAAAACCCTCTCTGAAATGTGTCCTGAGGCTGCTTCCATTAATAATTCACCTAACTCCTCAGTTGGTTGATAATAAGAAGTGAATAAAAATAATGCCAAATAGAGTTGTGCAAGCATTAAGAGGTACTATGAAGAATATTTTCCAAAATGGAATCTAATGAGGGTGAAAGAGTTGGTGGCACCACAGCTCCCTTCCGAAGGGTTAGCCAGGCTTTGTCACAAATCCTGTGACTGCTGGCACATTCTTCCTGGGGAATGACACCCACCACAGTGCAGGATCTCTGGGATCAGTGCCTTGGGTCAGAGTTAATTAGAGGGGAGTGCTGCACTGAACCACTGACAACATCTGCTACGTTGGTTCAAAATAGCCTCCTGTCTGAGCAGTGGCCATGCATGGCCTTGCTTTGCTTCCTTTGCTTTACTTTAAAGCTTTTTCACTTTTTGCTTTAAAACCTTTTACTTCAAAGCTTGACTTCACCCATTCTGTAATAGAATTTGAAAAGTATGCATTTTGATAAGAAGAAAAAAAACCCCACCAGGCCCTCTGTAAGCAGAGCTGACTCCAGATAGTGCCAGTCATGAAATAGCTGCAGTTGAGCTTGGGAATGATTTTGTGGCTCTCTGTGTTCAATGGTTAGAAAATCTGCCTGTTGGTGCTGCAGAATTGGAGTGATGGCTGGCACAGGGGACCACCTCAAGTGGATTCCAACCACTGAAATACTTGTAATGTTGGTTCTGGGTAGGTAGGTAGAGTACGGCATACTCAGCGGTGCTGCCTGGGGCCCTGCAAGCATATCTGATCTGAGACTGATACACCTAAAGGCCAGAGAGCCTTTTTGGAGACAGGGACTTGGTTTATTTCTAGCTTTGTCTTTATCATATGATCGTGAGAAAAGCCTTCCCCACATAAAAAGGAAAATAAGAGGAAATAATATCCTCCAAAAGAAAGGACGTTATTTGGGTTGCCACCTCTGTTCACCTCCTTATGGTAGAGAACTGGTCATGATAGCTGGCATTCAGTGCGGTTGTGACTTCAACATGATACCTGAATTTCAGGATTATTTGAGCAGATGCAAGAGAGACTCTGCAGTATTCTCTTCTCAGAAGACCACACGTGGGAGGAAGGACTGCATTCCTGTTAATTTTGATAAGGTTCCTGTGGAAAATCAGGTGGTGTTTGGATCACAGTCCCGTTTGCTCAGGGCTGATGTGGCTGCGTGCGTTCAGAGCAGATGACCTCTGGAAAATCAGCTGAGGAGACTGTAGTGTTTGACTGCACTTGAGACCCTCCTCACTGCAGGTGGATGTTAGGGGCTTGGCTGTGTGTCTGTGCAGGGCCTTGTACGCTGTGGATAAAGCTGCACCTGGTTTGTAGCCATTTGCCATGGTCCCAGCTGGTTGTGAAGTCCTGTAGTACGGATCACTTGGAGAGGGGTCCGTTAGGAGCGTGAAGGAGAAACGGGTGGCAGTGTGCTTCATGCAGATTGCCATTAGCTCTGTTGGGAGACTTGCTGACAGACACCCATCTTCTTTGTTAGCTCCTATGAGTCAGATCAAATGGATGACTAATTTTTTTAGCTACTGGATGCTTGGAAATGGAGGGTGGCCTGGCTCAGGGCAGAAGGTCCCTCCCTCGAGGGTCTGCCTGCCCCCTGTGCAGCTGCCAGACAGCAGCTTTGTGTGGTCCTATCTGAAATGCTTGTCACCTGAAGGGTAGTGTACATGGGCTGGGCCCTGTGTCAGGGCAATGTGTGATCTGTAACAGACCTGTAGCTTTACCTGCTATACCGGTAATTTATTTTAGGATGGACACATAGCTTAGACCATTGAGGAGCATAATAATTAATAGAATCATAGAGTAATTTAGGAAAGTACCTGTGGAGGTCTCTGGTCCAACTTTGCAACAAAGCAGGGACAGTTTCAGAATGACAAGGTTGGAAAAGACCTTTAAGATCTAGTCCAACCATTCCTGCCCTATGCTAAACCATATCTCTAAGTACCTCATCTACCCTTTTTTAAACACATCCAGGGATGGTGACTCAACCCACTCCCTGGGCAGTCTGTTCCAGGTAAGAGTTGAGTTGTTCAGGGATTGTCTGGTTGAGTCTTAAGTATCTCTAAGGATGGAGTTTCACAACTTCTTGGCCCCTGTTCTGGGATTTGACAGCAGTAATTGTGAAAAAAAAATTTCCTAATATCTAACTGGAATTTCCCTTCTTCCAGCTTGGTGTCCAATGCCTCTTGCCCTTTGATTTTTTTCCACTTAATGCTAGCAAAGGCTGCATATACATTTTAATTTTGGTCAGAATGCTCTTATCTTTGGGTGATGGTGTTTTTTCATACTCTTGGCATAGTTGTGGCCACAAACCTTTTTGTGATACCAAACTCTTACGGCCTCAGAGACAGCCAAATGTGCCACTGCTGTTTGCATAGGCCTGGAGACTGAGGGCAACAGTGGCTTGACTTTCTACAAGGAAGGGTCTTTCTTGTTAGTGCAAGTTAGTCGGTGATAAGGACCTCGGACACCTTCACTCAGAGAGGGTGTTTTGAGGGTGGATGTCTTAATATGTTTCTGGAGGAAAAGCTGAGCCAAACCACTAAGTCCTTGCAAGGGCAGACAAGGCAAACTTCATCTTACCCCTTGGACTCTGTGGGCCTTTGATTTGCTGAAAGTGATTACAAGTGTAATGGTAAGCCCAGGAGACTTTGCTGTGGTTGGGGGTGAGTTGAGAGTGGGCTCAGTGTCACTGTCAGTATCACCTCTTGATGCTGCTGCTGCTTGTTGTAACAGAGCACATCGCTTCCTTCTCTGTTTGCTGTGGTTTTGCCTGTCGCTCTGCACCAGGTTTTCCAGTGCCTGTGATTACTTCTCTTTCCGTTTTCCCCTGTCATTGGGCAGCGGGGACTCAGCAGGCAGGCAGAGGACAGCTCATTTCTCTTGGACTGCCTCTCATGATCTTTGCACGTCGTCTCTCCTCTTTGGCAGGGGAGGAGAGTTCCTCTCCCTCTCCTTGGAAAACGCCCTCTCCAGGATGCTCCAGTAGGAGCTGGTGGGAGGGAGAGGGAGTTCTGACTGCACCGAAAATGTCATGAAAAAAAACCCAACAACCCGCAACTGACAGAAGAGAGAACTTGTCCTCAGATCCCTGCTGTTTGCAGCAGCGTAAACTACGTCTCCGCAAGCGCTGTGGGAGCTGGCAGGAGGCAGAGATGAAGTTCAGAGGCGCGGTAAGATTTAGCCAGCTGTTTTGGTGGTTTCCCAGCTTTCGGGTGCCTATCTGAGCTGAGGAGAAGGGAGAGAAGTTTGTAAGGGTTTCTCTGGGAAAGGGAAATGCTACGGGCTGCTTGGCGGAAGAGCCTTTAAGTGGATAGTTAGGTGCAAGGGGTTCAGACAGGATTGAAACAACCAGGAGGTGGGTGTTTTGAGGAGGGAGCCAAGGTGGGAGTTGAGAAAGTGGGAAGAGAAGGGGGGGGAAAGCTGCGCGCTGGGTTAGGGGAGAAGAAAGGGTGGAGCTTTCGTTTGGGTGGAAGGGGCTTGAGGGTGTGAATGTACCCTACTGGTGGGCTCTGCTTGTGTCTTTCCCAGGGACCTGGGCACCTTTCTCTGTGACTGCCACCCTAGGGAATGTCAGGAAATACCTGCTTAAGGACATATTTCTGCTCGGTTCCACTAGGTTGTGTTTACTTTAGCAAAACTTTGTCCGTGTTTTCGTGGCAGCCAGAAAGCCTGGGTCTTACTACTGCCTTGCAGGACAACCAGCAGCAGCTTAGAAAAATGAGGATGTGGTGAAAGGTTGAGAAGACAGGGATTGCTACCTGGAAAATGAGTGTGAGAGAAGGGGGGAAAAAAGATATATATACAATAGTGCCGTGTAGAAGGTTGAGTGTGAGCTCCTGTTTTTCTGTGTTGTGACACAGGAAGAAGGATGTTCAAAGAAGTTAAAGGTTGCAAAAAGATGCAAGGATTATTTTCCTACAGTACATAATGGGGCTATGGAATTCACTGACACTGGAAGATGTTGAGGTCAAGAATGAGGGAACGTTATAAGAAAAGATTGTATGTGGGCTTTTGTCTGGGTAATAATGTTCAGGGCTTTAATTGGTAAACTTAGAAATTGAGGAAGAAAAGGATTAAAAATGTCATGTCTGTAGATTTAAGCATTCTGACTGTTGAAGAAGAGTTATCATGGGATAGGAGTATCCTGTACCTGTGCAATCTAGAGATCCTTGCCTGTTTTCCCGAGTAGTCTAGCGCTGACCACCGTCTGAGAAAGGGTCTTAGCACAGAGCTGCCTTGTTCCTCTCTGTAGCAGCACGTTTGAAGGTGGAGATGATCATGCTCAAGAGGCTTCTGCTTGGATTTCTGTTGGCATGGAGGACAGTGGAGCAAGCAAACATCTGTACAGTGATGGATGCAGAGAATGGTTTTTAGGTGTGATAAGCAGTGATGTCTGGGGTGGTGCTTTGTACTCTCTGAGAGAACGTGGGTGTGGAAGTGCCCTTCACGTGCCCCGGGAATGCACTGGAGTGCTTGTTCTGTTTGGAAAGTTTTACTATCTCTAAAAGACATAATGGTCTGAAATGGTTGTGTGGGGTGTGTGGAATCCAGTGAACATCTGGTGCAAGGAGGGCCGTGTGCTGCAGGGGTGAGATTGAGACCCATAGTATTGGTAGTGGGAGATGAAAGCACATGTGTGTTTAGAGGGGAGTATGACAGCAGCTATCGAAGAGCTGTGAATGGGGCACAGCATCAGCACTGCTGCAAGCTGGGAAGCCAAGGAGCAGGTGCACGCCGTGAGCCTTACCTGTTTGAGTGTCTTCTCCCCTCTCACCTGCTCTCTCTGACCTGGAAGCCAGTGGCAAAACTTACTTTGAAGGGCAGTGATCAGTTTTTCCTTTTGATGCTCTTTGCCTTCTGAATCTCCTGTGGGATGCACAGGTCTGTGTCCTCACGTCAGAGGCAGTACTGCTGTGCAGAGTGGTCAGCAACACCTTTGAACCAGCTTGTGTCATCTGTTCAAGAGCAAAAATGTCAGCTTCCTAAATATAGAAATGGAGCATATTTACTTTCCATCCTTGATGATTTTCTGATTTGCCTAGTTCATTTTTCTTACTGCTATTTTATATTTAGCTTGTTGATCGAAATATAAGCATCCCCTCTTAGGGGTTAATGTTTTTCCTCTCCTTCAAATCAGTGCTTCTAACTACCTTTTTCACTACTAGTTGCTTCTCTTTTTTCCTAATTTGCTCCCTCTGCTCATCACAGTCTAGAAAATATAATTCTGTTATAAAAAATAGATATATTACCTGCTTGCCATGCAAATCTCCATGGCTTGCTTTGATTTCTGGTCCATCATAATTTGCATTTCTAATTTACATTTGAGCTCTGTAGATGGATTATTTCTATTCTGAATGCTGCAGATGTCAAATGTCATTGATTAATACATTAAGTCATAATTAATTGCAGCAACATCTGCACTCTGAATTACTGTTTTTCAAAAGAGGAAATTTTTGCTTTCACATTTTTAAGTCCCCACGCCCTACATGCATTTAATAGATACTTAAAATAATGTATCACAGTGTGAGACATTGCTCATGTTTCCCATCCTGCTTTGCATTTTAGGGTGGGGGATTAAATGGTTCTGTAGCTTGGAAAGTGAGGGAGGCAGAACTTTGACTTCTAAGCTGTTTGTTAGTGGGGACATAGGAAACCTATGTGGGACCAGAATAAACTTGCTTAACCTAAATTCCAAATTATTTTATGTTTTAATATATTCTGGTTTGTCCCTACTAAAAATATGGAAGACTTGAAAATAAATTCTTTCCAGAAATTAGTTAGGTGGTTTGTTCTCCTCAATACAATTTTTGAATAGTGTATCCTATAGTTAAATCTATTCAACATGTATTTAGGGTTGGGAGGGAAGCATCAGGGAGGGAGAACCCTGTTCTGAGCATGGGCAAGTGCTCCTTGACTCCAGACATTCCTTTGTTGGCTATGTATTGCTCTAAAAGAAGCAAGAATAAGAACTGATTCTGCTATAAATGGCCCTTGAGTGGCAGCTGCTGACATGGTAACTTTTATTGCAAGTGGAAGTTGTTCCCTTGACTCTGCCAGTCTGTTAGCAGGGTTGCTATCTGGTTTTGATCCTATTTAATCTGACAGTTCTGATTTTTCTCAAGTTGTCTGCTCAGAACAGCTTACCACCTTGTGGGACATACTGCAGTCTTCATCGGGCTTACATAATTCAAATAAACAGTTTCATTTTGTTACTACATTTTTTCACTAAACAAGTCCAATACATGAGATTTGGGTCATGTGAATTACTGTCTGAGCTCAGATACCTGGCTTGAGACAGCACAGCTAGCTCCATGTGGTTGGTTGCAGAGGATTTTTACATGAGAGATGTAGCTGCGTCTCGGGGAACCCTCTTTCCAACCCAGCTGTTGACTAATGCTTTTTTGTGTCCAAAATGTGCAGCTAACTTTGTGTGGCAAAAGGGAGGAGGATCTTAAGTGGCTGCACTTCAGTCTGTCAGGGATTTGCTGGCTAAGATCCCTTGGTCCAGGTCCACCTCAGTGGTTCTCATTATTGCTTTCTCCATGTAAAAGGAAAGAAGAGCTATCCCATTCTGCACCTCAGGAACTGAGGCCTGAATAAACTAGTTGATTTTTGTCTGCTCTGCTGTCTAGCCCATGCTGCGTCCAAACCCTTTCCCAGGCTGTAGAGTGCAGTACAAATCAGAGGAATTTCTTTTTTTCTCCTTCCTGGAGCTTTGGCGTGGCAGTAAAGAATGTAATACTATCCAGGAGACAAATGTGTTTTCACTGCCACCTCCCCACACGAAGTTTCTTCTTGGTTCAGACTTCTTATTGTCTTCCAGAATCTAATCTGAACTTCCCTTCCCACTCACATTTGGTTCTTGCCCGTTCTTCCGTTCCTGGCTTTGTAACTATTTCTGGAACCTGCAGATCAATCATCTTTCACTTGATACCAAGATAAAGATTCCTGCCTCTTCCCAAACAGCACCCACTTCCTGCGGTCATCGCAGTGCAAGTCTCCTGGACTACTGAATGGATACTAGCTAATTTGTAAAAGTAGGTTTTAATATTTTCCTCTGCCAATGCATTTTTAGATGTTGAACCAGAAATGTTGTTTATCTTCTGTGACTTTTCTTGCTAAATCAGCTGATTGTAAACCTTCCCTGCTCCATGTAAGACCATTCACTGTCAGAGCTCCGGGGGATTTTCCACGCGTGTTACTCACAGGTGCTCCAGGTGTGAGAGTTGCCAGAGCTGCCAGGTGCTGCCTGTTCGCTCACTGCACTTGTGTGTCTGGAATTGCTGTGCAACACTGACCGTTCAGGTACAGACTCACAGAATCACAGGGGTTGGAAGGGACCTCAAGAAATCATTACATTCAATCCTCCTGCCAAAGCAGGGTTCCTAGGACAGGTCACACAGGTCGGCATCCAGACAGGTCTGGAATATCTCCAGGGAAGGAGACTCCACCCCCCCTGGGCAGCCTGTCCCAGGGCTCCCTCACCCTAACTGTGAAAAAGTTCTCCTGCAGATTGGTGCGGAACTTCCTGTGCTCCAACTTGAGTCCATTGCCCCTTGTCCTGTCTCCAGAGACCATTGAAAAGAGGCTGGCTGTTTGCCTCTGTGTACCCCTCTGGGAACATCAAGCCTGGAAAATTTTGGTGTAAAAGACTCCTTTGTACACACACACTTGGCTACTGGGTATTACGTGGCCATAGACCAGCTGATGGACAAAGCAGTGGGATGGTTTCTTGCTCAGCTCACATCAGCCCTGAACTCCTGTGCTCATGGCAGAGTTGCCTCCATCTTCCAGCACAAAAGCTCAGTCTGACCAAGTGACTCAAATACTTTGAGTTTTGTTGAGCAGAGCAAAAGGTCCTGTGATTCATTTCGAGGTGTATCAGATCTCCAAGTCTGAAGCAGAGGAAAGTCTTTCTCATACTTTGGCATTTAGCATAGTTTAAAAGAAAAATATTTGTATACACCTTCACAATGCCATGTCAGAGATTTACTAGCTCCGTTTAGGAAACTTTGATACAGTCTTGAGTGCTTTTGTACTCCCAGGAGCTCTTTCTGAAAGGTATTTTCTGGTCTTGTTGACTCTTGTATGAATACTAAGAAAGGCTGGAACCTCAGCCAACATAAACCTGGCTCTGCAGGCTGCATTCAGCAGCACCAATTTACACCAGCTGAAAATCTAGCCCAAAATTTCTTCCGTGGGATTAAAAAGGCATGTGGAAGTCGTACCTCTTTGGTAATTGCACTGGCTTGGTCCCCACCATTCAGGAGAGACAGCTTTTCCTTTCCTGGCAGTGAGCCACTGTTGTGCTAACAGCTCTGGAGAAGAGATTAAAAGCAAGGAGTGGGTTAAAATAGTATGGGAACTGTACCTCTGGTGGGTTTGAGAAACGCTGTGGCAAAAGTCAGCTTGTACTGTCTCAGGCCAGAGTGCCCGCAGGACAGTGGTTTTCAGTATGGGATGAAAGGCCAGTTTGAGAGAAGGCACCAGGAGCAGATGGAGATTGTGCAGATTTTTGCAATTCCCTCTTTGCAGCCTGTGCTGGGTGTGGCATTAGTGTGTATGTCCTACAAAGGTTGGGATCCTCAGTCTCTGCCTGCTTGTGATTCCTCTAGGCAGGGTGAAGTTCCACGTGGCTGAGGTAGCCAAACTACCTGTTACTGTTGAAAGGGTGCCTGGGCTCCCTTTCCACCTTGCAGAAACACGCACCTTGTTCCGTGGTGAGGTGATTCAGAAAGAAAAATACCAGATGCTTCTTTCCTGGTCATTGTTTTGCTGTCTGAGTGAGTTGCATCGGTTCAGCTTACAGATAATTGTGTTAATGTGTGCCAGGGAGGCAAAGTCCAAAGGAGAGGGGATGTGCTCTGCTTTGGTAGTGGTGACCCCTTAGGCTGCAGCTAATTTGCCTCTTAGGTGGTAGTTTGACAAGCATGCAGAAACAGCAGAAACCATCCCTGCTGCTGAATTGCTTGGTCCTACCTGTCCCCCCTTTCCAATCTTGTGTCACTGTATCTGCTGGCTGTTCAAGTGATGATGTGCAGAACCAGTTTGGGGAAATGACCTGGTTTAAAATAAAAAATAAAATCTGAGTGAGTTTTAATCTGTCTCAGGTTTCCAGTCAAGCTTATTTCACAGGTACTGGAGCCAGCATAAGCCAAGGGGTATTGCTGCACAGAGGGCAGGTGGGATGGTCCTTTCCCCAGTGCTCTATCAGAAACAGCTCCTCTACCGCTGTGCCCTCGTAGCAGCTATAAGGAAAACTGATTTTCACAGGGAAGGGTCAAATCAGACCCTCACAGCCTATATTCTCCTAATTATCTGGATGGAATACATACTCCCTGCCACAGGGCTTTGTCCAAGCTTGTCTCTTGTATAGCAGAGAGCAGAGGATGTTGTAAATGAACTGTACGTCAGCCGGAGGCGTTTTGGCAGAGAGAAATCTATCCACTGCAAAGACACTAAAGGAGCCAGTGCTGTCCATAGGCAACTGCTTTAATGGTTAATTAGCTCTGCTGTAACATATTTAACCCCCCCAGACTGGGTTTTCTAGCATTAATTTACAGCCACCAGATTTGATGTCTGCCTGCTAACATTAAATAACTAACATTTTAGTTAATTTACTCGGTGCCTTACAGTCACACTCATCAGTCAGTAGGAACATATGGTCATCAGTGTGATTATCTTTTCTGAATAGCATCTTCTTTCCCCACTTTCTTCCTTCTGCATTGCTGTTCTGTTTCAATTTTGCAAAAATTATTTGCTTTCACCTCCTTTTCCATGGCATCTGTTGAAGTTATTGTCAGTCAGATAGTTAATGTTGACATTTTAAGTTGATGGTAGACTTGGACATAAGCAAGAAAGCAAATGAGCAATTGCTGGCACAGAGAAGTGCTTGTTGCTGAGCTGTGGTTATGGCTGATGTTTACGTTTGCATTTGGTGTTGTACCCTCCCAAGACTGTGATCAAAATTTATATTCTGGAGAATCTGACTGCAGTCATGTTGTCTGGATAACCTGGTCACATTTAATTATTAAGCAAAAGTTGCATTTAGTTTTGGTTTGTTTTTTTTAAACTGACTGAAAATTTCAGGTAGTTGTTCACACGGAAAGAGGTTGGGGTTGAATGAGAAGAAAAAAGCGTGGAGGAAGCTGAAAGCTACTTAGCCTTAAATGCCTGTCCCAGAGGAGGCTGCTGAAGTGCAATTTTCTGTGTTGTAAGTAGGATAGATTGCTTCTTCCTTAGGCTGGATGCCTACAGCTGGGATCAGTTTGTCCTGAGCTGGAGGGAGTGGTTGATGAAAGAGCTGCTGAAACTGCTAAGTGACGTTTTCTGTTAAAGTCTTTAGGATTATATAAACTTGGATTAACTGCAAGGATGAAAGCTTCTCTCATTTTTGAGGCAGCTGTGTTTTAAAACCGTATTCATAAACTCACCCACTTGAAAACTAAGTATTTTATTTTGGTTTTGCCTTTGTTCCTATTGCCTTGTCCAAAATCTGCTCCAGGGTTGCACTGCTCTGATAGAAGGTTCTAATTTCTTGACAGAATTTATTTGTATGTGATTTATCTTTCTTTTGCCAGTGTTGTTCTGTATCTCACCATCTGTCTTCTCCAGGGTTTCTCCCTTTCCTCTTCACCTTGCCACTGAGGTCAGAAGACAGCAAAGCACTTTGCTGAAGGTGTCAAGGAATTGGCTTGGAAAGTTTTGAGCATTTAAAAGATTAATTATGACGCAGTACCTGCAGAATTCTTCCCAATCTGTACCTTTCAAAGCTTAGAAATCAGGCCTTCCAGGCATGAGACTAACAGAACAGATATAAAGGGAAATTAGATGTTGCTTTGTGGTGTTGGAGCCATTTGAGTGGATCTGGAGTTGAGTAGTAGCAAGTTGCAGGACCTAATTTTTCTTCCTGAAAGCTGCTGGGTTTATGCAGTCACTTGTACCCAGGCACTGGGCTTGTGGGATGGAAGCCCATTCTAACCTGCAGAAATAGGCAAAGCTGCATTTGTAAATGATTGGTAAGTCTGAACAACTGCAGACTGAGGGAATTTGGACCTGTTGGAGCCCACATTGATACTCCAGTGGGTCTTGCTTTGATTGCTACTTAACAAAAGGTAAATTTTCTTCTGCCCAAGGTTGTGTTTATTTTTTTTCCCCTGCAGCTCATCAGTCCCTGTGCTCTGACCACTGTTATATCTTGAGAAGGAACAGAAAGGAATTATCTGACAACATGAGTCAGCAAAAATCACCTACATCATTGTGCAAGGTTTTGGGGCTGGACAACAGTATTGCAGCAGCAGTCCCAGTTTGTAATACTATCAACGGAGAGGGTGCCCTGGTATTGCCATTAGCGTGTGAGCCCTGGTAGGAACAAGCACCAGTGGTGGTTGTGCCAGCGATGGCACCTCCAGACTTAACAACAGACTCAGCCAAATGCATTTGTGCTTGAGAGATGATGGAGAAGAAGGGTGCTTGCTGGGAGGAGTTTGTAGAGGAAGAAGGATGTAAGAGTGTGGTCAGGAAAGGCAGACAGATGTGAGGCAAATGGTTTAATACGCTGTATCTCCTGTCTCTGGTTTCTGTAGTACGTCTGGTCTTCTATGTCTCCTACACTGACTGTCTGTCATATCTGGTTGCCTTTAGTAGCAATTTTCCTTGCAAGTAGCAACTGATGCGCGTTTCCTCTCCCTGTTGTACGTGAGGTTGAGTGAGAGAAGTCAGCAGACCTGTTTCCCAAAGACGGTTGGGTCTGAACCACATCAGATTTAAAATGTAACCTTTAAAAGAGGGTCAGGGTATAGAAGTTCCTTGATGCATGGGTTAGATGTTAGTGTCACAGTAAATTCAGTGCCATGGGATGCAAAAAAATGCCCATTTCTCAGTAGTTCTGAATTTTCCCAGAATTTTCCTATTGGGTATCTTGCTAAACTTTTAAATCCATCAGCACTGTGCAGCTGTTTGCTCATGAGATGAATCATCATTAGTCAGAAAAGATTCCTTACCTCACAATGACTTCCCATTATGAAATGAGAGAGAGGAGGAGAGAGAACACATTTCAGCCTTGCTCCTGCTAAGGGATGCCTGGGAAAGGAAATCCAAGTTTTATTCTCTTTATGAAATGCATGTTGAATCGACTGATTCCTTTAAAGTGATTGGAAGTTCTCCCTAATGCTGCCTTGTCTTCTATCAATGCAATTAGCATAAACCAATTGATAAATTGACATATTGACTAGTGTTTTCAACAGTAGTGGGGTTATTCTAATATCCTCTCCTGTTTACAGATTGTCCATGGGTATTTGTGGTTAATCATAGAATTATAGAATCATAGAATGGTCTGGGTTGGAAGGGACCCCAAGGATCATAGAGCTCCAACCCCCCTGCCACAGGCAGGGACACCAACCTCCAGGCCTGGAGCTACACAAGGTTGCCCAGGGGCCCATCCAACCTGGCCTTGAACACTTCCAGGGACGGGGCATCCACTACTTCTCTGGGCAGCCTGTTCCAGCACCTCACCACTCTTTCTGTAAAAAACTTCCCTCTAATATCTAATCTAACCCTTCCTTCCTTTAGTTTTAATCCATTCCCCCTTGTCCTGCCATTATCTGCCCTTTTAAAAAGTTGAATCCCCTCCTGCTTATAAGCTCCCTTCAGGTACTGGAAGGCTGCAATGAGGCCCCCCCCCAGCCTTCTCTTCTCCAGGCTGAACCAGCCCAGCTCCCTCAGCCTCACTTTGTAGGGCAGGTGCTCCAGCCCTCTAATCATCCTCATGGCTCCTCTGAACCCTCTCCAACAGTTCCCCATCTTTCTTGTATTGGGGGCCCCAGATCTGGACACGCTACTCCAGCTGGGGCCTCACGAGGGCAGAGTAGAGAGGGACAATCACCTCCCTGTCCCTGCTGTCCCTGTCATTGCTGTGGACTCAGCAAGCTGCACCCAAAGCTACAAATATCCCAACTTTCCTTTGCTTTTTGGTTGCAGGGAGCGGGGACTAACGGTATTCGGCTGACCATGGAGAGCGCTCTGACAGCCCGGGACCGTGTGGGGGTGCAGGATTTTGTCCTGCTTGAGAACTTCACCAGTGAAGCAGCATTTATTGAAAATCTGCGTAAACGCTTCAAGGAGAATCTGATCTATGTGAGTAAGCAGAGTGACAGACACCAAGTGTTCATCAGTGACCTGAATTTGGGTGTTTGCTGCAGAAGATGTACCATAGCTTCACTCTCCAGTTGGATTTGGAGACCGTGGTTGCTTGTGTTAGAACTAGTCTGGGATACTATCACACTGACACATCATCAGTTGACTCATCGCAGTGCTCCAGTTGAGGTCTGCTGGCATTTACAGATGGGGCCTGCACTGAAAAATCCAACTCACACCACATTCTTTCATTTCATGAATCCATTCTGTGCTGGGCTTTCAGCAACCCCAGGCTTGAACTTGGTCCTAAATGGTACATCAGAAATAGTCCCGTATTCTTGCCTGTTAGAAGCACTGAAGCCGCTTGCAGGTGCGAGGATACCATGTCTAGGGTAACTTCCACAGTGTCATTCTCTCTGTGCTAAGAGGGCACTTCTCCAGCACCCTTGGCTTTGGAAGTGCTCAGCAGCAACCCCAGCACGTGTCGGCAGCGTACGACCTTCAGAGCAGTCCAGGCTCTTGGACAATCTGCTGCCAGACCTTCTGTAACCTCTCTGCTTTGTATTCTCTCTTTCAGACATACATTGGCTCAGTTCTGGTGTCTGTTAATCCATACAAGGAACTGGAAATCTACAGTAAGCAGAACATGGAGCGATACCGTGGCGTCAGCTTCTATGAAGTTTCTCCTCACCTGTGAGTGGCCTGTGGGTAAACAGTGCAGTTCGTGCCCTTCCCACACAGGCGTGTGCAGTAACGACATGTGAAAACAAGCAGATAGAGCTGTTCCTTGTCCCAGATACAGCCCTACAAGTCATAGGGATATAAGGGATCCTTTGGAGGGTGTGGTGTACAGCTCTTTCTATTCCTGTTCCTCTCTCCAAAGAGGATGAGCTGCCTTTGCAAGAGCGGTATTTGGAAAGGGAGTTGGTTCCTTCCTGGCTGGAGGAACAGAGCTGCTTACCCAGGCCTGGCAGGACAGCAGTTCATTGTTTCAGGGTTACTTGGGGTCTGCGTGTCCAGGCTGCCGGTTTCCCCTGCTGCTACAACGCTCATTCAGCACAGGGCTAACTAGGGGAAAGAGTGTGTCGGTATGTGTGGTGGTTTCTTTCCTACCTCTGCTGTTGCTGCTTGACCAATATTTATTTGGTATTTCCCTCGTTGCTAAGATACTGTCAGCCTGTTGGAACAAGGAATGTATTTATTTACGTGGTCTGGCTGGGTGAACATTCCCAATTTCCCATTTAAAAAAAAAAAAAAAAAGAGTTTTAAAGTTATTTTTAAAAGCTGCTTTTTTTTTTTTTTGTTAGACTGAAAGAGAAATATGAGTGAGAGCTGAGGACATTTGGCTCCAAAATGTTTTCTTGCAGGACCAAAGGCCAAATTCAGAGTACCTCTTGGGTTTTTTTGTGTGTGGTGGGGTTTTTTGGGTGTTAGGTTTTTTTTTGTTTGGGTTTGTTTTTTTTAAAGAGGTCTTGGAAGAATAAATGATATTATTTTTGAGTGAGCTGTTTGGATTGTTTCTTATTCCTGGCACATAGCCCAGGAGAGTAAGCAAAACAGAATGCGCTGCAAGCACAGAGAAAGAGAGAAACACCATTGTTTGGGAAAGACTGAACACTTGAAGTTGTATTTGTCATGATAAAAATGTTATTTTTATGGTGTTTCAGTTTCTTGGGAGGACTTATATGAGGGACTATTAAACCTGAAAAACCCTGCCTTTAAGCCTCCTACATTCTCTCCTTGATCTTGATGTGTCAGTACATCCTGCCTGTGTGCAGGTGCCCCAAGTAAGAGATCTGACCCAAGCAAGCTACCCATGAACCAGCAGCGTGTCCAGGCAGCCAGGAGGGCAAGCTATATCCTGGGATGCATCAAGCACGGTGTGGCCAGCCAGGCCAGAGAGGGGATTGTCCTGCTCTGCACTGCGCTGGGGCGGCCTCACCTTGAGTCCTGGGTGCAGTACGAAAGGGGATATAAAAATAGTGGGCAACGAGGATGGGGAAGGGTTTGTAGGGGAAGTCTTACAAGGAGAGGCTGAAGTCTCTGGGTCTGTTCAGCCTGAAGAAGAGGAGGCTGAGGGGAGACCTCATGGCAGTCTATGGCTTCCTGAGGAGGGGGAGCAGAGGGGCAGATGCTGATCTCCACTCTTTGGGGACCAGGGATAGAACTCAAGGGAACGGCGTGAAGCTGCGCCAGGAGAGGTTTAGGTTGGCTGTTGGGAAGAGGTTCTGTACTGAGATGGGGGTCAGGCGCTGGCACAGGCTCCCCAAGGAAGGGGTCACAGCCCTGAGCTGAGCTGGGGGAAGAAGCATCTGGATGATGCCACCAGTACCATGCTTTGACCTGGCTGGGCCTGTGTGGAACCAGGACTTGGACTCAGTGGTCCTTACGGGTCCCTTCCAGCTCAGGACATTCTGGGATTCTAGGAAAGTAACAGGTGGTGGCGTAAATGAGCACCAGGCAGTTCCTGGTGAAGCAACCAGAGGCTGCAGAGGTGGCAGCTCCGCTGCAGGTGTCCAGCCAAACCCAGAGCCTTAGCCCTTCTCTCAGCTCTTCTTGCAAACTGTTGCTGCTGCACAGGTGACCTTCAGCACCTCTCTCCAGGCAGAGACCCAGGCTAGGTGCAGCCACCTTAGCCAGTGAGCAGGGCACTCTTAAGGGCTGGTTTTCCTTAGGTGACAATTCTGTGACACTGGAAAATCCTTGGGACTGTGGCTACTTTTCCGCCTGTGTGCAGCGAGGACGGGGCTGAGCATGATGGCGATGTTCATGTATAACACAGGGCGCTGAGCAGCTCTGCCTCGATTCCTGTGCAAAGGGAATTAAATCACAGAGTAGCTGATTATTTCTCAGGCTGTTCTCTTTCTTGTCTTAACTAGCCCCAGGAGAAATTGTGAAATACACAGTTTGTAAGTAAACCTTTGAGAACTGCAGTACTGAAGAGCAGTGCTGCTCCAACTGGGAGAACAGCATTTTTGTTAACTGTTTTTATTGTCCTGTTAAAAAAAACATTCAGTTACTTGATTATTTGCATTGCAATATTTTATTATTTATGCATGTTTAAATATTTGGAGGAGCACCATGTGGCGCAGTACTCTGTGCTTGTCCTTTGACAGTATTTCAGGTGTCTTTTCTCCTCTTTCTCTTATTCTAAACTGATTCTAGAAAGCCAAAATATTTCAATATTACTGTTCCAGTGTCAAAACAGTTTAAGGCTAGGCCTGACTGCTGGGTTCTCTGGGAAGTGCGTCACACGTAGTCATTTGAAGGAGAAAACTTATCCGTATGGGCTTGAAACACAGCATACTTCCAGAGTGATCTGCCACATCCTGTCCTATTTATAGCTTGCTGGGGTTCAGAGATGGTGACTACAAATGAAACCGTAAACATCTCTTAAGTAAAGTGATTCTGTATGTGTTACCGTGGCTTCCAGCTTTTTGCTTGATCTTATAGTCCTATAAAACCAGCCAATAAAAGCATGCAGTCTAGAGGTGGTTCTTAAATTTTAAATTAATTTTACATTTATTCAACTGTTTTCAAAATACTCCCGAGAGGGAATTGGGATGGGAAGAGAAGGACTTGATGAGTTTAGTGGGGTAAGTGTGCAGTTGTGTTGCTAGGTAGCTCATTAGTGTTGCCTTAGCACCAAGTATTAATAGACTTGAGAAGGGCACGGCTGTTATTTTGGTGTGATTATTTCTAATTAATTTCACAGCATGAGAGTTTGGAGGAAAAAAAGAAAGATAAGCTACTAAAAGGTTGTCAAGTGTGTGAAGGCAGATTGTCATGTGTAAGATGGCTGAAAATACTGTTATGGAGGTCATCTATATGAGTGCATTTAGAAGGGCTAATGCTCCTCTCTTCTTCCCTTGCATCTATCTCGTTCTTCTTTTCCTCTCTCCTTCTGTAAGCACTTGCCAGTGTTGCCAGACTCATTGTCAGCTCTGTTATAAACGTGTGTGTGGTTCTCAGGACAGGATCCTGTCTGGTCTGTTGCAGAAGAGAAAGGGAAAACAGCAAAGGAAGAAGCAGGGCTACAGGGCCAGCAGCAATAAACCCTGGCTACGCAGGCAGGAGGAACGGGCTGGTATTTTGGGTGGCATTTGGCCTGGGTTGAATGGTAATTTATGTAGCCTGCAGGATGCTTATCAGTCTGTGCTGGCTTACCCAATTCCTTCTGCAATCCTAGAGAAGCTGTGGGAGGTTGGGCTGTTCGGGAGCCACCCAGATAGTTGTGACCTGAGCATGTCATCACTTAAAAGATAAGCTGGAATAAAGACTGGTCCCACAAGATGAAAAAAACTTTACATTCAGGAAACATCTTGTTTTCCACCAATGTTGAGAGCTTCTGTATGCTTAGCAAAGTCAATTTGTCTCCATGATTTAGTCATCTTCAACAATTCTTCTCATCAGAGTCAGAAGAATAGGTTTTAAAGGAATTTGACAGATTTGTACTATCACCCTGCAGAAACTTGGCCCAGTGGTTAAGATGTGTATAAATATGTCAGAAAGCGTTTGCAGCCATCTCCTGTCTCATCACCAGTGTGCAGAAGCAGCACGCTCTGTCCCATCCTGTGCATTCATACTTCTTTTTGAGGTGTCTCTGCTGGGCATTCTTACTGTGGGATCACCTTAGCCCAGGAGTCTCTGCCCTTCGTTTGTGGAAACAAACTAATGCCTGGTTATCCTTGTCCCGTAGCTACGCTATCGCAGACAACTCGTACCGCTCCCTGCGCACAGAGAGGAAGGACCAGTGTATCCTGATCTCTGGGGAGAGCGGGGCTGGCAAAACTGAGGCCACCAAGAAGATCCTGCAGTACTATGCTGTGACCTGTCCAGCCAGCCAGCAGGTTGAAACTGTGAAGGATCGCCTGTTACAATCCAATCCCGTCCTGGAGGTAACTCTAGAGCCTGCAGCACGGAAACTTGACATTGAGTCATACCAGCAGTACTCAGATTTTCCAGCTGAGGGGGTGGGGGCAGCTGGGACCCCCCCTGGGTAGGACTGAGCTGTCAGTACAGAGCGGATAGCATGTCCTGGGAATGCTGGTTCCTGGCATGTGGGCAGATCGTT
This sequence comes from Zapornia atra, assembly GCA_013400835.1. NCBI lineage: Eukaryota > Metazoa > Chordata > Aves > Gruiformes > Rallidae > Zapornia > Zapornia atra. The sequence goes on from VZTU01033419.1 coordinate 128,146, forward strand.
TGCGCTGCACACAAGGGGAATCCCGGTTTGCATCCAAACCAAGGAAATGGCTGTCTGCTGCTGAGCTCCCTCAGCCCTTTCCAGCCCACCAGTAGCAATTCTGGAGTGGGCAGGCTGCAGGGCGAGAGACATTTGGCGTGGGAAGAGTCCTTGGTGCGTCACACAAGTTTGGGAAGCCAGAAGCAGCCGCAGCCGCTGTGGGCAGCGTGTCCCTCTGAGAAACGCATTTTGCGGGTGCATTTTCTACTGCTGTGGTGTCCTCTAGTGTCCGGTCCTGAGCTGTCTTTGTAGTTCCCTTTGCTATTCCAGCTCCGTACCCAAATGTGTTCTGCATGCCCGGGAAAGGTGTGCTCCCCGGGAGAGGTGAAAGCCTGGCAGACTGGGGCCTGTTAGGATAGTGCCTGCTGTGAGTGGAGCTGCGGGAGGCTGTAAGCAAATAGCTGTGATGAAAGAGGAAGCTTTGAAAAGACCATCAGACGTGACATATGTTGTCAGCAGTGAACTGGCATTAAAATAAGCTTGCTGGGGGGATGGAATTGTTTTCAGAGGCATGCTCCATCTGCAATGCTTGCACTGGGTATAAAGATCAGCGTTAAGAGTTTGTGTAGCAATCTGTTTCCTTCTGGGTTTTCCTTGCAAAAAGGACAAACTGAGGATTTAGTGGCTGTAAATAAGCAACCAGCAGCTTCACCAAAGTGTTGATAAATAATCTAATGTTATACTTACTTATTTTTTTCCTAATCATCTTCATGGCAGGCCTTTGGAAACGCAAAAACCCTTCGGAACGACAACTCCAGCCGATTTGGGAAATACATGGATGTGCAATTTGATTACAGGGTAACTTAGAATCTATTTTACACTTCAGAGCTGGTCTGGGGCATGACTGGTCTCTTGCTTGTGCGTCCTTGTGTGTGGAGCCATTGTTTTGCATTCCTTTGGTGATGGTATAAGCAGCGTCTCTGGTTCCAGAGGATTTTATAGCACGTGCTTTCCTTTCTTTGTCCCCTCATTTATCTGTGCAAGGACACAGAGAGATGAAATCCCATTGTTTCTGGGGAGCATGTGCACCATGCAAATGGATACTCCCAGGCTAAATCCACGTAAACCAGCTGCAAGCTGAAGTTAATCTCTGTCCTGTGTAACTTTTCACAGTGTTTCTTTTGACTGTCACTCAAGCTGCCCCACACTATGAAGATGAAATAGTGCAAGAACTGAATAGCTCAGCATACTGTAGTCATTTAAATGTCTCAATACTCAGTCCCTCCAGTTTGCTTTGTTGCATTTTATTGTTATTTTTGTGTTTAATGCCTCCAAATATTCCACATGTACAATGGCATATCTTCACTTGATAGCTCCTTCTGCATACACCTCAAAATTCAAATTGCCACTGTGTTTTAGTTGTGGTTTTCTGTCTTTTTGTATCCTATTTGTCTTTGAATAGACCACCCGGAAGCAGAAATATTTTCCTCTGTGTTGATGACTCTTTCAATGTATCTGGTTTGATTTAGGGGGCTCCTGTTGGGGGCCACATCTTGAACTACCTCCTGGAGAAATCCAGAGTTGTGCATCAGAATCATGGAGAGAGGAACTTCCACATTTTCTACCAGCTACTAGAAGGAGGGGAAGAGGACTTACTGCGAAGGCTGGGCCTGGAGAAGAGCCCACAACAGTATCAGTATTTAGTAAAGGTGTGTGTTAACTAGCCATTATTATAATATTATTGTATTTGAGGACTGATACATTCTCAGTTGACTGTAGTTCCCTCATTTAACAAAAAACACACTGAAATGACTGCAGTGAAAAGAAACACATGGCAGAAGAATGTTGAGAGTGAGTAATACATCTTTGATGGTTATTTACTTGCTTATGTCAAACTCTGTCTTTCTAGGGTCACTGTGCAAGGGTCAGTTCTATAAATGACAAAAATGATTGGAAGATTGTGCGAAGAGCCCTGTCCGTTATAAGCTTCAATGACAATGAGGTGGAGGTAAGGCACTGAATAGTGCAGCTGATTTTCCTGCTCTTAAGGAGTTTTCCTGCTTTGATTTACTTCTGACCAAAGGCAGCCTTCATGAGTATATTCTCTGCAAAAATTCCCCCAAAAAACCCAAGTCTTCTTGTAACATGTTAATTAACACAACAATCTCACTGCCTTTTCTCACTGTGAATTTATTTCATCATCCTGGTTTCTACCTGTTGCTTCCATCCTAGGATTTGCTGAGCATTGTGGCAAGCGTTCTGCATCTGGGGAACGTGCAGTTTGCTGCTGATGAGCAAGGAGACGCTCAGGTCACTACAGAGAATCAGATTAAATACCTGGCTAGGGTGAGTATCACCAGCTGGAGATGACTGCATTAAAGATGAATTGGAGAGATTTCCTTATTTTGAACTTGCTACCATCATATCTTGGTAGAATATAATGTAGAACTTTTTCTAAATTTACTGTAATTTGACCCAAGTAACATGCAAATTAATATCAAAACCTTCTAATTGTGACTTCCCCTCTGTTTACCACTCAATCCACCACTGGCTTGATGTTTTTGCCTTCAGGCAGTGGCACAGACCTACTCTGGAGAGGAGTTTTAAAGAAAGAAGAACCCTTGTTGCTTTGCTTAGTCAGTTCTTTGTGCCAGAACAATCTGGCCAATTTATTTGTTAGGTCACATCACTGCTGGAAAGGAGGTGATGTGCAGGAGGAAAGGGAAGGATCGACTTGCGGTGTGAATGGGAGGATAAAGGGTTGCTCCATTGGCCTGTGTTTTTGAGGATTAGCCTTCCTGATCTCTTTAAAATATCCCTGGTAAAGTGACCATACTGCTTCATAAATTAATGTCATATTCTACCACTTGGCAGCTTCTGGCAGTTGAAGGCTCTGTTCTTCGAGATGCCTTGATCCACAAGAAGATCATAGCAAAAGGGGAAGAGGTGAGCTCGTGACGTGGGGATCTGGGAGGCACGTGGAATTAGATGGAGCTGGCAATACACCCTTAGCTCTCTTACCCAAACTAAAGGGCTGCCAGTGCAGGAGCCCCACAGCACAGTGGTGGCTGGGAGACACAGACATGAGCTGAGCCCAGCAGAATGCTGTTGAGTGGCTGTTTATTAACAATGAGCCAGGAAAACTTAATCCCTCAGTGGAATGGCTGTTGAATGGCTTTTTTTGTTTCTCCTCCTGCATGCAGCTCATCAGTCCTCTGAACCTGGAGCAGGCAGCCTACGCACGGGATGCTCTTGCGAAGGCAATATACGGACGCACTTTCTCCTGGCTGGTGAACAAGGTTAACAAGTCTCTTGCTTACAAGGTAAATGAACCTTTTGCCTATGAATATCCAGCCAAGAATGAAAGGGAGTTTCAAATCTTGTAGCTGCAAAGCAGACAAATGGCAAGGTCCCTGCTGTATGGTGATTTCTAAATTAGTTTTCCATTAAGAAGAGGATAAAGAGTAAATGCTGTAACAAAATGAGTAAGATCTTGTGATGGGTTGTAGCTGTGAGTACATCTCAGCATTTCTTTTTTGCCCTACTGCAGGAAGGAGAGTTTCCAGGGTGGAGAAGTACAACGGTTCTAGGATTGCTTGATATCTATGGATTTGAGGTTTTTCAGCACAACAGGTTCGAGTCAATGATTTCTCTTGAGTTTTCAGTAAACTGTATGACTCATTCATCGTAGTGTTTTCTGTCCCCTGTGAAATAAGACTTTATTAATCTGTGGGTCTCTTAGAGAGAAAGAGGTGACATTTAAACTTCAGGAAGTCAGTCAAATAACTGATAATTGCAGGGCTTGGAACACTGGGGGCATCCAGCTAATCCTGAGCATTTACTGCTCTTAATCTGCCTGCTATTTTAAAGACTTGGTCGCCTTTTTGGGACATTCATGCAATACTTTCAGCTGTACCTTTGTCCAGCTCTCTGGCAGAGGGGTGGCCGTTGTGGCAGCTTTCCTGTGGTGGTTTGAACGGGAAAACACAGCTGTAAATGGGAGCATGGGATTGTGTCCAAGTCTGGACTCTGGTGATGAGCTGAGACCCTCACATCTGCAGTATTATTGGGCCTTTCTTAGGAGTTTTTGTGGCCCTCTGTGTTCCCCCCTTTGTGTCTCTTTTTCCCTCCTTCTAAAGGGAAGATTCACTGAAATTGCTAATTTTTTCAGTAAATACATATTTCAATAAATAAAAATATTCAGGAAATAAACATTTCACTAAATCTCTTCCATTTCTCCTGATTCACACATTTATGCTGCTGCCCTCTGATTACAGAATCTTGTTACTTGTGCTGCAGTGTCAGTGATTATTTTTCTGATTTTCTCTTTGCAGCTTTGAACAATTTTGTATTAATTACTGTAATGAAAAACTGCAGCAGCTCTTCATAGAGCTCACCCTGAAGTCAGAACAAGAGGAGTACGAGTCGGAAGGCATAGCGGTAAGAGCCCGGATCATCGCTTCCCCTGGGTCCTTTGTAGCACCTCTGGCAGGCCAGGGGGCAGAGAGAAAAGGAGCTGCTCGCCATGGTCTGCAAAGGAAACAAGTTAAAGAACTCTCTTTTTCCCTTTGGTAACTGTGATGCAGCTAGGAGTGAGTAATGCCATTCCCATCTTTGAATCTAAGCATGTTTTTTTAAAGAGAAAACTCATTTAGTAAGTGAAAAAGCTTTGTTTCAAATTTGACAGGAAGATTATTTAAATAAGGTGCTGTCTGAAATGTTCTGAAATTTTCATGGGTTTTTTTCCAATCTAGAGTTGTTTTCACCTAAGTGTGGTTTCTTGTCTTTGTAGTGGGAACCAGTTCAGTATTTCAATAACAAAATAATCTGTGATTTGGTGGAATCGAAATTCAAAGGCATCATTTCTATTTTGGTGAGTTAACAACACCTTTTTAAATTAAAAAATCGGGGTGGTGCAGTGGGAAACAAGGGGAAGAACACAGGAAGAAAAGGGTCTAAGCTTCTATTAGGGTTATTTGGGAGGTGGGAAGATCTGAGTTACGCTAAGCAGTGACACCACTCAAAGTCACAGAATCATTAAGGTTGGAAAAGACCTTCAAGATCATCTAGTCCAACCATCCCCCTACCACATATATTACGTGTCCCTAAGTACCTCATCCAACCTCTCCTTGAACACCCCGAGGGTCGGTGACCCCACCACCTCCCTGGGCAGCCCCTTCCAACACCCAACGGCTCTTTTTGAGGAGAAAGTTCTCCTCATTTCTAACCCAAACCTCCCCTGGCACAACTTGCAGCCATTCCTTCTTGTCCTATGACTATGTATCTGTGAGAAGAGGCTGACCCCCAGCTCACCACAATGTCCCTTCAGGTAGTTGGAGAGAGCAATAAGGTCTCCTCTGAGCCTCCTCTTCTCCAGGCTGAACAGTCCCAGTTCCCTCAGCTGCTCCTCATAAGACTTGTGCTCCAGACTCTTCACAAGTCATACTGTGTCACCTCCATTTACTCTCAGGAAAGAATCTCCTAATCCAGGCAGTCTGGAAGGAGGGAAATGTTTTCCTTTTCAGCTCAGCAGTACTTCTTTTGTTGAGCTACAAGCTACAAAACCTACTGGTAAAGGCCAGAGGGTCAAGCTGGGGCAGTGTTTCCATGAGGCAGAATTAGGCTGGCTGTAGGAAATCAATACTAGAATGCATGTGCTTGTAGGATGAAGAGTGTCTGAGACCTGGGGATGCCACAGATACAACGTTCTTGGAGAAACTGGAGGAGAATGTGAAGAATCACCCTCATTTTCTCACGTGAGTGTTCACATAGCTGGGGGCAGTTAGACTGGTAGGATCCAAGTGTGTGATAGAGCCCAAGCAACTTGTTGTGTTTATGTCAGTAGCATCCTTGGTATACTGTTCCTTGCATAAAAGGTGATTGTGTTTTCTTCTGCAAAGAGATTAGATGATGAGGTAGGATGATACAGAATTAAGTTATCAACACTAACTGCCTTGCTTTTCTCAAGACCGTGCTTCGGAACACAGGAGGAGCAACAAAATCCTTGTCTTCACCGATCTCTTCCTGGCATCCTACTGCCTGTATGTCCAAGGGATTTGCAGGCTTGCAGCTTCTTGGCTCTGCTGTTATCTTGCCCAGTACTTCAGGTGTGAGACTGGTTTGGGCAGATCATTTCCCAGGATCAACGACTCCAGCCTAGGAGTAAGTAGACCACGGAGCAGAATTTCACCAGAAGTTCAGTGTCCAGAGCTGTAGATGCATTGGAGTGGTGTCACTGGTGTTAGAGCTTTTGAGACTGAGAGGTTTCTATTGCACTAACTCACCTTTGTGTCCAGCCTTTGGTCACCTATCCATATTGCCACCCCAGCAGGTCAGTGGGTGTGAATTCCATGTTTCACCTTTCAGGTTGTTTCCTTCAGTGTCCGAGCTCCGGATGTCTCATTATTCTTCGTGCTCTGCATACGCTCCAATTGGGATCCCTACGGCATCTCAGGAGGGTGCCAGCTGCTGCCAGCATCTTCACTGCCCTCTTGCCTGCTGCCTCTACTCTAATTTCACAGAACCACCCTGCAGCCTTGCCAGGAAGCTGAAAGTTCATCCATTTGAAATCATCATAAATATGTTTTATGACATTTTTGCTATGTGCTGGTTGATGACTCTTCATTTACTTCTGCTCTTAAAAATCAGCGAGTCAGATTTCTTCCCCCCTAGCCCTACTCTGGGATCAAATGCTGCAGAGCTTTCTGAAGGGAATCCCCACAATGAAATGAAGGTCTTTGATGACATTTCTTTGCTTTCTCACCAGGCACAAGCTCGCTGACCAAAAGACTCGCAAATCACTGGGGCGGGAGGAGTTTCGGCTCTTGCACTATGCTGGAGAGGTCACCTACAGTGTCGCAGGTAAGTGTGTGTATCATCTCTGCTCTCTCTCTTCTCCTCCTGTCTTCTGCCCTTTGAATTAAAACAGCTTCACTACATAGTAAAGAGAAATCTGAGCATAGGCTACTTCCATATGTCATTTAGTTGACCAGATTGATTTTCCCATCTCAAATTCCTGCCTTGTGGAGTTCCTATGAACAGTGGTGGCAGCCTGAGCGGTTTCTTTTTCTTTCAGGTTTTCTAGATAAAAACAATGACCTTCTCTTTCGGAACCTAAAGGAGGTGAGTGTGGATAGAGGATGACTCCAGTACTCAGCAGAACAAGGAGTGGGGTTTAAAATGGGGTGGCACCTGAGGGAAAAGATTCTTCTAGACTCCACCTGGTGAACGTGTGTCCATAGGGCAGCACTATGAGAAGATAAATTGATGTGCCCAAAGTTCCTTTTACTATTAAAAAGCAAAACAAAACCAGCCCCCTCCCTGTGCAAACAAACAGGCTTTGGCCCATGTTTCTTTGATAGTTTTTTGAAGAACAATCTGTACTTTATCTCTGAAAAAGTCTCTCTCTGCAGACCATGTGCAACTCTGAGAATCCAATCATAAATCAGTGCTTTGACAGGACAGAACTGACGGACAAAAAGAGGCCTGAAACGGTAAGAAGGCAGGAGCTGGGTGGAAGTGTGGCCGTGTCCTCTCTTTAAAGCCATGTCCTGTTGAACGTGGTGATCTCTCTTGGATTCAGAGATGGGAGACTGAGGTTTGCTCTGCAGCCATGCAAGTCATTGCTTCACACACAGTTTTCTTTCTTTTCTCCTAGGCAGCAACTCAGTTTAAAAACAGCCTCTCCAAACTCATGGAAATTCTGATGTCCAAAGAACCCTCCTACATTCGTTGCATTAAACCTAACGATGCCAAACAGGCTGGTACGACCCCAGTGACTCTTCCTCTTTTCTGCAACAGCTATATATAGTGACCACCAGTTCCCAGCGAGGCACAGAAAGGAGCTCAGATGATGAAATCTTCATTCTGGGCCTGTGCCAGAGCTGCTTGTAGGGAGGTGGCTGCAGTGCCAGCAGCCAGGAATCACAATGGGAGCACTGGGCTTGGGTGGAGTAGGGTCATGTCGACAGTGAGGAACTGCTAACCTGTGTAACGTCTTTTTAATGACCTTTAATCTCCTTTATTTCTTCCTCCTGTCTGTGTGGAACATCCTAAAGAGGAACTTCTTTCTGAACTACATATAAACTTACATGAAGGGTGGGAGGGGCACAAGGGCAGGAGACAGAGAGTGAGTGGTGTGGGTCTTGCAGGGTGAGGTTGGGTTAGAGGTTGAAGGTAACTGCTGTATGGTATGACCAAGAACTGAACGTTCCCTGCTCCTGCTGAAGGCACAGCTGTATGTTCATCATGTTTCTCTGTTTTCATGCTCTCTAAAGATCGATTTGACGAAGTTCTAATCCGACATCAAGTGAAATACCTTGGGCTGATGGAAAACCTCAGAGTGCGCAGAGCTGGGTTTGCCTATCGAAGAAAATACGAAGTTTTCCTGCAGAGGTAGGATTCCCTTGGACTTCCCCCCCCCCTGCTCCTCCCTCCCCCTGGTCTGGGTCCTGCAGATGTTGAGGCTGAACAGCAGAGAGGCCACCCTGACACCCAAAAGACTTGTTTTATTGAGGGAACTAGAAATATACCCTCTGTCCCTTCCCACTGCCCTGTACAGGCTGGACATCCCTCCATGATATCTCTTCTGTCACTTTACAGGTACAAATCACTTTGTCCAGAAACATGGCCTACGTGGGACGGACGGCCCCACGATGGGGTGGCTGTGCTGGTAAAGCATCTTGGCTACAAGCAGGAAGAATACAAAATGGGACGGTTAGTTCTTCTGGTTTTTAATTTGAGATGATGAATCCTTGGACATCCCTGTCATTGCTTTTAGATAAGGTTTCTCGATCTAATGGGTGAGGAAAGGCTTAGAGATCCCAAAGGGGGTGCTAAGGGCAGGAAGTGAACTTCTGCAGCGGCTAAACCTAATTCTCCATTTCTATTTCTAGAACAAAGATTTTTATCCGCTTTCCCAAGACTTTGTTTGCAACGGAAGATGCTCTGGAAGTGAGGAAGCAGAGCCTGGGTGAGTCACATGCACTGGGGTAGCTTCACGGACAGGCAGCTGACTACTTTCTGATTAATATTTTTCTGTCCAGGGAGGGATTTTAGTTTAAAAAGCTGAGCCTTTTCCTGCCTTGGTCTGCTTGCTCACAGTTTCAAATCACTGTTTTTCTTGCAATTCCAGCAACAAAAATGCAGGCTACCTGGAGGGGCTTCTACCGCCGCAAGAAATTCCTGCACATGAAACACTCAGGTAAGGACAGAGAGAGGAGAGCTCCGCGCTGTGTGACTGCGCACAGCTGGCAGTGGCTGTTGCTGTCAGGGGTTACTTGAATTCAATGCACAAGAAGGAAGAACCCCAAAGCCTCGCTGGAAGTGGAATGGAAGATGGGGTGTGGTACCCGGCCACTTTCAGGCTGTGAGACTGAGTGAGGGAGTCTGACTTCCCTCAGGTTCACACAGCAACCCCCAAACAGCAGTTCCCGTCTCCTGGTGCTTTCCGTTGACATTCTATCACATTGTTAAGAACTTAAGATTGTATTTTGCCTCACACAGAATCATAGAATCACCTGGGTTGGAAGATGCCTTTAAGATAGACTCCAACCACAGCCTAACCCTGACCAGCCCACCTCTAGTCCATAGCCTCAAGCACAACATCCACACGCCTTCTAAATACCTGAAGGATAGTGACTCCACCACATCCCTGAGCAGCCTGTGCCAGTGCCCAACAGCCTTTTCAGTACAGAAGTTCTTCTTCGTATCTGAACTAAATCTCCCCTGGTGCAGTTTGAAACCATTTTCTCTCATCCTATCACTTGTCACCTGAGAGAAGAGACAGATCCCCATGTCTCTACACCCTCCTTGGAGGTAGTTGTAGAGAGCCGTAAGGTCTCCCCTCAGCCTCCTTTTCTCAAGACTAAAAAGCCCCAGCTCCCTCAGCCCCTCCTCACAGGACTTGTGCTCCAGACCCTTCACTGGTTTTGTTGCCCTTCCCTGGATATGCTCCAGCATCTCAGCATCCCTCCTGTAGTGAGGGGCCCAAAACTGGACACAGCTCTCGAAGTGAGGCCTCACCAGAGCTGAATACAACGGAACTATCACTGCCCTGCTCCTGCTGGTCACACCATTCCTGACACAGGCCAGGATGCCGTTGGCCTTCTTGGCCACCCGGGCACACTGCTAGCTGAAGCACACGGCTGGGCACACGTGGTGTGCTGAAGGCTGTTTGCTCACAGGGCGGGCTCTCTCGAGCCCTCTTTGTCACCAGTTTTGTGCGGCGTTGGTGTTGTTACAAAAGGAGCTTACTTGGCACAAAATCTTTGTGTTCTTTTTAGCCATAGCCATTCAGTCCTGGTGGCGGGGAACCCTGGGGCGCCAAAAAGCTGCCAAGAAGAAGTGGGCAGTAGAGACAATCAGAAGGTGCGTATGGGGTAGCCCAGGCCCTCACACCCATTCCTTCTGAGCAGCAGTGTGGCCAGAATAAACTTGGCTGGCACTACAGTATTGGTTATTACTTCTACTTAACTGAATTACACTTGTTAAATAAAGCCCAGAAAATGGTTGGCTTGGAAGAGACCTCTCAACATCTCTAACTTTGATCAGTTTTCTAATGAAATTCTCATCTTCCTCAGGTTCATTAAAGGTTTCATTTACCGGAACCACCCTCGCTGCCAGGAGAACGAGTATTTCCTTGATTACATCCGCTTCTCCTTCCTGATGAACCTCAAGCGTAATTTACCAAAAACTGTACTGGACAAGTCATGGCCAACTCCTCCTCCATCACTGTGTGAGGTAGAATCATAGAATGGTCTGGGTTGGAAGGGACCCCAAGGATCATAGAGCTCCAACCCCCCTGCCACAGGCAGGGCCACCAAACTCCAGGCCTGGAGCTACACGAGGTTGCCCAGGGCCCCATCCAACCTGGCCTTGAACACTTCCAGGGACGAGGCATCCACTGCTTCTCTGGGCAGCCTGTTCCAGCACCTCACCACTCTTTCTGTAAAAAACTTCTCCCTAATATCTAATCTAACCCTTCCTTCCTTTAGTTTTAATCCATCCCCCTTGTCCTGCCATTATCTGCCCTTTTAAAAAGTTGAATCCCCTCCTGCTTATAAGCTCCCTTCAGGGACTGGCAGGCTGCAGTGAGGTCCCCCCACAGCCTTCTCTTCTCCAGGCTGACCCAGCCCAGCTCCCTCAGCCTCTCTTTGTAGGGCAGGTGCTCCAGCCCTCTAGGTAGGCACAACTGCACCGGGGTCAGGTGAATGACATGCAAGGTGGAGGATGCTGTTGAAGACCACAGGCTGCCAAAGGCCTGAGGGACCCTCCTGCTATCTGAGAAGAATGAACCAGGTTCTCGCTCACATTCCACGGTGCATTAGCAGCCCTGCTAGTAGAACAAATCCCAACTTCATCACATGGTGTCATTAGCAAATTAGTAGAGCTGCAGTACTGAAAGTTCCTGTGAGTGTGGTGCTGTTGTAGCTGTTTTCCCATCCCTTTCTGAAATTGTCTTCCTTTTCTTTCTCTGCACAAATTAAGTTCCCTTTGGACAGTCAAACTGGCTGGAACGCCAACGTGGTTCCCTGGGAAAGACATAGCAAACTTCTGCTCTTGCCATTGCTACTCTGCATCTGTCAGAACTGGGTTTTATCTCATCAAACCAAAATATTGCTGAAACTCCCAGTTATCCAAAGGTCCTGGTTTGTTTGGATCGCAGATCCTGGTGTTTGTTCTCTATTCTAAAGCAGCTGGAGAACATTGCAGGGCAAGCTCTCTTGGAAAGGTGGCACGTAACGGTCCTGCTATTGAATTTAAAAGCAAGGCTCAGCAACGAACCAATACTTTAATCCAGCAGTGGATTGTCTGCAGTTGCTCCTTGCCTGTCATCACTGGATGCCTCCAGCATTTACTGTGTGATGTCTTCTTCAGGCCTCCCAGCTCCTGCGGCAGCTCTGTATGCAGAACATGGTCTGGACCTACTGCAAGCGCATCAGCCCTGAGTGGAAGCAGCAGGTAGGAGACTTGAGTTCAGACTCCCATGGGTGGGACGGGGGGTCTCAGCAGTATTTATTGTAAGAAATAAGGGAGGGGGGAAGCTGGAAATGGATAACAAGGATTTTACTAGGGAGGGAGGGAGGCACAGGAGCAGTGGAGAGGTGGGAGAGCTCTTGCATCACTGCGTTCTTCAGGGGTTGGGCAGCAGTTCCTCAGGAACAGTACAGTGATTATATTTTATTAGGTTAGAGACAAAAGCCTGAAAGCCGGAAGGAGCCTAAAATGGCTGGGAAGGTGTAACTGTGGGGAGCTGAGAGTAGGAGTTGTCATTGTGCTTTTTGTATCGTGCAGCCTATTGTACACCTCATTAAGCATGTGTAGTAAAACGCTGTAGATTAGTTAGTGGCTGAGCCTGTGATTAAGGACACAGGATTAGTATCAGCCATGACTGAGGTGGGACCTCACTTCCCTTTCCCTAGCAATCCAGACTCACTCATACCCACTATCTGATAACTGCATTTTTACCTGTAAACATCACTGGGTCATCACACCCATAAGGTGTAAGCGCTCCAAACAGAGCCAGGCCCATTTCCCCTTCCACTCCTTTTTATTCTGGAGAAACAAGTAGGAGCCAAGGGCACAGGTTCTATTTACAGTGGGGGCGACTGTACCCTGGAATACCAGCACAGCAGAAGGGACCAAAGGTTTGTGGTGACTCATCACCACACCAGGAACTCCTGGAGCAGGAGGGAGCTTGTGGAGTTGTACAGACAACAGCGAGTGGGTGGGAGGGCTGTAACAAATGTGTTACGCAGCACGGTAAGGACAAGGACACCACCCAAAACCAAACCAGAACAGCACTTCTAAGGCAAATCTGTCTTTTTATTAAGGAGAAATTTTTATGCTAAACAAGGATACATCTTTTGTCCTTGCAGTTGGAACAGAAAGTAATCGCCAGTGAGATTTTTAAGGGCAAAAAAGACAATTACCCTCAGAGTGTTCCTAGACTCTTCATCAACACTCGACTTGGTGAGTAGGTGTTAGAAGTGTTTAATGGGGAGGGGAGGGGAATTAATCTTCTCTCTTCTTGCTAGAAGCTTCTCTCTGACCCCCACCTCTTTGGTTTTAATATAGGTAACGAAGAGATAAATGCGAAAGTCCTTCAGGCTTTAGAAAATGAAGCCATTAAGGTGAGAGATGTGTCCTAATACTGTATCGAGCTTCTAGAGTTATTCGGCAGAATAGCATAAGATTAGATTTCTGAAGAAAACACAGCAAGAGTGTTAGATGCTGTGAAGTTGTAATACAGAGTTTTGGGCAAGTTCAGTTACATCAGGTAATTGGGCTGTAGCTGGAGTGGCTGGCTAGGAAAGGAGAAACCTACAGACTGAAACTAAGCCTGGTTCAGACAGCTGTAGTCATCAAGTTATTGTTCATAACTCCTCTAGTCAACAAGGAAGCCCGTGGCAGAACAAAGAATAGCACTCAAAGGAATGGTCTCCCTTCTCAGTTTCCCACCCCTGGTCAGACCCCCCCTGCAAGCTTTCCAGGCTAGAGGGGGAAGGCAGCTGACAACGAAATGGCACTTTAGCACTGCTAACACTTATTTCAGTATGCAGTTCCTGTGATCAAGTACGACCGGAAGGGCTACAAAGCACGAGCACGGCAGCTGCTTCTCACCCAAAACTCAGTTTTCATAGTTGAAGAATCCAAAATCAAACAACGGATCGACCATGACAACCTGACAGGTATGAGTGGCAGTGTAAGCGCAGCTCAGCCTGCGCCCCTCTAGTCAGATGGGCTGAAGAGTGAAGTAACTGGTTTGTCTTTGTCCTGCCCAAGAACACAATTCTCTGGTACCAATGAGCATTTTAAGTCTGTAATAACTGGAAACTTGTTTTTTCTAAAATTAAACGCCATTACATGTCACAGAAATTCCTTACTTCATCTGCCCCAGGCCCCCAAGTCATTTCCCAATTGCACATCCCGACCCCAGGGGAGTTGCACCATTACTGCACAGCAGCTGCCTGGGACGTTACTACAGCTCTGAACTCCCCTGGAGCTGACAAAGAAGTGGGGCTCTGAGGGGAATGTGGGCAGACAGGGAAGTCTGCCCCATCTGGTGCAGTGCAGTTGTTGCTTGGTTTTGTCTGAAACCTCTCAGTTCACACCCTCCTCTCCAGTCCTGCTCCAGTCCCTCTTTATTTACAGCCATGTTTGATGCTAATCACTTCAGTTGGCCACTGATGCAACTGCCCCCTGCTTCTGTAACTGTCACCCTCTGAAGTGGTTTCCAAGGGCAGTGCTAATTTGGGATTCTGGGACTCCCATAAGACACTATTAACACCAGGGATGTGTCTTTCTCTCTGCAAGGGTTGGCCTCGCTCGTTCCAGCTGGCCAATCCCCTTTGTACCTCCAGAGTCCAAACCCAAAGCAGCCCCTCCCGGAAGGCAGCACAGCGCTCCCCAGCTAACACCCTCACAGGCCAAAGGGGCTCTTCCTCCAGCCCGTGAGGGCTGGGACAGTTCACACACAGGCAATCTTCTCTTCCTGTGTCTGATGGATGGAGGCATCTGAAAGTTCCTTTTCCATCTTGAAGAGCAGAGTCATAAGCTGATTGTCTGGCACCTTGCAGCCTCTGCAGCCTCCCCACCTGCATCTTAGCACAGTGCTTCTGTGTGGCCTCTCAGCTGTCAGGTTTCTTGGTGTGAGAGCAGCAGTTGCTGGGGGAGGTTCTCAAGCACATGTGAGGGGCTCGGTGGCGCTGCGGTGGGTGTCAAATGGCCATTCTCTGTTGCAGGCATCTCCGTCAGCAGCCTGAGCGATAACTTGTTTGTGCTGCACGTGCACTGCGAGGATAACAAGCAGAAGGTAGTGGGACTCATCCCTCATTTCCCCAACCACCCCTAGAAAAAGATTTAAGGCACAAAGAGAGGATCCAGCTGGGGGTGGGTGGAACACACAGGGGACACTCAGATGAGCCGCCCCCACCTGTAATTGACTTTGTGCCAGCTCTAAGCAGCATTTCACTTATACATATTTGGGTTCACAGATGGGGTTCCCCAGCAGTGGTGCCATTCCTTGCCCCACTGCTGCTGCTGTAGGTACAGTTTGGCCCAGAGATCTCCAAGCCTGGCCTGCTTGGAAGTGTGGTTCCATGCTAACCTGTGGAGAGAGTTCTGTCCCTGTTCATTACAGCACAATCGTTTCGGTAAAGCCGTGATCATTAACTGTTCTCTCTCTCCTCCCTCCCAGGGAGATGTTGTACTTCAGAGCGACCACGTCATCGAGACACTGACAAAAACAGCCATGCAGGCAGGCAAAGTCAATAACGTCAACATCAATCAGGGCAGGTGAGTGAAGCACAGCCCTCAGGAGCTGGTTTTCTGGTCTTGGCTCTGAAGAGAGCTCTGTTTCAGCATTGGAGTGCTACAGAAACAAAGCACACCTAACCAAGGCTCCATTTCCTGGGGCGAGCAGAGCTGCTGTAGCTAAGCCTCACCTGGAGCAGCCACTTACCCAGGAAGAGGGTAGAATGAAGCTAGCTGAAAGAACACACAGATACTCACCCAGTCTGTTCTTGTTCTCTTTGCAGCATAAAATTTACAGTTGGGCAAGGCAAGGAAGGAATAATTGACTTTATCTCGGGCTCAGAACTGCTTATAGCCAAAGCCAAGAACGGCCATCTAACAGTGGTGAGTACAGTGGTGGGAGGGCACTGACCTGTGCTGGACCCAAACCCCGAGTCTGCTGGCATTAATCTACCTGCAGCAGTTTAGGTCCTGCACAGGACAGTGCCATGACCCACCCCAGTCTGCCGGCCTTATCCCCAGCTGGAGCTGGACCTTATGCTTCTGCAGCCAGCACCAGGCTCACTCAGGCTCCGCCTGCCCTGTGCCCTGTCAGTCACTTCCCCTCCCCAGGATTCAGGCTTTACTGCTACACTCTGTTGCAAGTCATATTTTAGAGCATTTCAAGACACAGGAAGAAAAAGCAACCCAACACAAACAACCCCCTACCCACAGCCCTCCTCCCCTCACAGCATTCCACACTTCCACTATGCTCTGCATGGACATGGAGGATCCTGTGGAAGCCACTGCCAAAGGATTTCCTTGCTCTATGGAATGCCTATAGACAGGAAGTGATTAAATTTGCATAACCCCGCTGCTTTATTTGCTGTCAGGAGCAGCAAGCTGTGTCCCTTCCTGGCCAATGAGGAAATCTATCCTGCAATTCTCCCCCAGCCTTTTTTCACACCATCCCTAAGATGACTGTTTCCAGTGTTGCCCCTCCCTGCTCACCAGCCTCCTGGTGCAGCTGGCCTGGGAAGTCTTTAATTAACCACAGAACTGTTCCTCCAACTTAACAGTAGCCACCATCTGCTTCTTGTCCTGCCAGACTGTCAGTCCTTCCGAGCAAGCACCACATACCATGGCCTGAAGCTCGATTCCAATACCAGCCTTTGGCATGCTTTAAAGGCCTTTAGCACCTTAAGCTGCTGCAGCATCTTTCCTTGTCAGCACAGTTTTAGCTTGTGCTTCTCCCGCAGGTCGCTCCACGTTTGAATTCTCGATGATGACTTGTGCCACCACAGGACCTTCTCCTCCCTCAGCCTGACTGCACCCTGTGGAAGTGGCTGGATGTCATTTCCCAGCAAACTCCCCCCCCCTCCTCCCTTGCTTTACTCCTTTATTGTTACCAAAGACCTGCACTTTCAGAAAAAAACACCCCACCAAACGCATCTTGCTTTGTCTTAACATGAAAGCTCCCAAAGAAAGGCCTTCTCTTCCTTACCTTAGTGGCAAAGGCATGGGTCCAACACCCCATCTCTGTGCAGCCGTGGCTCATGAAACATTCGGCTGGGCTTTGAGGGAGAGGAAGCTCTTCTGTCAGGGCTTAAACTCTGACAGAGTCAGAGTCATCGACCAAAATCTGTGCTCCTCCTCATCAGAAAGCACAATCAGCAAGCCAGTAACTGCTGCTTGGTCAGCCCAATCTGTGAGATGCCAAACTTTATACTCAGAATGTTTGATGAAGAATTTTGCTCTCAAGATTTTTTGATGCTTTGTTTTAAGATATATTAAAGCCATATTGTGTAAATGAGTAAAACCCTGTAAATACTTTATAGCTGAGTATGAGAGATGCACTACAAGAAATGGAGGTGATGTGGAAACTTGTATGTTTTAATTTGGATTTTTTTGTTGGTTTTAGTGTATGATAAAGGAATTCACCTAAGAACCCCATCATATAATTTCTTTGCTGATCTGGATCCAGTAATTCTTGGGTTTGTTTAAGTCACCTGTCCCATTTCTTGCTCTGTAGTGGTATTTTTATAGTAATGTTCTCATATCCACTCATCCAAACAAGGTGTAATAATACAAACTGCAGAGGTCACCTCTTCTCTACACCACGCTCCAGGCTGGAAGTGAAGCCTGTACCCGCTGGCCACAGGACATGCTCACTGAGCTTCCTCCTCTCCCACCTTGTACCTGTCTGGGAGGCCCCACTGCTCCTTCCCCCACACAGATCATCAGGCTCAGAGCAGCACTTGCAGAAGAACATTGCTTTTCTTCGTTTCTAGCCGTAACTGGAAGTCTGAGTTCCCACAACAGAGCTCACAGTTGGTATGGATGCCTCAGCACTGCCTTGGAGGGGAAGAGATGGCTGCTTGTGCCTTGCAGGCGCTGCCCACCAGCGGGCCCACAGCACCTTTGTCTGGAAGCATCTTCCCCAGCAAGCTGGGTCACTTCACTGACCCAAAGCTAGAAAGGATACACATGTGTGTTGAACACCAACCGGCCTCAGACTGTCACAGAGGTTCATACAAAGCACCTTCATTCAACTCCCCAAATGGTGTCGGAGTGACAGCCGCATGTCAAACACCTGCTGACAGCCAAGCGACAGCTCCAGCTTCCATTTCCCAGTTCCAGACCTTGGAGGGTGCATTTCGCACTCCACTCCCTTGGAACCCTTTACCTTCTGCCTCCGCGCTGATGCGGTGGCACCAACTGGTTGGTAAACCCCGAACAGGACACAGCCAAACCTGCCACCACTCACATACCGTCAGCTCCACCTCCTCTCTCCTGCAGCTCCCAGACACCCCCCCAGGCCTGGAATGCTCCATGCACTGTAGCACATACACACCAGCCCCGGTGTACGCTAGAGTGTACATACTATACAACGCTGTATACGCTACTGTATAACCTCTTCAAGACTACGCTCAATAAATTTTTACACAAAACCTCACACTGCATCTTTGTTGTAGAAACCTTTTCATCACTCTTTGAGGGAGGGTATTATTTCTTTTTCCCCTTGGTTGGCCCACACAGCCCTGCTGAAGCTCCTTGGTTCTCAGGCCCAGTCAGTCTACATTGAGGTGAGCCCTGCTCTTAGGAAAGATTTACTCCTGGATCAGCTAAGCAGGGCGGGTGTTAATGTAACACCACTTCCCCCACAGAAGTGAATGCACCAACCATGTCACTGAGATAGGGAGATACAGAAGAAGTGGTGAGGAAAAGCACCTGACTCCTCCTGAGGCAGAGCAGGCTGCCCTCACAGCTATACTCTTACATGTTAAGACCAGGATCTTACTTTTATCTGAAGAACAAAGCTGTTAACTTCTCTCCCCCTCCACCTGTTCCTATTACAAGCAACACAGGAAAGTTATTCTTGCTGAAAGAACCAAAATATAAAAAGAAAGTAATAGTAATATTTGGCATTTTTAATTTAGGTTTGTTTTATTTAAGTTTAATGTTAATTCCATGCTGTGTTTCAGTAAGAACAATACAGATTCTGTATCTGTGGCTCCAGTCAGATATCCAGTAGTACAAATTAGCTTCAAGTTACACATACTGAACAAAAGAGGTTGAGCGAGCGAAGGGAGATGGGGGAAAGGGGAGGGAGAAAGAAAAAATATTGAACACGCATGCAGGCTTATCAATGCCACCTTCAATGCTAACCTGCTTTGAGGAAAAGTAAAGAACAGGCAAGAATGAGCAGCCACGGATTGTTGAACTGTTACCAGCACCATGATTTTCAGCAACATTTCAGCAGTTTGGAAACTTGGTTTTTTTTATACAGTAAATCCACTATGATATATGTCCCAATGCAACCTGTAACTTCAAGCTAAACACCCAATTAAGTTTAAACATTGGTATAAAATTCAGTTTAAACAGTTATAAAAAAAAAAAAGAAAAAATGCCACCACATGCGTACTACCTTGGCCATAACAAATCTCTCCCCTACAAGTCTAGTGGCCTTCAGGCATAACATTCCACTTCTAATGGCAACCTCACCACAGCTGGCAGGAGACAATACAGTCATGCTGAAAGAGCCTTTACGCAGTCCTGTTAGTGTCTTAAAAAGAACCTAAAAAGCTGGCACCAGTAAAATCCACAGAAATTCACTCTTGCCTTTTAAGAACTCTTAAACTGTGTANGGGGAAGGGGAAGGGTGGTCAGAGATGGGTTCTTTTGTTGGCCTTTGTGTCTCACTGGTTTTCATCTTCCACATCCTGCAGCACTTCTTTATTCTGTTCTTCACCTATTGAAAGCATTAGAAGGAACATGTTAATTTTTTTTTAAAATGAGACCTGCAGAACAGCTTAACGAGCATCTAGTGATTAATAGTTTCATGCAAGCACACACGCTCGCTCGAACAGCACACACGCACACACTCGTAGCCAGTTCTGGAGTGAAGCATCTCCATGGAAATTAAGCTGTATAATCACCTCACCACGTTTCACCCAGAACTGCAGCACAGGCTATTAGAAGACAGACTCTGTCATAAGGACAAACAACAAGTGACCCTTCCTGAAAACAGGCTGCGCACGTCATCAGTGCTGCTGATCCAGAGATGAACAGCCAAGACAAAAAGTCATTAGAATGGCTGTAGAACATCATCCTTACATCAGGAAATACCTTCCCACCAACGTCACCTCTACTCCAGAGCACACTAAGGACATCTACTCACTAGCTAGAGGTGAGTCCAGAACAGGTTTTTAGAATTTAAGGCTTTTATGCTCAGGTCCAGTCAAGTCTCAGCAACAGCAAAGTACCACACACAACTTTATAAAAAAACAAGCCACCCTGATAGCACGTAATATTAAGGGTACCAAAAGAAGGATGAAAAGCCATCCCTACGTCAAGTCCAGCATGACACCAAACCCTACACTTAAAGCTCAAGGGAAACATTTTGCAGAAATTGATTTATCTCAAAAACCAGCCAGTTTGGACCTGCTGAACCAGCTGGGACATGCAGTGCAATGGAAGCCTCTCCAAAGACTCTTGTAGTCATGTGTGGTTATCGCTCAGCTGCCCTGGGCCAGATGCATGCAACGCCTTCTGCCCACCCTTCTCTGGTTCCTACTGCAACAGGAGTAGGTCCCACATACCTCAGCTAGTGCCATACCACATGCATGATTAAGTTAATTGATAAGAGAAACTGAAAAGCGTTTTCTTTACAATTACCCTTAACCATGTGAGATGGTATGTACTCTCTTCAGGGCAATAAACAAAAACTACCCTTTCAAAAAAAAATTTAATTTGCAATAAAATCCAATCAAATGAGACTAATGACTTTCAGCATATAAACAGAAAGCCTGCTCAGAGCATGTCCAGATTCAGAATTACCACCAGGTACAATGCAAGGTAGATTTTGGAAGAGGGTGGCCTAGGAACAAGACATCTGACATTCAACAACAATAAAATTCACATTTAAAATTACAGAACAGATCATGTAAAAGGAAAGCAGAGGCCCTAACCCAGGAAGATGATTAAAAGAAGATCTGAGCATGCTCTAGCCAATGCACTTAAGCAAAAACTCCTGTAATAGGCGACTGTGAAAGTACTTTTCATGCCCAAATATTCTTAATATCCATCCAGGTATGCAGCTCAGTTCCCAAACATGTAAGTTACTTTAGATCTCAGTCAGGCTTATTGGACCTGGGTAGGGGTAACAGGTCACAAATTGGTAGAACATTGCGTTGCCCTGGAATGGAGTCAAAGATCCAAGCCATTTATCAGCAGCAGGAGAGTGACAGAGGCAAGCACGATTAGTGATCAGAAGGAAACTGACGCTGAGAAGTTCATTAAGCCATGACAAAGACTTACAAAGTAGAGTTTTTAGGAAATGAACAGTTGGACTTTCCTTTAGGAATCTATACAGCAGGAAAGAAGGGGAAAACAGGAATCATATGAAGACATTACCGGCGTGAAAATAAACTGAACAGCTCCTCTATGACATGGTTAAAAGATACAGTAAATGAGATGGAAAAGTGTAGCAGCTGATTTTAGAAGTCATTCCCAACAACCTACACAACAAATCAGAACGAGCAGAAGCTTAACACAAAAGAACAAGTCTTTTCCAAGTCTCCCCCACCCCTCAGAAAACTGGTAGTGGTGATCATCTTTCCTGGTGCCACTAACTTTTACCACTTTTCAATGGCTCTACCCATTTTGGAACAGAGTTCTGGAAGCAGCACTTTTACATGCACTCCACATACGAGCAGGTTACAAGGAAGTGAGGGGGGAAAAAAAACCCTTAACTTTGCACCTATGTCTAAACATTATGCATAAACACTGTGGTTTTGTGGACCTGAAGAACTGCACCACAATTTTAAGTAGTTCTGCAGCATTTTAGTTTTGCAGTAATTAGCTTTCTGGTACACACTCTGAACAATAACTAGGATTATCTGAAATACTTTGGGAAGAACAAAAGTATCTATTTTCTATAAAAACATGAAACAGGAAGTTTGAATCTAGATTATACAAGAAGAAATATAAAGAGCCTCTGTACATAATCTCACTGAGCTGCTCCAACATGAGAATACATGAGACACATTAGTCAGCTCATATGCAAATAAAGAGTTTTTGGGAAACGTTCTAAAGATGCTCTCACAACAGCAATCCAGCTGTGCTACTTCACCACAACAGCTTCCTCAGCACCCCTACAGAGCACCAGGATATCTGGCTTCATTAAAAATAATAAAAGGTCGTATCTTAATTGCAGAGCTTGGCAATAGATTTCTTTTCCAATGGCTGACCAGGGCAGGGAAAGCATCTCACAATACCTGCAGTATTTAGAGCAGCCTACACAGATCCATACACCTGCTTCTGCACCATTAGGTGATCTTACAGCTTGGAAAGGAGGTGTGGTCCCTTCACAAGGGACTTGAGCACTTGGGGTGCAGGGTAACCCAGATGCTGAGACCTTCCATGCTTACAGGTTTCCCAGGGGTAGGGGCAAAATGTGATCTGTAACTGTCAGTACTCACAAGGGATACAAAGCTATCGAGTAACAATACTTCTTATAACAACCCCCACCAACCTACACAAGAACAGCCAGCACCAAGCTTGAGATCCAACTGCTTTCAAATGGACACTACGCCAAGAAAGGCTCACAGCACTGCTGCAGGCATCACCATGTGGCATTGTACACGTTAATCTCAAGTAGTAAGGTTGTTTCAAACCTCTCCACATATCTAAGTTCCTAAAATTCTTTAAATAGGACTTTCTTTGCTTTTAAATGAGGAGGAATTATCAGCTCTTTCTACTTGTCTCTCCAGGACATGATTTTTGCAGAACAGAACACAACTTTATAATCTTTCTAGAGATTATGTTTAATTCACTACCAGTAATAATCAGTGAAGCAGAAGGCAAATCTCAAAAAACTAAACAACAGTAAATTTGAACTTAGCACATATACAAAAGTTCAGTGGAAAATGTCCCTTCACTATGCCAAAACACCACTGTTGGAAGTTGAAGTGACTTATTGGATGTTAGTGAGCAGACGCAATGTCCTACCCTCTGGGATACACTTAGTATTTGCTGGGGCAATAGCCCATTTCAGGAGTCACAACCCAGCATTCTGGGGAGAATTAAAAGAAAATCCTTCATCTCAAATAGCAAGCTGTATTTCCCAGGGTTTTTTTTGGGTCTTTTTCTTATAATAAAAACTATTTTACAGAACCCCTTTTCTTCATACAGAGAGTGAATGATATGGAAAGCACTGTAAAGCAAAGGGATTAACACGATGGCTGTAAAGCTTCCCAAAATGCCACAGGAATATTAAGTGACCTGAACAAAATGGGGAATTGCACTGGGAATTCACATCTGGTTGGAATGACAGCCATAGATGAGTATGACAAACCAGAAGAAAAGCTGAATGGAATGAAGACACTGCTTTTAAAATAATCGTCAATGTCTAAGCAGCCAGGTGGGGAGGAAAAATAAATTCCTAATTCCACACCTCCTTCAAGTGAAAGCTTAAAAGTTTCTCAAAAGAAGCTGGTGTCACCCCTAGCACCTTATCCACTGCTAAGAAAGGACAGAAGTTCAGGCAGGTCAGTCATCAGGAAGAAATAACACTCCAAGCCCACCTAGATTTCCATGCCCTGTTTCGTGGGCAGGGCTCAGGGGACCACAGAGCTGAGTTTACTTACCATCACCCTGCATGTCTGAAGTCCATAGTGTCAGATTATCACGTAACAACTGCATGATAAGTGTAGAGTCCTTATAGCTTTCTTCACTCAGTGTATCCAGTTCTGCAATAGCATCATCGAAAGCTGCTTTTGCCAACCTGTAAGCACAGAATAAATCAGATTGAACATCTATTGCTGAACAGAATCCAGGAGCACACAAGCTAAACCTATGCATCAGAACACTCATCTTCCAGTTTGGGTACTATATACACAGGTTCCCTAACTAATTAATGATGCGGTTACATGTTCATCCAAGTATCTTCCACCTTCAAAACCAGAGACTATGTATGCTTAAGAATCTTTCTGCCAAAGAACATCAGTTTATTAAACATTTCTACATCCTGCAGAAGAATTAATCAAGGTCTGCTAAAAGTTTAAAAACAGATTGCATAACCTTCAATGGCAGGAATAGAAGATAAATGATATCTGCTTCAGTCATCACTTGCATGCTTATTAGAGCTGAACCCCTACAGATGAGCTATTGTCATTCTACACATGTTCACAGAAATTAGTAACATGATCCCACAATCAGTAACACCCTGTATCATAGTCAACTGTAAGACAGGCGAGTTAAGTCACCTCACATTTTTCACAGGTTAAGGGCATGCACACAGTTAACATGGCAAGCTGTTAAACCACTGTTAATCGGCCAGACCAAAAAGTTATCATTGTTCTCCTTCTCTACACCCAGATAAACAAATGGGTCTGGACTCAAGTTGGAAACCTTTCCAATGAATTGACCTCAAACAGAGCAAACTAGCAACTAACTAGCCCAAGAAAGCCACCCCAGTGTTCCCACTGAGGAACAGTTACCTACACAGGTACTACCTGTGTACTACCACTTCTGGCTTGCTTGGTACTGAGGTAAGAAACACCCACGTTCCCAGTCACTACATACCTGCAGGCACGATCAGGAGAATTAAGAATTTCATAGTAGAATACAGAGAAGTTGAGCGCAAGTCCTAAGCGGATAGGATGTGTTGGCGGGAGTTCTGTCATTGCAATATCACTAGCAGCTTTATAAGCCACCAAGCTGTTCTCTGCAGCCTCCTTCCTGTCATTTCCTGTGGCAAACTCAGCCAGATACCTATGGTAGTCCCCCTTCCTGAAAAGGGAAGCAGTCACAAGTCAGTACTCTAGTTCCCCACCAGCCACTACAAGAGCAGCTCAGTTCTGAAACTGACGATCATACAGTCACACAGAGGAGGACACTGCTGCTCAAGTATGTCAAGCACATTAGCACTTCAGTGAATTTTAAACCAGCAGGCAGGAAAAAGAGTTTGGGTTCACTTATTTTCTTGCATTAGCACAGGAAATCACCTTCTCCATTACCAAACTGTGTCTCTGCACAACTGCAGCTCATCTAAACTAGGTTAAGTTTTGTTCTTAAGGAACAAAGGGAAACACGCTTGCTGATCATTTCAAGATTTAAACTATGCTTCAGGAAGTATAAAGTAAGCATCAAACTAATGATTACAGCACTTCCAGGCCAAGTTTCATGTGATAATGCAACTCTGGAAGTTGACAGTACATGAGTTAACAGTCTACCTCATTTTCTTTATTGAGTGTACAGCACTTACAAGAAAACACTGAAGCAGGAAAATGACTTCTATGTTGTTAGCTCAGTTAAAGAAAGCAGCTGTTTGTAACACTTAAGAGCTGCCTGAGAGCTTGTATTAAGTTCTCATGACCTTATTCCAAACATCACCATCTATCCAAAACCACAGAACCAGGATACTAACACCTCCAAAGCACCCAAAAACTGAACTGCCCCTTTCTGGGAGGTGTTGCTGTGGTTGAGTAGGCAAAACACACATGTATAGCTACTTTATTTCTGTCTCTAGTTCAGATGCAGGAACAGGTCCTTGTCTCACAAGATTACTTACATTTTGTAATAGAAAACCTTGGACTCCCCAGTGTTAGCTGCTGGAATGAGGTGTTTGTCCAGTACATCCAGAATGTCACAACAGATTAACTTCAGTTCAGTCTCAACCTATTAAAGAACCAAACAAAGAAACAAGCAAAATGAAAAGAGGGAGTGAGATCAGCAGATCTAAGAACTCTCAAAAATATCCAAATATCAAACAGGCAACATTCATAAAAATCCAAAGAGGGTGAAGACAGGAGGGAAAAAATTGAGCTGTTCCACAGGTGCATTAAGCAAAATAATTCTGCTTAGTTAGCTGGTACACAGAAGAGGCAAGGACTGGTGTATGAGGAAATGCATAACTGAATAATGGAATTATAAATTCCCTGGGAGACAGCTGCATTCAGTTTGTCTCAGGATATAACTCTTTACTGCAAGACTTGTGTAACTTTTAATTCCTTACATTTTTGATCTTGGAAAGCTGCCCCAAGTGTCAACAGTGGACAACGTGAAGATAAATAACACAAAATAGCCAAAACTCCATTAAACCACAGAGTTAAATGGCACCTTCAGAACAAGTTTCTAGTGAGTACCTGGGAAGCAAAGGTCTAACAGAAGAGCCTTACCACAGAAGTCATGGACTATGAGAACAGAATAAAGATGTGCCACACAAAATGCCAGATACAAGAGGAAAACAAACTCCAGAAACAGGCAAAAAAAGACAAAGCACAGCAACTCAAGAGAAAAAGCAGAATTCATCAACATTAACAGTGTGGTCCAAGAAAACCAATATATAAAGTTTTATTTATAAACAGATATTGGATTTTAATAACCAAAGTTGAAAACAATCACATCACCTTCATTTCTCTAATGTAGAACATAAAAGTCTGAGGTTAGGTTTTACCAGTGTTTCACACCTGAAAGCAGAACAACTAAGCATACCCACAAAAGCTAAAAAGCTGTCTTGACATGAACACTGTCAAAACCAGACTTGCTCTGAGTGGCCCATGTCATTCACAGTAGGAGTGGCTGGTTAAGTGCAAATACTAACCTACTGCTGCTCTTCCATGGCTTTGCAGTAACTACAGCTGAAGACAACTCTGACTCAAGCTACTCTATGTACTATAAAGGTTTTCAAGCAAAAAGCTTCATCAGTCACAAGAAACTACCAGAAACAGGATGTCTTGGATCACAAGAGCAGCCCCACTTAGTCCACTAACCCTTCATATCCTCCCCAACCTGCAGTTTCTCCCCCTTTCTTTAAGCATTTTCCTTAGCACATAATATTCTTACCACCACATAGCTCCCAAACTAACAGGGTTTGTAACCACAACATCTGTTCTCAAAAGCTGTTAATAATATAGACCCAAAATCATTATTAACTGGCACATACATGCACATACCTACTTGTACAAAATTGCTTAAGAGACTTGCAAAAGTTCCTTTAGAGAAATTAATCTACAGCAGATTTGACATACACAATGTCAGAATGCCCTAACATTCAGGGGAAGGGTTAGATGCTGTACTCAAAGTTACATGACACACGCTTAAGGAAGTTGCTGAAATATGGTCACTGGAGAAGAATCTACTTCATATATTCTTTGGCTACAAAAGCTATAAAACCTTTGGCCAGCAGTCAGTTCCTGCAAACTTCTTTCCTCTTGATCCTCTTTTTCAATGACTTCTTTTGCAGACAGATCTTCAGCAAAACTGCAAAGAATTAAATCAGTTTCTAATCCTCTTTTGTTAAATAACCATACATGTACAAACCATTTCATCTCAGTCAGACCTTTTTCAGCTTTGCTTAAAGGATCAGTCACACAACTTATCAATGAGATCAGCTGCTGTCCAGGGCAATATAAGTGTCCTGACCAAGCTTAAAGAAGATTGAATACAAATCAAGCTGTTTAAGAAACAAACAAAAAAAGTCCCCCCAAACCCCATACAAAATCCATACCATAACCCTAAAAGTTCTTTCATGAGAAGAGCTGCAAAGCAGCACATGAGCACAACAGCCCACACTAAGCCTGTTCAGAGCATTCAGAAAGGGTAGTTTAGGGTCTATCACCATTCTAGCTCCAAAGATGACATATGGCTCTGTTAAGGAAAGACTGCTCACCCTGATGGGTGCACAGAAGCCCCCCCAATTCACCCTGCCTCTATTTTAGTGGTAGTGCTGGCTTAATCAGATTCCAGACTGTGTTCTTAGCTCTGCAGATACAAAAGCTTGTAAACCACCTGGTGATCTAAATAAGGAAACTTACCAGAAGTACTCAGGGGAAGGGTAGCCTGTACTAGTTCTTTGACCTGTTTTAATACATAACCCCCAAAATAGCTGCACCTCACAACTGAGATGCAACATGAAACTAGAACAGTACAAAACAGTTGCTTAACCCTGCAACCTCCCTCCCACCCCTGCCAAAACAGACCACCCACATTTATGTCAATTCATAGCCTAACTTTCCTAAGAAGAAGGGAAGGAGAAGAGCCCTGCAGCTGTCCCAGAATACGACCTAGGTTATAAGTCAGAGTACTGGAAAGAGCCTCATATACCATAAATACAGACCAGTAAGAGGGAGGTGAATACTTGTCCTATGCTCTTAGGAAAGGGTTTGGTTTTACTGCAAGGAAATGAACTGCATTATGTGCAGACATATACCACTTCATGCTTTCAGGGACAAAGAACACAAGCTTCAGGGTGTTCTCATCTACAGAAATGTAGTCAGATGAGAAAGACAGGGGCTCCACTTTTGTATAGCCAAATGGCCATGGGACCCAGAAAAGCAGCCTCTCTACAAAGGAGGTAAGTGGCATTTCCCCCCCAGGCCACGTATGTGTCACTACATTTATATTAAGTGGTTTGGGTAAAGGAACAACCTGCTATCTTCCATCATCTCTGTCACCTACTGTATATGCCTTGGACAAAACCAGCCCAGTCCTACTCTCACAGCTTCACCTTACACTTCAACTTGAGCAGCACTCTAGCTGAACAAGGTCACACCTGGTTCTGGTGGTAGGGAAGAGCTGTGAGTTTTTCTTTCTTTAAATATGGCCTGTCAGTGCCCTGACAAGCATTGGGTTGGCTTTCGTGGTGGTCATGCCGTGTATCAGGCCCGTCCCCTGCTTCAGACCCTTTCAAGCCTGGGAAGACTCTCCCAACACCACTGACCTTACACTGAAAAATGCTACATCACAGGGATTTGTTGACAAAGTAAGCACAATAACCAAAACTCTGCTGAGCCTGCACTGGACCTTCTGTCTTCAGAGCAGCACCAAGCATGACAACAGGCAGCAATAATGAGAGACATCATCCAAACCATTGCAATATATTCTTCAGGCCCTTACTGCTCCTGTGCAATCTTGCCAAACACTCTCCTCATAGCAGGTGTGAACTCACAGGAGCCTCCTGGCAGCTACAAACAGAATCCAGTCTTCAGCTACAGGCAATGTGTAGAAGCTGCTCTTTAGAAACTTAAGCTAGCTCAGACTGCTAGTCTTTCCTCCAGTATGGAGCTCATTACAGCTCTCCACAGCACTGTTCCACCAAGCAACTGCAATGCTATTCCCTTGAACGATTTAACAACTGAAGATACTGTTGGCATTGCACTACACTTCATGTGGCCTCCCTCAATATACTTCAAGAACTACATACATGTATCTCTTGCACCCCAGTCTGTTCTGCATGATACTTGCTCTCTATACAAAGAGAGGTGCAGAGATGCTGTTCAAAAACCAAAGGTCTTCTGCTATTAAAGGATCTTTGGCAGAAGACAGTAACTGCCCATGAAACATTGTGCAAAAAAACCTGGAATCAAGCAGCACAAGACAAATTTAAACAATCACCAGATAGCTATTGTCTTACATGTTCTGTTAGGAAGATTTTAGACACCCATTAAGAAATGGTATTTGGACTGTATGTAACTGGCAGAGCCTCATCCCACCAGCATAAAATTAGAAACTCACAACTTCAACAATCTGTGGAGCAACAGAAACCCCGTGAGTCAACCAAGTAGTCCAGAGTCATTCCTGAGAAATTATTTCCAGGCCAATATCATTTCCATTGGTGGTATATGAATCAGTGCCAGGTGATACAATAGACTCCACTGTTTCTCTGGAAGTGAAGATCTGAACCATGTGGAGGCACTTCTCAAATAGTGGAGATGAAGTCTCTGCAGAAATGTGTGGGATTTAAGTAGTATGGGAGCACGCCTGCTCCAGGCTAAACCATCATTTAAGGAAAGGGGGAAAAACAACTCACTGTTCTAATAACTGAAGGTTTCATTAGCCCTTAATGATGAGAGACAAAGTTCCCCCTAAGCTCTCCATTTTAGGTAAAGCTGCACAGACAGACTAGACTCAGCATGAAGTTATGCACATGGGTTCTTTCCCCCCACCCTCCCCAAGAGAGAAAATAGCAAGGCCCTAAGGTTATTACATATGCAAGTTTCACAGTTGAGATGACCCTGACATCTTAATATCCCCATCCTAAGGAACATGAAGTACTTTATTTCAAATTGACTGTTTTAAGAGCTCTCAGTGTAAGTGACCAGTTTAGGGACACACACAAAAAAGTAAATCTGTATTTTAAGAACTAGATGCTGTCAGAGAAGCTGTATTACCACAGCATTCTACACAGGCGTAGCTGTTTGAACTAGTAACAGGTCTCCCAAGTTCACTGTACAAGACTAACCAGGCAACCATTCTTTACCATGACCTAGCTGCTAAGCACTTAGGTTAGAGCAAGTTTTCATCTGGGGGAAAAAGTAAGGAAACCAGGCCAATGCACATGAAATGCAACTATCAAAGTGATAAAAGACAAGGTAAAGGAGTCAAAGAAAGTGGCCATTTGGTTTATGCTGCCTGTCTTTATGGCAAGAACAGCACTGAAGCTCCCTCCCCACTAGCATTTTAACCAACAGCATTAGCATTTTGAACTTAGTAGGACAGAGTACTGCAATAGCACCAAGTGTCAAAGTCTGTACCAGCCAAAGTAACTTTTATAAGCAGCAGCTTAACAGCCAAGCATCTCCTTTGACACAGCTAATTTAAAAAAACCAAATAACCTACTCAGGAATTACAGTCAGATTGGAGGGGAAAGAGTAACATCTCCTGAACACATGCAGCCTCAAACTCAAATATGCAGGGAAGAAAGAGAGCAGGGTTCAAATACCTATCAGGTATGTAGATGCAGTGAAGGAAGTACCCTCCCTTTCTTAGGGTTTACTGCCCTTTTGGATGTTTACACAAAATCACCCAACCTCTTCCCCTCACCAAATATATTTATTCTTCAGACAAGGAGCAAACTTGTTCCTTTCACAACTATCACCTTACTCCAGGTCACCACGCTGCAGGCACTCTAGGAACACCAGGGCAGTTAACAGCAAGGGTTAACAAAATTGTACCTTAATGAAATGGTGTAATGCAACAACACCAACTGTATCTTACCATTTGCCGATATTCCCGAATCATTTTTAATTTATCTTCTCCACCTTTGTTTTCTTCTTTCTGTTCAATGCTGCTGATTATTCTCCAGGAAGCTCTTCTGGCTCCAATCACGTTTTTATATGCAACAGAAAGCAGGTTTCTTTCTTCCACTGTCAACTCCACATCCATTCCAGCCTCTTTCTTCATTGATTCAACCATTTCTAGGATGACAAGGTAAGAATTATTTTGATAGCTAGAGTGTCTTTCACACCACTCAACAGAAGTTGTGTGATAATGAAAGCTTATGAAAATAGGCTCCATCTTCCTTTCATACACAATGTAAGAGTGAGGAATAACTGGAGTGTTCCACACAAATCAATGAGCATGTACACAAAGGAAGTATCTGACGTTCTTTTAAATGCACTTGACACGGGTCCCAAATAAAGGTGGTGTGGGTCATTTGTTTTTGAGAGACAGGCAAAAAGGATTTAGCAATAAATACATTTTTCACAGTGGATTAGTAGTTATCAGTACAATCCTACAGTAATGGGTCTTCTTCAAAGAGCTTCAGAAAAGGCAGTGAATAGTGAGAACAGCAGGAGCAAATATCAGCTTGTTTTCAGCACAGTAAGGATAAACTTAAGAATTACAGAATGCTCCACTGATCTGTCAACTGGATGCAGTGTAATGTGGTAATTAACAAAAAAAACCCCAAGCCCCCAGATTTGAATAGAAACAGAGGAGTATAAGTGCTATTATTGAACCAAATCAAAGTTCCAAAAAGAAACCACCAGAAGAAAAAATTAGGTCCTAGGATAAGTAACAAAGTTGTCATCCTGAGGATAACCAGAGCAACCATGTCCACCCATGCCAAGCAGCTATTTACACTGAAAAGTAACACACAAAATATAAATAGTTAATAGTTTAAACCTTTTGAAAAGAACTTCTAAACATGAGATTAAAAAAAAATTATTACTAAATATAGCTTTCCTATACTCAAGTGGAAGCAAAGGCTTGAACTACTTAAGGAAAGTTATAATCCTTTCATTACCTAACCACATTATGATTGCTTGTGACATATTAGAAAAATAAAAGCCTAAATTGTTAAATAAACACTGAGAGCTTAGTATGAGACATTCAGGAATTGAAGATTTTGTCCTGGTGCACAGTGCTTCATTTCTTTCACCCTTTACCTTCCAGCTTCTAGAACTGATGAGAATCCCACAGACTGAAAACAAGACCATTAATGAATGAAACTAAGCCCCAACTACCCCATCCACTTAAACAGGACAACTATTTCATACCTATCTGCCAGGTAGAGGGATGCTAGAATGACACAGAGTCATTTTGGTTGGAAGAGACCCCTAAGGTTGAGTCCAATATATTCAGCTTCTGACAACACCATGATGATGTGATTAGGCTATACCTCCCATAATAAAATCCTTTACTGCTCTATGGCCTGTTTTCCTTGCCCACTCATCTCTCCCCATCATTTTACCCCCTGTTCTGCTGTGTCACAGCAGCACAAACAACAGGAAACTAACAAAGCTTAAATGTCAATTTTTTCCTTGGGTGTCAAAACTCAATCTTACCAGACATAAGCTATTTTAGCAATGGAAACTGTAACTTCAATCTTTTTTCCTGGCAGGAACAATGTTATCAGTCTCCAACAGGTCTCCATATATGTAGGACAAAATATCAGAACAGCCCTATTCTCACAAGAAACAGAAAAAAATCCCACCTCTACTGGTAGATTTCACTTCTCCAAATCACAGAAAGCAACTAAAAATATCCACCAAGGATTGACAGAACTTTTACCAAGTGCCACCCTACTACTGCAAAAGGGTGAGTTGCTTTCACTCAAGACTTACTGCCCCGTAGCATTCAATATGCATACAGTTAGTGTTAACATAAGCATGCAGTCTTGTCATTAAACTAGCTAAATTAAAGGCATCATGATATAGTTACAATATGCAACTTAATGCAAGCACTAGGACCTGTTTCCTCAAGGATGACCCTATCATGGACACAAAGAATTTACTTCTAAGCTGTCATTTTTAGAAATGATATGAGCTAAGCAGTCTCATTTTTTGGAGTTCCTTAAAACAGTAGAGCTACACCCAAGATAACATGCCTGTGATTGTTGATTTTTGTGAACAAAGATGACAAATGGGAATTAAGTCTCTGCTACTTGGGTACCCTTGTCAAGCTCCAGCAAGAAATGCAGGGATTGTCTTTAAGCTTTAGTGTTTAACTGCCCTCAGTAAGAGGAGTAACCAAAAGTTCATCTACAGTTCAAGAAAGTAACCTGTATTTATGAACACACAGCCCTCTCTTCAACCTTTAGTTGTAGAATGAAATACCCTCTATGTAAATAAGCTATAGAGAAAGGAGGGCACAGTCATGCCATACTATTCATCTATGACACTTCATTCCCAGACAGGCATCCATCATCACTCTGAAGATCTTTGGTCTGACCAAGTAGGAGCATTATGGTTTAATCAAACACACATGGTTTTAAGGTATGTTAAGGCAAGCTTAACACACCAAGATCACATTAACTTTGTCCCATTAGATCTTCCCTGAAGTTATGAAAGCCAGAGGAAACTGAGTAACACTAATACCTTCCCTGAAACTGGCAGGTTTCTGAAGCACACCATGTGTTTTTCAATTATGCTTGCAACCTTGTGCACCCTACCAGCAGTCTCTGGTAGTTGTACAGCAACCCAGATTAAAAAAAGATGTAGCTTTAAAACAGAAATTTATATTCTTCTGTGCTTTATCAATTGTGATTAAATACAAAGCATTTCAGTCCTACTAAGGGATGTACTACAATGCTTCTACAGAAATCCTGCTTCTTGATAATCATGTAAAAACTATTCACACCTATCTCCCATACTGATGATATACATGTAGTAATTACTGAAGTAGTGTGAAGGTGGGAAACACATACAGGAACAGTTTCAAAGATCTTCTGGCCTGTATCAGGAAATTGTACCGACTGGGGAAAAACAAACAAGAGTTTTATCAACTGTACTGCAGGTTTCCTTCACAATTACCTTCCCTAGAAGCAGATTATGTCTAACATAGACCTTTCAAAGAAAAAAACCTATACATAAAACTTGCTGTTCTCTGTAAATGAGTATCTGATACTCAGAACACAGTCAAACATATCATTACAAATTCAATCAAGTGCTTAGCTTCTACAGGATTTTATCCTCTGCTAGCCTTAACACTTACATGCTCTTGAAACAGAGGTCCAACATCTCTGCACCAGAAGACAAATAAAAATTAAGCTGAGCAACAGCTTTCACAGAGTCATAACTAAGACCCAGGTGTACAAGAAACACAGCCTGTCAGCATACATTAGCCCTCCTGCATGTCTTCAGTATTCTGCAAAGAAGGTCATTAACTATCATCTTGCAGAACCACTGTAATAATGGAAACCACAGTATGAAAAGAAAACAGACTTTATGACCACAAGTTGTTAATAAACCTGGTAAGATTATTTTTTTGCCAAGTGACAGCCATCAGGAATAAGATGCTGGAGGGTGAGAAGGGCACCTGAGGTTTTCTTCATTTTTGCTGAAGCACAAAACCCTCATGCTTCACCAACTCCTCAGACCAGGTACATGGCCTCTCTTAATGCATGGATCAAAGGAACTGAAAGGTCTTCCCTTCAAAAATCTTAAATCTTTTCTCTTTAAGCAAGATACTTGTTTATTTAACTAGTAACAGGATTATCAGCCTACCTACAAAGATATTGGGAGAAAAAGTTTCTAGTTTAGCAGAGAGCCCAATTTTACTCACAATACAAATATCTGGGCTGGTATTTCGACAAGACAAATTAATATTATGCAAATAATATTAAAGGTAATAAAAAAAAATAAATAATAATAATGGTCTTCCATGGTAAAGTCATAATCCAGGCCTGAAAGTTTAAACCTGGCAGTCTTAAGAACTCAATACAAAAGCAACAGGACAGCATATACTGTATCTGAAGATAATCTAATCAGAAAGCTAATCTGATACAAAAATAAAGCCATATATGTCTGCCAACAGAGTATTTTATACTTTTAAGTGCAGCTTTACCTATCTGGAAGGTTCCACAAGGAGGTGAAAAGCTGAGACACCACTCAAGACAGAATACAAGTATGAGATTACATTTCAGTAAGAAGGATTACTGTAGTAATGACAACTCATTGCATACACGATCCAGAGACGCTTACACTGCATTATGGAAAATGCAAGTGTTATGCAGATTCAAAGAGACAGAGGTTGTAGCTTTAAGTGGTTAAGTTTGAGCCTTTCAGTTGGTTGTGACTGTCACAGTATTATGCCATTGTCAGATCATGCCACCATCAGAACAGGAAATACTGAAAGTGTAAAATATGGAAGGATAAAGGAATATTCTGGAGAATTACATACTTGCCCTGGATTTATATCCTTTCCCAGGTATTTACTGTTGGTTGTTATAAGAAATACCACAATAAACAGACATTTATCCAATCAGGTTTGTATATTCTTACAGAAGAGAGACATTTAACTGAGACATTAAACAACAGCTTAAGATGCAACACAACTGTAATAATGCCCATCCCATTCCTGAAGTTCCTACATTCTACTACTACGAAGATGCTCGGCTCTCACTGCCAACATTGCTGACTCACCTCCAGTCGCTGCAGAGTAACAGTGGGGATACACGTGCACAGCTTCTAAAGCATTAATGGATTTGGACATTGTTACCACTACATTTAGCACTGCCTACAAAAGATGTTTAAACCCACCTGCTATATGGCTTGGGAATGGAGTTTTTTGAAGACAGAAGACAAAGATCATGCCTTACTCCCAGTTAAAAGTAATGGGGAAGTTTACAAGCATTGAGAAGCATTATGTTTGATAACCATCCACTCGGGGCCACCCACAGAATCTGTAGAAAGGGCACAGTTGATAAAGAAACTCACTAGGTCACAAAGGACTGCCTCTTCACCAGATAAAGAGACACTAAGTACTTGTTGCTTCTCCAACTCTAAAGATGCAGCCAACTCAAAG
This sequence comes from Zapornia atra, assembly GCA_013400835.1. NCBI lineage: Eukaryota > Metazoa > Chordata > Aves > Gruiformes > Rallidae > Zapornia > Zapornia atra. The sequence continues at coordinate 163,891 of VZTU01033419.1, forward strand.
GAACTGGAATGCCCCCATGGCAGCAAAAAAATCCTTCCAAATACAAATATAAAATTTAAGAGCAGACCATACCAAAGTAGTAGACAGTATCTACTGAAGTAGCTAGTATTCTATCAAAGTTTGTGCTTGTAACAGAAATCACTTGGCCTAAACAATGGCTGATGCAGTTGAGAAACCTCTGAGGCAAAATGACAGTACTTGCAACCTCTAATTCAGGTATCATGTACTGCTGAAGTCTCTCACTAACCACAATGCTCCAATGCCCATTTTTCATTTTTATGAAACATCTAGTTACATAGCACACCTTACTGCTGAAGCAACTATCTGTTGCCACCTCATACAATGGTTCAACATTACCAGAGGAAAAACAAGAGCTGGAAAATCTCAGTGGTGTGCTTAACCTGCAAAAGAGGAAGTACTTAAATGAGAAACCTTGTTAAAGCAAGAATAGAAAGTGAGCTTGTTGAGCAAAGGTGGGATGGAGATGATTTGGTGGTCATCATACTGAAGGCCCAAATCTGTATGAACCTTACGAAAACCCAGAAGGTGAGATTCTTAAATATTCTGAAGTTACTAGTAGCAGAAGCACAGTATTCAGAAAACTGAACCTGTGTTTTAAGTTTAATCCTTTCTATTCTCCTTATCAAAATGGAATAAAGCAGACCAAAATCTTGAAGCTTCCAAGCTACTACTCGGTATCTATTGCAACATTTCAGGAGCTAAAAGCAGCAAATAGTCACACAGTATGATGTGAGGATGTGTGCAATACAATAGAAAAAAAAAAGGTCTTCCCATGTGTTCACTACATAAGACCATACACTATAAGCAGCATTCAGAGAAGACTGAGCACAAGCACTAGTCTTCTACTTGTTCATTTCAAGAATGAACATCTTAGAAGATCATCAGTAGCAAGTCACAAATAAAGTATCTGATCCTAAAGTGCTGTGTATCATAGATCATAGAATCACAGGGGTTGGAAGGGACCTCAAGAGATCATTGGGTCCAATCCCCCTGCCAAAGCAGGCTCTCTAGCTCATATTGCAGAGATAGGAGTCCAGACAGGTCTTGAGTATCTCCAGAGGTGGAGACTCCACAACCTCCCTGGGCAGCCTGTATAACATCTCTGTTTGGACTTCAGTAGCAGCAGTAAACAAAGTGGCTAACGCTATGTCAAGAGGAACTACAAAACCATCTAACACTCACAAAGGGTCAAGCTGTCAGGAATTGTATTTAAAAAACCCAAAATTAGTGGCTATATGTATAAACACTATATTGTAGAGCAAGCCTTTCTGAAAACACAAGTAATGCCTCACAAATCTGCTGTGATGCTTTAAATGAGTTAAGCTTATGGACAAGTACGACATGATCAATAATAGTCTACCTGGATTTCCCAAAGGCATTTGACAAGGTTCCTCACCCAAGGTTCTTTAAGGAACTCAACTGCCATGGGATAGGAAGGAAAGTCCTCACATGGATAAACATTTGGCTGAAAGACAGGAAACAGGGTATGAATGTAAGAGTCAAGTGTTCAGAATGGAGAAAGATCACTGGTGGACTCACAGTGATCTGTGCTGGGCAGCATGCTAGCAACCATGAAAATGGAAGCAAATATTAAGTACTAACAAGATAGGAGCAACAAACTGCTAAGAACAAAGAATGAGCTGAAGAAATAAGGGCAAGCATATTTTCTTCATTAAGTGTAACTGTGAAGATTAACGCCCATAGATTGCATTTTACCAAGAATTGCAGGCCTCCACCTAGCACCAGCAGGCATCATCCTATTCATGATGATGATCATCTCCAAATTCAAGAGAAGGCAGGGCTCATCTTTTAATCTATTAAGATCTCTTCTGAACACACTACTACATTGCCTGCATTTTCTTTTCTCTTTCGAAACTGCACTTGGCAAGTAAGACTTAAGAGATGGCTAAACCAGTCCAGCAGCTTACAGAGAACAGGCAGGTGGCTTTCCCTTCTATCCCTATCATTTCCGTCATGCCAGCTCAACACTTCTTTGACCTCTCAACAGGCTGATTCAGGTCATCAACTCGGGGAAAAAAAAAAAGCAAGCATCTTGCTTATAATTTGTAGACCTGAACTGGCTCCAGGGGTCAGACTACAACAGGGTTTCCAACTCATTATTTTCATCTCTTCAAGATGTGAACACGTTTTTCAAAATACAAGACTTCTCCGCTATTTGTAACAGTAATTTTAGTTGAAAAGCAAACACGGATCTAAAGACTGAGTCTCATCACAGATTTCTCTGCTTGCCTGAGATAAGCTACTAAACCATTTTCTAAGTACTTCAGAACTGACATCAATTCAGCTTCTGGACTCCTTGCGGAGAATCAAACCACCCAACTTGTTGAATTTTGTCTCCTTTGGTTGCTCTTGGTACCTCAGGAGATTCAAGAAGCCCATTACAGAAAAAGGCTCATGATCAGAAGTTAATTTTTATGGCTTAGTATGTAAACAATTGCCACTTTAAAAAATTAACAATCCAATTCCTCCAACACTGTCTTGGTCATGCTCATAGATCCCACATTTCTTAGCGATTTTTTGGCCTTTTAGCACTTTCACATTTACTCAGTTCTAGGACAGTGAGGAGTCATACCCCACATCACTACAACAGCAGGAGCTTTGACAGACAAGTACCAACCAACGACCATTTGCTGGAAAGAGACAGATCCTCTGCAAACTGAAATAGGCAACTTAAATTCTAATTTGTGACACAGTTTGATTCTTCAAACTGATTTCAAGACCTGCTACTGAGATTTTTTTCCTAATACACATTCAAAGCTTGAAGCGAGTCGGTTTCTGCACACCTTACTGCCTTGGTAATAAAGGCACATTTCCCTGATGGACAGTTTATAAATCACAGGAGTCAGCTGTTAGCTTGCTGCACAAGGACAGCTGTCAAATAGGGTTGTGGGTTGTTTGGGGTTTTTTTCTTCTCACCTTTACTGTGACATATTATCTGGGTTTGGGGCAGAAAAAACCAAACACCTATTTTACCTCACTTGAGTTATACAGCATGCAAAGTCTCATACTTGAAGACCTGTAGTACAAAACCATTGTATGGAGTTTAAGGAACCACTTGCAGTCTATCTTGTGTCACAGCACACTTCTCACCTTGGTTAAGAGAAAGGTGTTACCTAGCTTCCACAATGAAGCACTGGTTTCAACCTTCAGCAGCAGTCTACAGGAACACAGATACACAAATTCTCTTGATATAAAGAGCTCATATTAGTAAAGTAATTTCACAAACCACTATCACCTATTCCAATTGTTCAAAAGAAAGATATGATTTATGGTTAGATATTATTCTATTAATAATAGCCTTTGAAGAAACTCCAGTGAGATTTCTCACAAAGCTTCCTGTATTATAAGTAAGCTTCCTGGCATCTTGTGATTTGTCATGACATGCCTAAGCAGATCTGTGAAGATAGTCAGACACCCAGATCTCTTAATATCTCTAGAGATCAGGGCTTAAGTGCTACTTACACTGCAGAAGTACCTAGAAAGTTGTCCCCTTAATCTCAGTCGATATACTGAGGCCAGTACAGGACAAGATTTCCAACAATTCACAAGTACAGCTCCTGAGACTTTGTAAATTCTCTAAGTGGGTCAGGTAAGTAACACCAAAGCAGCTACAGTTACAAGACCACCCTAAGTGCTGCTATAAATGCCATGAACCGTATATAAAAAACAACCCATCACACACCACTCAGTCTCAAGGAGAAAAAAGATGGGTCAGAACTTAAGCTATCCTAATCTTCAGCAGAAAAACTGTCATTCTACACTTAATTTACTCAAGAGACTTGTATTCCAACGTATTTGTAGGCAGTACTTACCATCATACCATTTTGTGTGTCAATGAACCACTGTGACCTTATGATCATGTACATCACAGACCAAACTGAAGAGCAAACCTACTAACTTACACTTTCACCATACCGCTTCCCAGTTTTGTTCACAGAATTATTTAGCAGCCTCAGCTATGATCTTGGCAGAGCTGCAGTACTTCAAATAAACAAGAACAAATTATGCCAGTAATTTTAATTGTTTCATCTGAACAAGAATACAGACTTCGTTGCTAAAACAGTATCTACGTTGCACATTCTTCCAGGCCATGGTTGTGATATATGAAGAAGCATTTAGAGGAGCTAGAAGAAGGGTGCATCTTAAATTTGTTCACCCAACTTGATTTCTAGAAACTTTGTGAGTCTCAAAAGACAAAGCACTGATTTACACATGGCAACTTTTTGTTTATCATTTAGGAGAGAACACTGCCTCATTACCACTCAGAAGTGATACAGCTTAGGTAGGCTTTTACATTTTGATTCAGGCAGCTTGTTTGGCAAACATCACGATACTGATAGAATAGAAAGTTCATTGAGGGAAATACTGCACCAAGTCAATTCCCACTGATCAATTGTTATTAGTTGACAGGAAGTTAGATCATTTTGCAGTGCAGATCTATACAATGGGATAGAATCTCATTACTTGCTAAATAGCTGATTTATTGCTGATTCAAGACCAGAAAGACTGTCATGCCTCAAAAGCTCCTGAAAGGTGTTGAATCTTCCAGGATGTTGGCCAACCATCCAACTTGGGCTTCCACTCAAACCAAAGCCAGTTCTTTCAGATGCACTGACTCATCCATACCAGGTGGAGAACCCTTTCCTCCCTACTCACCAAGCCAGCTCCAGGAGCACTGCTCAAATTGGGACTGGGAGCCAGAGGGGAGATGCATCTCCCCACACCCTTCAGGGTATGCAGTAAGATACTGAAAAAAAACCCCAAAACCCCAGCAGAAGTTGCACACTTACTGTGGAATTGCATACTTGCCTCCACCCAAGTTGTACCCCAATATGTGGGGTTTTGGGAGGCATTTTTTTTCCTCTGCCAGTTACTGTGGAGTCTGTTTGACTCTCATTCAGTGGAATTCTTATTTTTACCTTATTTCCTTACTGGAACAATCACAGAAGGGAGGCTTACTTAGGCCTTTTTTGTTGTAGTTTCTGTTCTTCTTCCCAAAATGGGCATTTTTCAGATGTTTTGCAGTAGTACTATCAGAAGATTTTTAAGCACACTCAGTAAAAATGTCATTTGGCAAGAACATGGTCATGCTGTCTATGAAAATTATGAACAGAAACTACTGAGTGTCTTCCTACCTCTAAATGAAGCGTAACTGCATTCACACTTTTTACATACAAGGGTATTTATTTCACTTTAAATGAATAAACATGAGGTCTGAGGGCAAAAAGTAACAGTCCCAGAAGAGTAACATCATCAAGAAAATTAAAGGCCCTTTCTATTATAGGAAAGGGAAACATGATTAAAGAAACAATGTCAAAGCAGACATATTGGGGGCAAGAGACACCATCCAAGGTTGCCAGTTCCTTCTCTCTACCACTTCTTCTTTCCCTAGATATGAAATGATAAGGCATAGCACTGAAACATGGGGGAGGGGGGGGAAGGGATGAAGTGACAATACCGTGATCAATAAAGCAATCCGTAATAACTTCTACCACATAATGAAAGCATATGCGTTTTCTTTAGGCAATGAAGTATCATGTACTCGATCCCTCCAGGGTGAGAGCTTACTCTCGCTGGGTTTGCCAGGGGCAGTAGTTCTCTCCAACCAAAGGAAAAGGAGAAGAAAGAAAAGCACTAGCCCTCTCCCCCGGGACCCAATCCGATGAGCAAGCCGCCCCCCGGGCATCGCTTCCCGAGGGGCCGAGCGAGCCGGGAACCCACCTTCCGGAGAGCACGGCACTGGGCGTTGTCTGCGGCGAGCCAACCTCAGCCCCACACCGCCAAGCTAGCTCCGCGGGGCCCGGCCCGAAGGTAAGCAAGACCCAAGCCGAACAAAACCACCTCCAGCCACGCAGAGCAGCAGCTCGACCATCAGGTCGTGGGGTCTCTTTGTCGGGCCCCCCGAGGCGGGGGCGGCTCCCCTGCCCCCCCCCGGGACTCGCCCTTCGCGGCCGCCATTTTACTCCCGGCTTCTGCCGCCACCGCCCCCCGAACCGGGCCCCGCCCAGGCCCAAGCCACCAACTCGTTCAGGTCCCCGATCCCCAGCTCCACCAGCCCCTTGGGGCGCTCCCAGTCGCCATTTTGTCAATGCCCCCCTCCTTCGCCCC
>VZTU01033419.1:170372-191176 GCA_013400835.1 Zapornia atra
GAGTCCCACCGGGCTGCTGGCAGGGGGCTCTGCCTCGCGTGAGGGCGGGCCGCCAGCCGGGGCGGGGGGTGGCGTTTCCCTCAGTGCTTCTGGTGTCTTTCTTCAGGGTACGTGTTTCTGCTGCCCTCAAACGCTGACAGTACTATTTGAATACCTCTCTTGTTTTGTTTCTGGGGGTTTTTTGTACAAATCACCGGGGAGGCTCCATACACAATGGTGAATCTGGAGATGAGTGAAAGGCAGAAGGTCTGATTTAGCAGGGTTCTGCAATCTCTTCGGGGGGGTGTTTACTCCAGTGAAGTGTCACATCTGGTACTGTGCCTGATGTTGGGTATGATAATTTAACAGTTTTAAGAGGCTAGAAGAATTAGACCTCTAGATGGTATGTTTCACAAGTTCCTTACATAGTACTGCTGAAGAAATGGAACATATGCTTAAATAATTGAGCTAACGCTTCAATTTTTCAAAATAGGAAAGGTTTGAGATAACTAAATCACATTATGCTTGACCAGCATAAATTCAGTCTTCAAAGATTTGCTCAGGATAGCTGTGAATGAACTCTTGTATCTTTTTCCAATGTCTCCTTGGGGGAGTGAGCCAAAAACTCAGCCTTCCTGAGGTGGAAAAGCACACAAAGGCTTCTGTAGTTTTGACAGACAGCAGAGATTGAGCAGGCCCTGGCACCTCTGGGACATCAGGTATCCTATTTCTTCCTTTGTATTGTGCTCCTGATGTGTGGCTGAGGATACACACTTAAAGCAGAATTTAAACCACTTTTTTTTTTTTTATACTTGTTTCATGATTAGTTTTAACACATATAATTTCAGCTGGTGAACAAGAGCTTTAAGGTATGTAAAATTATTATTTTCTTACAAATCTAAAAATGCAAAAGTATGATTTTTATATCACTGCCTACCAAGATTATCAATGGTCTGTTTTCATGAGACATTTTGGACCCCAACTCTTCTTCAAGTCTCATCTCAAGTGTCTTCATGTTACTTAACCAGAATTCCATAAAAGAAGAACCAAAGACATTAGTGTGTCCACACTAAGGTGACAATTAGATGTCAACTCAAAAGAAATTTACCATTTTCAGTTTAGTTGAAATATAATCAGAAAATGCTGATATTGTTGAAATCAGGAATCATTATATACCTTTACCACTGAATTGTTACATGATATCATTACCAAGGCAGTTCTTGTAGGCACCTAAAAGATCCAGTCACCATATATTTACGTAAATATAAAAGAACTTGCTGCAAGACCTGCAAATCACCTTCACACTTTGTAAAACTTGACCATAAAAGTCTGTATTATAGCAACCAAGGCTTAGTTTTGTATGGGAGCCATGCACAATAAATTAGGTTTGCATCAATTTAGAAACTTTTCTGTGGTCCTCACGTTCAGCAGGTACTCAAATTGTAGAGAGCTCAAGAATATAAATGAACCAGGTCACTTTAAGCATACTTACTTGCAGAAAGTGAGGTGTATGTTTGATTTGCTTACTGAATTATAGCATATTGCCTGAATACTTCAAATATTTTTGAATGTGGTTGTTGCAGATGGCATGCAAATATTTGGAAACTGGTCAGGGATTTGGCAAAACATGAGGAACGAACAGTCGAATGCAAGAAGTTCTCACAGTGGGATTTGCTGATGAAATCATTGCTTGGCTGTCCCTTGCACCCTCAACTTTTACATGAGCTTGTTCATATGAACAAATCCTCTGAGGAGTGGCTGAGGGAGCTGGGGGTGTTCAGCCTGGAGAAGAGGAGGCTGAGGGGAGACCTTATCACTGCCTACAACTACCTGAAGGGAGGTTATAGAGAGGTGGGCGATGGTCTCTTCAGCCAGGTGATAGGACAGAGGAAATGGCCAGAAGCTGTGCCAGGACAGGGTCAGATTAAATATTAGAAAAACAGTTTTTACTGAAAGACACGTCGAGGCCTGGAACAGGCTGCCCAGGGAGGAGGTTGAGTCCCCATCCCTGGATGTGTTTAAAAAAAGGGTAGATGAGGTACTTAGGGATATGGTTTAGCATAGGATGGGAACAGTTGGACTCAATGATCTTAAAAGTCTTTTCCAACCAAGGGATTCTGTGATTCTGTGAATCACTACTGTAGTAAAAAAACATTGCTGGAAGGAGGGTGAAAGGAAAGGAGTGGCAATAGTTTTTTGCATTAGCCCTGTTATATCAGCTCACAAAGAAGTTCTGCAAATACCAGTCTGAGATTAAGTAGGAGAACACAGTTGTTTGGGCAGTGTGGAAAGCTGTACAGAGCATCTTCCTTTTGGCTACAGTGAGCTCTTAAATTATCTCAGGTAATCGCATTAAAAAGCATTTTTAGATAGCAGCCTTGCAGTACGAACACTGGAGCAAAGTTGGGGGCAGTACTTTTACCTATGAAAATTAATTTGTTTCCCATCTGAAGCTGCTAGAACCATCATTTTTGTGTGGAGACATGGCAGGAAAACCTGGCTGGCATCTCAGTATGCAAAGTCACTTGTTAACAAAGCGATATCCCACTTGAAGACTCTACAAACCAGTATTACTGAGAAAGTTACCTGCAGTGGTGAGCCAACTGACTAGGTATCAACTAAAATACGAGGAACCATCACTGTAAGGAGTGATAATAAAACAATGTCCTCGCCTTTACCAGCAAGGAAAATCCTTCTGGCAGTACTAACATTATCAAGACTGGTCCCTGTATAGGTTTAGAAACAATGGGCAGTGAGAGAAGTAGTGTTTTAACTTGGAATGGGCTTTATGGTGCAGCAAGAGCCTGTAGAATGAGTGAGCTCCTCCAGAAGCCCACATTCTTCAAAGGGTTTTAAATGCCTCATGGTTTTGGTCCATGACTAACTGCAGCACAGCACAGTGAGCTAAGGAACCCACTGGTGTGGAACTAGAATTGTTCTTTGGTGTATACCCCACATTAAACTCTTAGAATTTTGAGTATTGCCATCAAGATTCTTATCCCTGGTGGCCCAGAGGCTGCTTCTCCTTGCACCTTTTAAGGATTACCATGGCAAAAGTAGATCTCACATTACCAATGTTCTCCCACACAGGATACAGGCATTCTGGTCCTCATTTTCTGTGCTTAATCTCTCAACAATACACTTCTCATCTTAAGCCTTTCATTGCAATAGTGCTCTCCCACTACCACACTGACAATCCTTCTGAGCCACTGGTAGACTCCTGTATGAGATTCTTGCTGTTACTACTCTGTACACTCAATGTTTGTTTTTACTGACAATTCTAAGATGAATAAACAGCCTTTTATTTTTCCAGACACACACCATCCAAACTATTTCCTGACACACTTTTGTAGGTAGAAGTGAGACAGGTAGCTATGAAATCCCATCTTAAGATTCCTCATGAGTCCTCTTTTTGGAGTGAGAATATTCCCCCCACCCCACCTTGACTCTTGGTTACAGAAAGTCACAGTGTCTCATATAAGGAGTATTTTACTGGTTAGTAAGTTATTTTAATTACCCTGATTTGTCTTACTTCTGCAGGTGAGATGTTTTCACACAAGTATGACCAATTAAAAATGGCCATACCTGCAGTTCTATTTTTCACTTATGAAACACAGGTATTCCAAAGACAGCTGACTGACACAAAGTCAAAGTTTTGGCTATATTTTTATTTACTTCACGGACTATGAACATATACATTACATGCTACAAAAAAAAAAATAAAAAAAAAAAGACCTTAACTGTCAAGAAAGTGGATAGTGTTATAATACAATGGCACATGTTCATATTTTTCTTCAAACTGGTTTGGTTAGAATCTTTCCCCAAAACCATTAACAAAACCAAAGTGTTTTAAGATGATTAGAAATATTTGCATTATTAACAAATACAATTCAAACAGATTAACAAGATTTAACCAGGTCAAATATTAGTAAAAAGGCTGGGGTTTACCAAAATGAAATATATATTAAAAAACCGTAGCAGCCAGTTGTACTTTTTAGTGTGATATATTGTGTAAATGCACCAGAAGAACACAGTGTAGTTGAGCATTCTGCTTTCACGGTGTATTTCTAGAAATGATTATTCTAGTTCTAACACCTGCCTATGCACAAGAGACCAAAAACACAGCCAAATAGACACAAAAGATTGTGACCAACATTCTTATCAATGATTTTTTTTGCACGCATCAAGGAGAAGGGAGGGAACAAATAGAAGATAAACAAAGGCCACAAAAGGATTTCATCTACATGTTCATGAACATACGTTCTACCTACTCTCCTTTAAGAGCTTGAGAAGTTGAAATGTCTATTTTGCCCAAATGCAAACATATTCATTTCTATTATCTAAGAAACAAAAATCACATTTCGGCTTAGAACTGAATAGTGGAAAACAATTGCATTAATGTATCAGTTGCCTAAGAAAAACTGCTTGACAAGAACTTCAGATTCTAGTGCAACAGCAGCTATTAAGACTCCTCTAGTTTCTTTTCTTTTTTGCTCTTTCAGAGTGTACAAAAAAAAAATCACCATTTACACAGTCTTAAAAACACATCTACAAAGTTTGCAGGGTATTTGCTAGTTATTTCAATTTATGTCTTTTATATTAAAAAGGCAAGATTTGCATAATAAAAAAAGTTCTTTTGGTATCTGAATATAATTGCTGATTGGAAAGGTACAAACATATGGGCTTTCATTAACTGCAGTTGGAAAAAATACTTCAGAATAAACTGTGTTTCTCTAAAAACACACAGCTCATTATGTTTCTTTTGCAATACCTGAAGAAAAATATAATCATATATGGGCAGCTCAGCATTAAGTCTGTTACTTAGAGTGCAGCTATTGAAAAAACCCAGCAATTATCGTAAATATCAAGGTCAGAGAAAAAATATAAATTAGCCTTAAAGGAACCAATATGTAACAGAACCTAGAGTTAGTTTCTCAATTTTTTTCCCCCCCCCACACATGAAATTTGTACTACACTAGAAGAGATCCCACAATCACTGGCATACCACCCGAGCTAGAACAGTGCTGCAATTCCTTTCTTACCATCCTTCTTACACCACTGTCACAACTGTCAGTTTTCCAAGAATCTTCAGTAGTGCTTATGAGAGTGGTGATGGAAAAACATGATTAACATACATTGGCGTTAGCCCACAGAATTAATGAGTGCCCATTACCTGAAAATTAGTCAGACTTACTGATGGATTAGTTTTGAAGTAAAACAACTAGTATTTAAATATAACAGAAGTAGTATCGTTTCCAGCATGTTACACAGTTCTGAGGTAAAGTGTTACCAGTAATCTGTTGTACGGGTCGGTGCCTTGCAGCAATAGCCTTTGCAGTGGGAACTAGCCCTTGCAGCATTTACCACCAGTGAGCCATTCTAGCCATGTGGTTCGTATCAACCAAACCAACATTCTCAGTTTGTCACTATTCAGAAAAAAAATACCTGTTCTGTATGCATGAGACTATAGTCAAAGTTACAAAATTTGTTTGCTTACGTTTGGTCACTACAGTTCTGTTTGGAAAACAATCCAGGGAACAGGCAAGGGATAGTTACTTCAGTGTTTAATTTCAGTTTACAAAACTTACTGAATCCGTTCTGATTTATGTTAGAGAAAACCAGATAATTAGAAGAACAGACTAAAAGAGAAACCAAGCAGTGCATACCACCTAGTCAATGCACTGCTTTTCATTAGGAGCTACAAAGCCACATTTACTCTATAATGCCTTTTGAGAATCAATCCAGAAGCACGCAAGTATTTTCCATTAGTTTATTAAAAATAAAATCCTTGTGAATTCACTATCAAATATTCTACAGATGGGAATTAAACCAGAAGAGTCCCCAGAGTAACTTTTAAGATGAAAGTAGTATTTGGTTTGTCAGTTCACCATGTTTGACGCTGATTTGTACTGTAACAGTACTGACAATAGAAGTATTGAAGAATTCTAGAAAAATTCAACTGGCCCTATATAATTTAACTTTACTGGAAAGCAGTGCCAAGGTTTTAGTATATTTAGTGAGTCAAACACTGCTTTAAAGCTATGCGTTAAAGTGCTGTGCATGTATCTTTCAGCACTGATATGGACGTTTACACTTCCATAAGCTTTTTATTTGTGGATAAAGAGAGATATCAGTGTGTTAATAGACATTTTAATTTAAAACTAGCTGCTATGTTTGAAGCATCAACAGTACTGAAGAAATCAATCTAGTGTCCACAAACTTCCAGAATTCTGAGGTTGATTTGATCTGTCATTTACCATTAAAATGGTAAGCATCTGTAAATCATAAGGCTGTCCCCAACAGGCTCAATGTACTGTGCACAGTTAGCTGACCATGCAAAGTACTGCACAGCCTCTTGGACAGAGAATTCAGGATGGAAAGAAAAAAAGTATGGAGAAAGCTCCATGATAAATTTGTGAAATTTCTATCTATACATTGAATTGTCTAAGGTTGATGTTCATTGCCTGAGGAAGAAGCAATGTAAGCAATAGGACCAGAGAGAGCTATAAAAGTTATTGTAACATCTACATTACTGCTTTCTCCAACTGCTGCTGCTGACAAGGTCCAGGCTGCTGTGCACATGGACATAAGCAGGCATTACAACCTATAATCATGTACTAGTTCTGCCACTCGACACACAAGTTATCTACTGTCGTACCCTGAATTACATGACCCTTGATTAAGGAATGGTGGTGTTCAGTCCCAGGGGTTTGCAGGTTATCAGAATGCTTATACAAGCAATACCGCTTTCAACATCTGTCAGAACATAGTCTTGATGGCATCTGCAGTAAAAACAAGTTGAGATTGTTCCCATCTGTAAGCGCAACTGTTGAGCCACACTCAGCTGAAGTCCTCGTCAGGATTCTGTTGATCCAGCAGACGGACATGTGTGAATGGAAAGTGACCACGTCTGCCATTACATTCTCCTTCCCACTGACCACTCACGTTAATCTTTGTGACCTTTACCAGCTCACCGACCTGCAGGGTAAGAAATAAGAAGGTGTTACAATTCATAAAAACACAGAGGATGAGCTGATACCCCTCCCCTTTGGTGTCACATCACCCAAGGGTACCACGATATGCCACTATAAAAAGACGTTTTAGTCTTGACCATTTCTGATACACCCACCAGCCCCCCAACCCAACCCAACCCAACATTACTTGCTCTTGAAGAAAGCACAGAGAGAAAGAAGCGTACCTAGCTTAGGTGAGAGCTGCCTAAACCAAAGAGCCAACACCAATCTTTCAGAGCACTCTTGGGACTTGACATCAGGTGCCATCACAATAGATGCACCTCACTGAAGGGACAGAGGTGCACTCTGCTCATACTGCATCAGCCACCTCAGGAAGGAGGGAAGGCTCCCAGGTATACAAAGTCAGGGCTGACCTGCAAACTAAACGGCTCCTCAGTTTTGAAGTTCCACTAAGTGCTTTTCAGGTACTATTGAAAAAGATCTGGGTAAGTGTGGGATGACGTATGTAGCCACACATCCTAAAATCCTGGGAGAATATGGAGGGGAGTAAGAAGTAATGCTGTAAGGCTGTTCTCTTCTTACTCTGAGCATCCACAACTAGTCACTACCAGAGGCAAGCCCAGATGGCATTTCAGTCCTACCCACCAAGGATTTCTCACATAAATAAATCCCACAGATACAGAAAAGACAACTGATGCCCTTTCCCTCCTATACCCAAATTGTCTAGAAAAATAAAAGAATGGTTACTATAAAGTGATGAAATAATACGGTGTGGTTTAAAATGATCCTGTTCTAATGTACCACATTAAATAAAAGCACAGTATTCTACCTCATACTAATCTCCAACCTAACAGTCACAATTCCAAAGGTATTGTCTCCCTTTGGCAAATGTAGAAAACTGCACAGCAGTCACTTTCTCAAGGTTGTGCAGTCATACACTTCAAATTGGGACCACACGTCCCAACTAATTGGTCTACCTGATCCTCAACTTGGTTGAATCTTAAAGAGTGCTTTAAGTAGTACTAACACAACCTAAAAGAGTACAATTTACACTGTAAACACAGTCACTGAAGAGTTAGTAAATGCAACACTGAAAAGCTGCCTACCCACTTCTCCTCTGTGCAGAACTCCATTGATTATCTTATTTACAAACAACATACAATGTTTTTTAGAACTCTTCCTGGGTCACAGATGGAGAATGCTTTAGGGACAGATATATTCTATTTTCTTTCACTAAAACTGTCTAATAAACTCTCAAGGCATGGCCACAAGGCTTACTGCACTGCATCCAGAGATTCACAGTTACTTGTTTACACAGATGCTCATCATCATGTCCCAAATTCATCCAAAACAGAATCTCATTATTCTTACTTTCCAGGCAGTGAATGAAGAACAAGGAAAACAATTTAAGATCTTACCAATCTCCATTAACTTTACAGGTTTTAATCACTTGCAATCTTTTGCCAGAACAGTTTTTAAAAGATGATAAATTCAAACTGCTACATGGACATTTAATTAAGCTTCCCATACCTCTGATGATTACTTATCTGGTAATGAGAGGCACGCTTGGGACTCTTGCTGTAGCTTTATTCTTTCCTTTTGTAGTCATTAGTATAGACATTTTAATGAATCATATTTTGAAGAAAATCCTCTTATGTATTTGCTACAGGCAAAAAGGAAGCCTTCCTCAGCTACTGAATGCTACTTGCAGCTCTTCAGGAATTTAATCATGCAGTATGTATAATTTTGCTACTGCTAATAATCACTGGGGGAGGTTGCACCAATTAAAACATTGTTGACCAAAACAATACATCAGCTATAATTTAACAAGGATAAGATTAAATGTGACAATACCAGGAGCAGAAAAGCTTATTTTCTAATCACAGCCATGACAAGGACGCTATCCTAGATAACTTTAAATTGCTTCAGGTATGGATATAAACTACTTACTGGCCTTCAACAGAAACTTTAATATAACCTCAAACCCACTAGGAAAGAAAAAGCACAGGTTGCACTTAAGTTTTCTATCTGTAAGATACTTTTCTTAGACTGCTGGCCTCTGTGCTCTCACTGAATATCCCACGTTACTTCGTGCTCATATAGACTGTATCTTGGATACTTTATGACAAAGTCACCTGCAAAAGGTGGGTTCAAACGTACAATGATAGTTACATACAGGATGCCTGTGACACTCCCAGAAGCTTGCTATAGCTGTTTGGCTTTCAGGAGTGTTTCAGGGTCATTGCAGCAAAAGAGACCCATTTATAAATTCTCCTTACTGTAGGAAGCTACACACAGAGCTTGCATTTCATTAATTGTTAAGAGAAGAAATATCTCTGAGCTTAAATATTCCTCTTTTTTTACCATGATGGTAATTTCATTTAGCAACAACTCTCTGAAGCAATCTTTCATTCATGTTTCATTTATATATATATGTATCTTTACACTTATCAAAGCAGGACTAAGTAAGCACAAGGCATTTCACAAATGCTTGCTTAATAAAATGGCTCCATTAGTTCCTTAATAACCTATAGATCTTTCTATGAAACTCTTTAAATGCTGCATATTAATCTATAATTAAGTGCTCTCCTGAAGACAATACAGAGAACCTTTCCAAAAAATTATTACAAGCACCAGAGTTTTAAACCATTTAGACTAGAAGTGAATGTTCCCTCTGAATACTCCTCACTTGTAACATTAACTTATGGCATCATTAGTCTTATTGTGCACCATCCCACCGAGCACAGCACCTCAAGAACAACACTGTACCCTGCTATAAAGCCAGATTTGTCTCAGTCTTCATCAGATGTTTTAAAGCTAAATATATCCCATATGCTTCAAAGCAAAACTGAAGGTTCATGTGAAGACTTCTGTATGCTGTGGTTTTAGTCCAAGCACTCCTCTTTGGTAAGGTCAAAATGGCAGAGTTCTGCTACTGTTACAAAGAAAAAAAATAAATTGATCGATCTCAAGAATCATTCACCACACAGAACTTCTCTTGTTCTTCTCTCTTTTCTCCTCACTAATAATGACTGACAGCTCCTTGAATAGGTCCAGTTACAAGCAAAATAAAAGTTATCTTCTCCTGCCACATCTTTTCTCTGTAATACAGCACAGCCTTTATTAGAACATTGTTTGCTCTGATTCTCCTTCCTTTGGAAGGATTCCCAATTTCTATATTTATAGTTGTTAAGAGGTCTGGGCAAAAATGGACTGGTAAGATTTGCATAATGCTTTCTACTAAGTTATCTAAGAAAGATCTCTCAAAAAACAGAGAACACCATGAAGTGAAAGGGAATGTGAAAAAAGGAGACAACAAGAAACAGTACTTTGATAGACAGGATGAAGAAAAACTTGGAGAAAGTGAAGTGGACGTTGCTGCTTTCTCCTGTACAGACACTGAAAGCAACTCAGTAACATTGTGATTTGAAATTATAAAAGCTGCAAAGAAACTAGGAAGCACGACTTTGAAGCAGTGAGAAATGGCTCAATTTGAAACTAAACTTTCTCATATTATATACAGAATAAAGAACCAATACTTTATTGCATCTCTTAATGCAGAGCTGCAGCAAGACAGGCATACATCATTCTAACGAAGAGGCTCAACATGTGGACTACTATGTTTACAAGTTGACTACTAAAGGTAGAAAGACACTATAAATGTTACTTACATCCTCACACAGACATTGAGGATTTCCAGCCTGGATTCCTGACCTCACAATTCCCTCCTCCAGAGCCTATTATCGTGAGTTAGTAAAAGACACTAGTGGTACAAGCCAGCATGGAACAAAGACATGTTCTCCATGAAACTACACTAAAGCCCAGCATACTTGACCGATCATGTGAGTTTTAGAAGAGGATTGAACTCAGAGATCATCCACAGCACTCACAAGCTGTTCTTGAGCACATTAAGGATTTTGCTTAGACTCAAAAGTTGCTTACAATGGCCTAGATTGGTATTTTCTCACTCTATTTCACTCCATGCTACCAAACTGTGAGTTGGGCAGTGTTGTGGGGCTTCTGCTTTAAGTAAAATAAAATGTAAAGTTATGCTTAAGATAACACTACTAGCACACTAACAAATAAAAGCTTATAAATCCAGATTGAAACAATGTTTTGGTAAATTTGCCACAATATAATATCCAGTAGCTCAAAGAAAGAAAGTCTAACATCCGGCAATTGCAACAGTCCACAAAGACATTCAGGACCAACTCCAAGCTCCAGGAGGTGGCTGGGCAGAGAGAGTGAGAAAGAGAAGGAAAAAGAACATTTTAGGCTGTATGAAAGCTGGAAGGTTAAAATCTTCATGTTTCTCCAAGACCTGGTGAGTTGCCATAAATTTCTATATATACTTCTCAACCCCAAAATTTAGGTCCTGTATCTGGGCTCTCTTTAGATTCAGAAATGTAACAGAGCATACAGTAACTCAGTATATTTACATTGCTTCCCTAGACAAAATTTTTTACCTACAATGAGGAAAAAATTCACATCCCCCAGGTTGTACCTCAGTTACCAGATCTGCAGAATGTGCTGCGTTTGCCAACTCTGCACTGAAGACACATACCTCTAGTCACCACATCACTGAAGTGTCCTGTGTTATGCACTATTAAACCAAGTATTTGAGAGTGAAGAGGAGATGCTCTGACTCAGCACAGAAACTGTTTTTTCCCAAGTACTTAAAATGTTATATAAACAGGAAGTCAATTAGGTATCAGGAAATTCCAGAGCTTGTAGCTCAAAGAGAGCCTAGATTAAAGGATACAATTTACATATCATCCTAAGGCAAAGGTCTGCCACTGAGAATACCTTAGACTCAATTTCCTCAATTTTAACTTGGAGGGTAACTATCTGATGTGCAGAGATTCTATCTCTAGTTTCCTTTTTAAGAAGAAAAAAATAATCAAAGAGGGCACGTACTTGATCAAATCAGGAATTCAATCAAACTTAGGGAAACACACTGCTTTATTACAAATCACACTCCATCAATCACTGTTTTACATGAGACGTCCTAATGAATTGCAGTGTATGTTCCTGCTTCACAAACTAAAACCCAAAGCTTGAGCTCAAGATGTTACAATAAAACCCTATGTGTGATCATTGTCATTCTCTCAGTCTTAGTTCAAAGCGACTGTCGATGCTTCCACTGATTGCTTTTAAACTGCTGAGATTGGGTAAAAAACCCCAACAAAAACAACAAAGGAACAACCCAGCACACATTTTAAAGACTGGGGTGAGGCAAACAACAGCAAACAGGTTCAGACACACAAATTATAAACTGTTCCCTCTCCCTCCCCCCTAAAATAAAGACTTCAGAAGTGAAAACATGGATGGGGAAACACTTATGTTAGTGATGTTTGACAAAAGACATGATATTGGTTCAGTAACCTAAACATGCTATAATAATCAAACTCTAACCTACAAGTGACTCTACTAATTTATTAATTTTTAAAAAATCCTTTATCCGTAACTTAGTAATCATGATGTAAAACCAGTATCACAATGCTTTTCCCTTTCTCATTCCTACAAAACTACAATGTGATTGAAAGGGAAATCCCTTTGAACAGATCTCTTCTTTCTAAGTTTTGCCCATTATGTACCTCCAAAGCCAAGGCTGTCTTGTCGTAGGCATTAGGGACTCGCTTCTGGATAACCCGGGCATAAATAGGGCCATTCTGAAGGTTAGGGAGCGGAGTGATGATGCTGGGCTGGGCATAGGGCCCTGGCTCCGGCCCACCCAGTGGTTGTGGGTGGGAACTATCCTGGTTACCTCCAATCAGAGTAGATACTGAAGCAGAGGAAGGTCTATACTTCTCGACGTAAGGAACAGGTATCATTCCCCTCTTCCCTTCGCTGTCTTCTGCATTCCACCATTGCTCTTCAGGTTTATCCCGGATTCTCAGTATGTCTCCTTTCTTAAATGGAAGATCTTCTTCATCGTTTCCATTAAAGTCAAAGAGAGCTCGCACATATTCAGCCTCCTCCTGCCTGAGGATAACACCACTATTCTGCCTGGATCGGGAAACGGGTTCTATCAAGGTTGTAGTGTCCAAATAATGTATTTTGTAGAATTCCAGTAAAGACGGTAAAGAATCAAACTCTTGGTCACCTATTCGAAACCTGGTGGGACTCAACCCTGAAAGAAGAAGGCAATATGTCAAAGAAAGCACGTGACAGTTAAAACTATAAACATTTCAGAAGGCAAATATACTTATAGATAAGTAATTTGATACTCTATTTGGTCATCTTTAGATGAACATCATATTCAGCTCTTCCGTGTATTTCCGTACCATGGTCATGAGGTTATTTTTAAAGAGTCTGTCAAAGGGGAAAAGCAATTGCTTGGCACTGCCAAGCTTCAGGAATTAGGATAAAAATAACTTGTTTCCTTTAACATTGGACCCAAAAAATGCTCAGTATACCTGAGTTTCTCAGAAGCCTACACAATTTTCAGTTTAAAAAAAGAAAAAAAATCAATCCTTTTTTCCTGTTTTAGACTCTAAATCTAGAAAGCAAATGAAATTCTGGTACCATTCCAAGGAAGTTATTTTCCTCTCTTTTGCGGTTTATAATTATTTCAAAAGTATACTGCAATCTAACAGTTACCTGTTATAATTCATCTTGGGGTAAAGGCATGGGCACTACAGAAATCTGCTAGCACAGCAGCAAACAACTTATGTGAACAAGCAGATGAAGCTGTTTGTCATTTTGATAAAATATACCATTAGAGACCACGACGTATATTCTATGCAATGCAAAACAACAACATATGTTTTCATAATGTGTATAATTCAGTCTTTTATTTTGGGTCTTGGACTTGCTTTGCCATTTCTGTCAGATGGAACCTAACAGATAAATCTGAATCTCAAATACATTAAGATACAGATGATGTTGATATTCGAGTTGTTAGAGCTATCAAAGTGCCGATATCCATTTTTGTTTTCAATCTGTATGCTGCACTTCTTTTCTGCTTGATGTTCTTCAAGCTCAGCTGGAGTAAAAAAAACCCCAAATGCATGATGTTGATGCATGATGTTGTATTTCCACCATACACTGTGTAATCAGTTATGGGAAGAACTGTGGAAGGCTGGGGGTGGGTAGTGGAGAGGAAAGGATTTATGCTTTAATGAGTAACTCTTTTAGGAAGAAAGAGATGCTTACTTTGCAAGTCTGTTTCTCTGCAGGGAATATCTAACAGTTCTGAGACTTAGCTCCTGAGTACAAAGCTAGCAGAATTCCTCAAGCTGTCACTGATCCAAACCCCCCCCCCTTCAAAGCAGCACTGTCAGCAGAGAAAGCGAACATTACGAGTTCTTTCAAGAGAGCAAAAAGGGTTTCTCATAGAGAAAAGGGCACATTCAGTAAGATCAACACAGAGAAACACCCGATAAATAAGTTTTGAAGCATCCTGGAGGAACATAAACATGAGTGAAGCTGGTTACAGGAAATTCAAAGCAGCAGAACTAAGTCATTGGAAAATGCACATTTGCATGCATTAACAACCCTGAAGACTTTCAAATGAAATCAGCACAAATGCAATGAATGAGCCAAAACCCAAAAGCAATAGCCTCAAAAAATGACCAGAAAGCTCCCATAAACTGTCATCACCATGAGATCAGGAAGCTAATGTAAAGATCTGTAAGAAATATAAATCTGGCATGGAAAGAGATTCCACCTTGTTCTTCCAAAGCATAATGCTGAAAAGATGCAAAACTCCCTCAACTTTTGTTGATGAGATGTAACTTACAGCTCTTGACTTAGCAAGATCTCTGGAATTTCATCTCAGTGGCAGTTCTTAGCTCTGTGGTCTCCCAAGGGATGACTTCTGGCTGGACAGGCAGCATCCCAAACACCACTTGAAAACAGCTTAAGTTCACTATATGAGCACATAATACGATCTGGGAATGCTGCACTTCCCCTAGCACTGGAAGGGGGAAACCATGCTTCATACCAAGTGGTATAAACATCAAGTTTCAGCCAAAACCAGTGGCAGAAACATGAGCCTATCTGCTAATATTTTAGATGCAAACCTTTAAGGATCAAGGCTCACATAGACACTTATGTCAAAAGAAAAAAAAAAAGGTCATAGAAGCTTTGTGAGGACCAGGGCAGCAGAGATCTTTGAGGTTATATGGAGAGGAATGAATCTCAGGTAGGTTCACTGACATGGAACTTAATTCACATGATGCAAGGCTAGAGCCTGAAACACTAATTCACCTTTGTAAAGCCTGAGACAAACCGACTCAGTGGGGAGGAGGCTGAGATCTGTCTCCAGCATAGTAACACCCACAGCAAACTCTCCAACTCATAAGAAAACGAGCAGTTCAACAGTAACATTCACCAGCCTTGTCAGCACCAAAATCATCACTAGGATGAACAAGGGGGTTTTGGAACCTCTTTTTTTATTGAACAGGTTGACCTTCCTGAATTACTGTGCAACAGCCTGAAACAGCTGCCAGATGTACCTGAATAAAAACAAAATTGGACCCTAAGAGGAAACCCACTGGAACCTTCAGTATGGGGAAGGAGTAACTCAAATCAATGTATTCTGTCCTAGAAAACCATATTCTAAGAGGCACTTTGCACAATATCAGAGTGAGAGAACACAGACCCTCCAAATACACTCTAGGCTCAAAAATACCAATGCAATCCTTGGAGGAACAGATAAGCAGCAGAGACACTACACCTTCACAGAGAGAACACTCCCAGAATACCACGTCTGCTTCTGATGCCTTAGTTTTAAAAAACAACAGGCAGCAGCTACAAAAATGGAAGGCCTGGAAGCCCTCTTTCCAACAAGAAATCTACAAGCTTGCTTAATTTGGATTATGAAAGAATATAAGGACAGCAACCTGTCACTGTCTGAAGAATTTACATAGCAAACTTCTAAATTCAGCTAAAATAGACATAAAGACAAAATAGTTAAAAGTTGCAGGTCAGAAAATGCAACTACACCTTACCAAGCAGGCAGCAAGCTCTCCATCAGTTTAAGTCTTTTGTGTATACTCATTTGGCTACAAGGTGAATGAGCTGAATGATGCTCATTTATGTAGCACAGAAATAATTCTATTTACTACGGGCTTCAAAGTTTTGTCATTCCCTGGTGTAATGAATTTCAAAGATTAACAGGTTTCAAAGCTCAGAGGAATTCTTCAGCTTCTCATTTGAAACACAACACTTTGCATACTTGCAGGCCAATGGAAAAATACCACAAGAAAAAAGTTACAGCAACAAGGCCAGTGGGTTTTTTGAGTAGAAATGTTTTCATTCATGATTCTGGGACAATTTTCTGGAAGGCACAAGTTTGAGCAGCACATGCATCTTTTGAGGGTTATCAGGAAGAGGAGAAGGCATGTGAAGGTAAGTCTAGGTACTGGAGAAACATCAGTCACTTGCTATTAAAACTGAACAACCAAGTCCTAAAAATTCTCTTCCCTTCTCCCCATCTCTGCACAGCAGAAGAAAGAATAGCTGCTCAGCTTATACCTCTACCAGCAGCACTACTCGGCTCTATAAAATGACTCCTTTGAATGAGAAGCACAAAGGGCTCAGCATCCTCTTTCCTACTTATTCCATCCTAACTCCATCCATGGAAGGACCTAATCCAACTCCATCCATTTCAGCCTGTTCAAACAGGTAGCAAAACCTCTGCTCTCAGGAAGGCAAGGAAAGAGTTAAAAATCCAGAGTGTCCCAGAATTAAAGGAAGTTTCAAAGCTGGACCCTGTCAGTTCTCTGTTTATGATGCATGTTGCCTCTTGACAAAACACTTTTCAAGTATGTTGGTTCACATCAGTCTGGGAAAGACTGCTTAAATATGTTTTAAATATTGTACAGATACTGGGGAAGCAGAGGTATAAACCACCTAATATTCTGCTTCTTGACAGTGCAGGCAGGTGGTGTAACCACAAAGCAGCTTCTTAACTTTCTTGGACATTCAGGGGTTTTACATTTCTCCTCTCCAATTGTGTTAGTGCCACTAGGCAGTTTGCCTTCATTCCTAAGCACTGGTAAGCTTTTGTTTTAGGGCAGGGAAAACCTCACAGAAATCCAGGTTTTCATTGCTGTTTCTAGATCTAGTAAAGGTTTTCCACTCATCCCCCACAACTTATAAAGAATGATTGGGCAAGCAAAGCTGTTCTTATCAAGGTACTGAGACACAAGCCTCTTGTTTCAAAGTAAGACATCACAGTGATGTAAGCCAGTTTCCTCCTGGAGCATATGGGAACTCCACTATGAAGCCACATTCCAGCCTGTGTGGCTGCCCCAGCCCCATACAGACACCTTTTTACCCTGTTCTTAAGTACCTCCCCACTCATCTCCAAGCAAAACAAGTACATACCCATGAATACTCTTATCAAAACAGTAAAACCCTTTTCACTGGCTCCTGAGAAGACTTCTAAGCCCAGCAGAATAGTCTTACAGAAGTTACATATTGTCATTTCTGCAGATAATCAGAGGATGAGAGAAAAGTAGATGTCTAATGCATACACTGTCCAAGCTTCCCACAGTTTGCATGTTAAGACCTTAATATAAAAATCCCAACAAGTGTCTGAGTTAAACTATACTGCTCACACATACCTAAAGCCATTTCACAGCACTGGGTATGGATGTCATTATGTAGATTAAAAAAAAAAAATAATCAGACTCTAACTTATAATCTTTAAAGTCACAATAGAAGGAATTTAGAAGTGTAACTTAAGCAGCATGCTCTTAAAATACTTATTTAGTGAAAACACCACCTTCTACACTGTACCTGTCATACTTTCCTCCTTTAGAGACAGAAGTTTTACAACTGTAAGGTTGCTGGCTTTGTTACATTGTACTTTCAGTGAAAAGCATATATTTCTTTAGATATTTTAGGCGTTTTGCTTTAGTGCACATCATGCATTTCTACCCTGGATTTGTATGTCAAACTGCAAGCATATCACATATTTAAGTATCTCCTCTACTTTCTAGTATCACAGTAATGCCTGCATGGAGTACTTTGTCTAATTTGGAATATCTTTGGCCTGTGACTGTGATATTTCATCACAAATGATACCCTAATTCCGATTTAGTTGTTAATCTCCATTGGAAACAGGTTTTTTTTCCCCACAATTCAGTGCTTTACCCTATTTCCTTTTAATGACCATAAAAAGTTTCAGGAAGACATAGCTATTTTGAGAAGTTCTGTTAAATTCTTTTTTCCTTATGCTGAAAAAAATCACCTACAAGAAGATAGAAACTGCAGCATATCAGGTGAATTTAACAAAAAAAAAATCAAGTTTATTTTACACTTCAGAAATGGAAGAAAGTATCACTTTTTATATTAACCTTTTTTATACTGGGGAAGCCAAAGCTCCTCATTCATTCCATCTCACAGCTAGGTTCCCGGTATCCCCTGCACACAACAGGGTTAAAGCAGTTGTGAATTGCACTTACTGAGACTAAAAAAAATCAACCCAAGAACCTGATCTGGCATATTCAGGTTTCCCAGTAAGAAGTGTGTATTCACCAAGCAATCAATTGCTAAAAACTCCCACACCCAACAATTAACATATGTTCCCCCTACTGCTTTAGCTTGATTACAATAACTACAACAATCAGCAAACATTTACCTCATTTTACTGCACTAGTTTCCCTATCCAAACGTGAAACCATCTTCAATCTTCTACCAATGTTTCCATCTCCCACCCACTGCAGAACATCCCCCCCCACCTACTTTTATCTGAAGGAAAAAACTTCATTACATTTTAAGTGTAATTTAATTTAAGACACACACACATCCTCCTGCACCTCCTTTGGTTTGAGTGTGGAGAGCAGTATCAGCATGGAGGTGTGACTTATTTAAAACTACTAAAATCTCAGCACAGGAGTATTTGTGGTGCAGGTGTGATGTGTTGCCTATCCTTGTAACATCCAAGAGGAAAAATAATTACAAAAAAAAAACCCCACAAGACCAATCAAAACAAAATTATACTTTTTAACATATATTAAGCCTACTGTGCCAACAGCTTACACAGCTGTAATAGCAGCTATTCCTCTAAAACACGTAAGGATTTTAAACCAGGGGATAATCAATTGAGGGGCATTTGGTGATTTTTAAACAGAACACCAGAACTTGGGAATATTTTAAGGCCTGTAAGGTCAGTCAGCCCCACAAAGAACCACAAAACATTCCTGAGCTTAAGACTGTAACACAATACAAAAGTCAGGGTGGCTGCCTACTAAATTGACACCACAATCATACGAAACCCTCAGCTTTTCCAGAGATAAGTTGCTCTCTGAGAAACCACTGCCCAGAAGTGACAGCCACACATACCCTAGCGTGCATCTTCACTACTGGCTTTAAAATCCTATTAGGCTGAATTCTACAACATACCATCCTGGTAACTTACTCTGCTCCAGGTAACACCAGTCACACATTGTAGTGGTATGTGCACCTACAGCATTAAATCTCTCATCACAGACATGGTGAAACTGGGGAATCCACCACATCTTGTAGCAAACCCTTGCACTACCCAGGACATAACACCTTCCACTGAGTTCAGCCACCTTTAGCTTCTACCTTCTGGAGCTTTTTGTAACTTGAGTGCACCCTCCAACTGTAGCAGGTTTCTGGGATAGACACAATGATGACTTCAGGCTTTCTCAAGTTTGCCAATTTGCAAAGTTCCCCATAGCAAAGGAAATTACTGTATAATGGTGGAAACCTACTGGCAACGCTTTTCTTATCTCCTACTTAGTCAACCACAGTCTGTGCAGAGACTGAAAAATCCTTTCCATAACAAGTATTGTTGCGTCTTCCCAATATAGGCCTCTCATTCCAGCCACAGATCTACACCAGAAAGTGCCTGTTTCTGTAGCAATTGATTTACTTTCTGCCAAGTAAGTTCACCAAATAATTTCTCACACAGGTTCACTACACTTCAAAATTACATAGTGGTGCCTTTCTGAGATAGTGGCAACACACCCACATCATTTTACAGGCATTAGTACCTAAAATTGACTAGTTCCCCAACCACATGAATGCCCCCAGCAGTGATACTGTTGCCTTTGTATTACACCTTCTTACACAGCCAAGGATGTTGCATTGCTGGGGGCTCTGGTGCATTTAGTTATCCTTGCAGAGAGACCTCTGACACAAGTCGCATCTTCTGCTAAGTGTTACACTTAAACGCGCTGTTTTCACGTTAAGTTGACGAGTTGAACAACATCAAACCTTCCCTTTCAACACACAAGGGAAGAAACATTTAATTTCACATCTGACTTAAATGAGCAATTGCCTTGACGATCCTGAAGAGCTCCCACTACTCAGAACTACCCAGGTAACGCTCGGATTCGTGACTTGCGATGTAGCCTCGCAGTCTGCCCTTCTAACGCAAAACTACCTCTCCAGAATTGAGGCTTTCTTAGATGAGAGCCCAGCAGAGCCATCCCCGGGCTGAGATGCCACGTGAAATTAGTAACTACAGTTATCTGGTTTATAAACACAAAAGACCGTGCGAGCGCTACAGCTGAAGGACCGTTCGGGGGCTACGGGAAGCGCTCAGCTCCGGTGTATGTTCAACTCCCACACTAGATCGTTGGAAGGCAGGTGCAGGCAGACGGCGCGGCTCGCTCTGTAGCCACAACCTGCGAAACGCGACTTAATTCCACTACAACGAGCTCCACGACTTGAAACACCGCCCGGGAGGGGAGCGGAGCCGCCCCGTGGGGAGGCGCAGACCGGGGCTCGGCTGCTCTCCCCGCGGGGGGCCACCGCCAGCCCTGGGGGTCACTCACCCGGGGCCCCAGGGCCCTCGCCGCCGGCCCGCCGGCCTCCCGCCGGCGCTAGGCTGTTGACGATGTAGTGCGAGACGCGGGAACTCTC
>VZTU01033419.1:196486-250104 GCA_013400835.1 Zapornia atra
GGGAGGGGGCAGGTGAACCCTAAGGGTAGCGGCCGGGATGTGCTTGGGAAGGAAGGGAATAAAGGAGGTGGTGGAGAGGATTCGGGGTGTAGTGTTGGACAGTATGGCAAGGCTGTGGGTGGGAGAGTGTAAAAGGAGGGAATATAGGGACGACCTAGAGTAGGGAGCAGGGGGGTGACTGAGTTGGAGGCACTGGGACTGTGGGCTCTGAAGTGTGGGTTTTGAAGGTTTCCTTTCTAGCTCCCCCCTCCTTTCCCCCCTATGTTTTTGCCAATTATTCTTGTACAGGTTTTAGTAGGATCAAGTCTAATACATAAAAATGGGTCAGAGTTCTTCTAACCTCCCAAACAGTCTTTTGCTCCCAAAACTTGTGTGGAAATTACTTCAGAAACTAATCTCTAATTAACTGATTTACCAACATGCTTGAACTTCTACCAAATACATGATCTAAGAGATACCACCCTACTGTACTTCCTTGTGCTTTGTGAGTAAACTGTAGACAGTTGGGGTCTGTAAGAAGAAAAGCCAAAAAAGCAATCTTTTTAATAACTAAATATTTGGCAGTTTTACAGAAACTTTGATGCTGTTACTAAGAAAAGCAGTTAGATTGGGTGTACTTTGGTATTTCTAAACTGAGTGGCCTACTTTCTAGAAAAAGTCATTTAGTCAAAATAATTATTGCAGCAGAAGTGTAAACAACACATCCCTCCCTAGGGAAGGCAAGGTGTGGCCTTCCAGCTCCAGACTTTTGCCATGTGATGGTCCTGAGGGTGCCAGAATGAGAAGGTGCTGTTTATACGTGTACAAACCATGGAAGGAGCAGAATTGGGTCATTGGTCCAGGGGCTGTGTGGTTTAGTGTAGTCTTGTAAATTCGTCAGTCCTGACTGATGTAAATGAAACTTGTAGGGTTTTTTCCCCACAGCATTATTCACATTTACTATTTGTCAGTAGGGCTGTATCAAAAAAGTGATGCTCCTTCTTGCTGGTATTTGGAAGTTGGGTTTGAGATGTTGATAGGAATAGGGGTAAAAGTTACTTCATTAATTGTAGATATGGCTTGGTGTTCTGCCTTTTGAGACAGAAAGCTGCAAATTGACGCTTTGGGAGTGTCAGATCTGCCCATGTTTTACAGGGAAATTATACCCAAAACCAAAATTGTGGAAAGTTTAGTTAGGAAAGGTGTTTGACTCTGTATTGCTGAGAGAGAATATGTAAAAAACGTAGCAGCAGCAGATACAAAAACTGAATTTTGCCAAAGTAACAAAACCTGATGGGAAAGGAAGTTTGATTCAATTCACATGCTTTTCCCTTTACTGACATCAATGAAAGTTACTGCTTGTGTACATGTCTGTGTAGGGATGGAGCTTGGAGCAAGGATCAAGGAAAAGAGGATGTATTTCTCATAGAAATGGCCAGATATTTTTTTTCAGTGTGGCAAGTATGTTGCTTTCACTGTTCACTGAGATTTCACCACCGTTTTGCTTTGTTTTAGGACACTAGCAGGAGATACGAAAACAAAGCTGGGAGTTTCATTACTGGAATAGATGTAACCTCCAAGGTAATTATTGCTACTGGGAAGTTTGAACCCCTTCATTTATTTCTCCCCCATAAGCACAGAAGCTTAGCCTCATGGTCAGGTAGCTGGCATTTTTCAGTGGCTAGGGAATCCTCCTGTTGATTGCAGCCTGCGTCAGGGCAGAACATCACTTCTAAGAGTTACCCTTTCTAAGTTACAAACATTTGTGTGCCAAACCCTGGAGATAACTTCTATTGAAATTGCATTGGTGCCACTCAACATTGCAAAATCAAACCCTTTGAGACACGTCAGGTGAGGTGGGTTGGGTTTTTTTCCCCTCTTAATGGGGTGACAGAAGGAAGAGCAAGCACTTGTGGGAAAACATTGTTTCATTGCCTTGTCTTTTCCAAGAGCATCTTATTGTTTTGTTGTTTAAGACACAGTTTGAAGAAAATGAACAGCTGTTGCATTTAAATAACTTGAAGTTATGTAATTCTGTGGAACTTAATCCTACAGCTCATCTCTCTACATTGAATACAGAATTGGCTGTTGTTTCATGTTGTACAGTTAACCACTATATCTAGCATTCTGTAGTGGAGGAAAAAAAGCATTTAGGCATGCTTTATAGGAGTGATACAGTTCCATGTGTTCTAACAAATACCAATCCCCCCCCCAACAGTGTGTTGACAAATGACATGTATTCCCATTTTGCATTACTGAAGCTCAGAAGGTTGTGCTTATCACAGAGTATGGAAGGTATTCCAGGTGAAGCTTGAAAATCAGTATTTTGGTTTCACTATCTAGCTTGTGTGTATTTTAATTTGGTGAAGAATTTGAAGGTTCCCTAGTCAGGGGGAAGCTGTCATCTTTTGTTACACTCTAATGATGCAGCTCTGAAAAACTTTTTAAGAAATGTAGTCAAAGATGTTTTGGCAATCTTTAAAAACTAGTTAAAAATTCCATGTTTATTTGGATATCATTGATGGCAGGTTTTGCTTAATCCAAAGTTGTCATCCAAATTTAACTTTGATTAGTAAGGTTCAAAAGTGCATAGTACTTCCCAATAAATTCTGTAGAGTAATGAACTTAGTTTCAAAACTTGCACAAGCTCCACATAAGCTGTTGCTCATGAGCTACCTAAAGGCAGCTTGAATTGCTAGTTTAATAGGCCAGCACTCCAGCTAGTGTTCATAAATTCATGCTTGGAGAGACAAGTTTACCTTTTTGTATGCATTTAAAAACCAGGGGAAAATCCATTAAAAGATTAATTTTCCACATGGTAGAAATGCTTGGTTTAAGACAGGTTGTTTGGGTTTTTTATAAGCACAGCCTCTGTACATTTGTTATGAAGGAAAGATAATGTTACTGTTCCATCATGGAGTCTGAGCACTATCCAAGAGAGCTTGTTTTCCATGCATCTCAATTCCCATTATCTTGCTGGAGCTGCATTAAAACTATTACATGGCACAGAAATATTTCAGTGAATTATTTCTGCATGCTGAAACATACAGATCTCTTCAGAACTGATACAGTTATTAAAATGGATTGTTGCTCTCTGGTCAATTCAATTTTAAATCTTTCCTTGGGAATGCTGCTGTGATTCCTGTTTTGACTGCATTGTTATGCATCTCACAGGAAGCAATTGAAAAAAAGGAACAAAGAGCAAAACGCTTTCATTTTCGAGCTGAAGTGAATCTTGCCCAAAGGAATGTGGCACTGGATCGGGACATGATGAAGAAAGGTATGCATTTATCCCACAGGCAAGAAGAAAAGAGCCTTTGGTTTACTTCCTCACAGTTCCTTTACTTGATTGATCCTATAGTATTTCCTGCATCCCAGTGGTTTTCCCAGATCACTGCCAAAATGAATAATTTTAGTTTTCCACTTGTTTGTTTTAATATCCTAATCATAGAGTAGCTTAAAAAGTAATGATTTTGCTCCTCTCTTTACCTTTCCAGGAGAAAGAAAACATTTCTTGTGTATCTTATTTACTGTTTGGCAGCAACACTTAGTGCTCCACATCCAAAATAAATCTTCTGGATCCGTGCTGCATTAAGAATTTCTAAGCTCTTTGAAAAGCCCTTGGCTTCTGTTTGTGTAGGAGAGGAGGACTTTGTGTCTGCTGCACAGTGACATCATTTTCTGTGCTGTACACACAATGAAGCTGGACTGAGAGCACGTGTGCTCTTAAATGGCAAGCTGGGCATCTTGGAATAGAAGCAGATCAGCTGGGAGATGTGTGCACAACAGATTGGTGCTTTTGGCATCCAGTTAGTTCTCAAGGCTGCTTTTTTTTTTTCCAACTGGCAGCTTGGACCCACTAAGCTGTGGCCTGTAACAGCTCTGTCAGATGATAGATGCAGAAGGGCTTTGTGTGCACGTCCTGGTCTTGGGCCTTATTGGTATTCTGGCTCTTTAGTACTTCATGGTAGTACTTTGGCAGCATTAAAAACGATTTAAAGTGTTTTAAGGCAGTTTGATTGCTATGCAGTACTTGCACCTACCAATTCTTAACATTTTGCATTGTGGAATAAGTGGTTTAGAATGCTATACATCATACTTTGCTTTAATTAGCTTCACTTTGGCTTCTTTAAATTGTTTGCTTTATAAATACATATGTTACTAATACAAAAGCTTGCTTTATAGAAATGAGTACCTGTTTCATATCTCTTCCTCTTTATAGCAATTCCTAAAGTGAGACTGGACACAATTTACATTTGTGGGGTGGATGAGATGAGTACACAGGACATCTTTGCCTATTTCAAAGAGTATCCTCCTGCTCATATTGAGTGGTTAGATGATACATCATGTAAGTAAATGGAGTCTTTTGTCTGTAATGCTTACCTTGTTTTGTTTTGGGTTTGTTTGGTTGTTTCTTTTTCACTATTGGTCATAGCTGTATTTCAGATGTCTTAGTGGCTTTCAGAATCACTGTTATTCGTATGTCTCAGTTTCCCTGTCATTTGCCTTAGTCAAAAGATAGGTAGAAGGAAAGAATTAATAGCATATGGTGAAAATCAAACCTACTGTCTGGTTGAGTATTCACTATTAGCAAGAGATAGCATAGGATAACTTGCAGGTCTCCAAGTGAAAATTTTGTGCTGTTTACATCTTGACATCAGTAGTATACTTGGTGGTGAGTGTCACAAAAGATGACATTCTGAGAAGATTGAGCTGTGTGCAGTTAGGCAGATTGGTATGTGTCCTGAGACACATGTGTGCTGAGAGAGTTAATTTTCTTTCTAGTAGCTTGTGTAGTGCTGTGCTTTGGATCTAGTATGAGAATAATGTTGATAGCATGGTGATGTTTTCAGTTGTTGCTAGGTAGTTTGAAGTGCTACACTGAGTCAAGGACTTTTGAGCTTCACACACCCTGCCAGGTGCACAAGAAGCTGGGAGAACACAGTCAGGACAGTTGGCCCAGAACGACCATGGGTATTCATATGATGTCATGCTCTGTAAATAACTGGGGAAGCTAGCTGCGGGGGTGGGATCACTGTTCCAAAACAGGCTGGGCATCGGCTTGTTTTGTCCTTCCAGGTATGGTGAGCAGTTGGGTTTGTGCATAATTTGTTTTAATAATAATAAAAAATTACTATTTATTACTGACTTTTGTTATCCTATTAAACTGCATTTATTTCAACCCATGAGTTTGATTTTTCCCATTCTCCTCCCCATCCCCTTGAGGGGGTAAGAGTGAGTGAGTGCCTGTGACACAAAACCATGACAGCATGGGTTTGTTCTGGGAAGGAGCAGACTTGTTGCCATATTTTAGTGTGTTCTCAGGGAGAAATTCGTGGGTGGAATAAGGTAGTAGCTGAAGGTGATTTACACAGATTGGAAGAGGGATGTAAATTCACATTTCAGGGTGTAAGCGTGCAGTGAGATTGCCAGAGAGATAGGTTGTTGACAGTCATGCTTTCTACAGTGATACTATACATGGTACAAGAGCTGTTTGACACAGTTGGGTGCTGGATCATGGAATTGGAAGGCTCTGAGATTGGCATGTGGCTAGAAATCCTGTAACTGAAATCATAGAAAAAGAAGTAAGAGGCAGTGCAGGTTTTCCAGGTGGATTGCGTGCTGGAAAATGGTTTATTGACAAGTGTGGTTATGACCTGAGAATTAGTAGTGTGGTTCCCTGGAATGACCTTGAAAGAATTATGTTCCATGTGCAAGACAAAAGATATGGTGTGCTACAAAATACCAGTAACCTTGAAGTCACTGTGTATGACAGCATGATATACTGTCACAAGCTGGTGGAAAATTTGAAATGCAATGAGCCCTGGGTGGACAGTGGCAGTAAAGAGCTGCTAGATGAACCAGTGGTGATGCATAAGCTAGCAAGTGCACTGCTTACCTGTATATGAGCCTACATTTCTAAGATTGTCTGACTGTTCTTTCTCTTAAATGTTGCATGTAAAAGCTTGCCAACTTCACTTGGTGAAAATATCAAGAAAAAACATTGTATTTTCAGCATAGATTTGCATCTCAGCATGGCAAAAATTTTCATGTTCCCAACTGAATTACATCTCAAGGTATTTTAGTGCAAAGGTGAATTTAGAGAGTGTTCTGTCTTTCAGACTGATGAATGTAAAATGATAAAAGCTTTGAAAATTTGGAGATGTGAAGAGCAGGCAGGCATACGTAATTGAAAAGTTGTTAGCCAGACATTGGAGTTTGTATCTGGGTGTCCTTCACCTTGTAAATCTTGTCTGTTCAAGTCATTTAAGAGAGAAACTTTTACTTTGGGACACTGTATAGTTTTCTTGATATCTGAATACGCTCTGTGTAATGGCAGAGCAGTAAATTACATTTGTTGCTGCATTTACATTGAATGCATCTCTGCAGAAAGCTTTTGTTCAAAACCTGTTTCTAAGCACTTTTAGGTCTTTCAGTTTCAACTTCTATAAAATGCTTTCTGTTGACCCATAAAGATATATTTTGGTATCAGCAGATGATACTAAAAGCATATCCTGAATCATATAGTTAACTTGTATACACGATACTCTGTGCAAAGTGCTTAAGCAGTCTATTTTCCCCTATTTTCCTGCTCTTTAGAAAAGATTAACAGATTTCCACAGTAAAGTCCAAGGTTCTGTTAAATTGCCAAAGGCAAAACAATCAAGGCTTCTTTCTTCTCCTCTCCCCACCCCCTTAGTCGTATTTGTGTACTGTTCATGAAGTAACACACACATTCATGAGTACACTGACCCCGATTGAATATCCTCATTTACTACGCTCAGGGAAGCAGTCTCTAACATACATGGTTGTGCATTTCAGCAACTTTAGTTTTATCAGTTGTGTCTTAATGTGAGGAAAGTTGAGTCTCCTCCAGCTTATCAGTTTTTTAAAAGAATATGACGTTCCCTGTAAGGTTTATATCTAATTACTGTTTTGTCTGGTCACTATGTAAGAGCATTTCTGAACTTGCGTTGTTTCCTTCCAGAAAACCAGTGTATGTGACTGCTTGATTATAAACACTGCATTTTGTTTCTGTATGTGTTTTCTATATGTCACAGGTAATGTGGTCTGGCTTGATGAAGTAACAGCAACACGGGCACTAATAAATATGAGTTCCTTGCCTGATCAGGAGAAAACAAAAAGCAGAGAAAACAATGAAGAGAAGACAGCTGAAAAAACCAAGAAAGGTAGATTGAGATAAGCAGATGATGTCTATATATACATAAATCAATGAAACTTTCAACTTGTGCTTGGGTACTGCGTAATCGAAATTACTGAAGGAGCTTCTATCATATAGTTTCAGGTAAATGTATTCTGCCACTTTAAAAAAGGCTTTCATCTTGGAAACCTTTTGAGGAAGCTGCTTCTTAAAAGGTGGGTTGGAGCTAGACCAAAAGCAGTAATGCAGTTGATGTGGAGCGTGTTAGCCACAGGGTCCTGTTCAGATACGATACTGATAGTGGTATGTGTTGCACAGAAAAATGTCTGTATGATGTGTGTACAAAGGCAGTAAAAGGGTGGATTCTAAGGGTGGAAAAGGCAGGTCCTATTTATGCAATACCACAGTTGGTTGCTTTCTTGATACACCACCAAGCCCAAACTCAATAAGTGTATGGGTCACGCTGATGTGACATTGTGTCACTTCACCACTGCCTATCTCCTCTTTAAATCTGGGTATCCTACTTTCAAGAAGGAAGTGTACTGAAAGGTCAGTTACAAAAGAGCCCAGCAGTGAAAGTACATCTTAACATTGGTATAAACCTGAATGCCCTAACTGTAAATTTATTTTACTTTTAAGGGTGTCAATTAAAAACTGGACTTTTGCTGCCTTAGGACTGTGTTGCTGTTAAGCTGGTGTGATAAATTGCTGTGGTTCAGATCATCGTAACACACAGCACAAAGCAGAGAGAGAGGATGTATTTATCAACTCTTCCATAGATTTTGCTTGAACAAGCTGTATGTGCAAAATGCAAGTAGCCAATCTCTCTGTTACATATTTGCAGTGCTACCAAAAGCCTTTCTAGAAAGTTTGGAGTTTAGAGCTTTGTTAAACTTCTGGATCCTTCCAGCTCAGTCCCTTTTCTTTCTGTTGCGTTTTTCCACAACACAGTGGCTCCTCAACCATGCATGTGACTTGAATTTTTGCACAAATGTTGGTAATTCTTCAAGTAAGACTTGTTATGAAATTTTTGGAGATTACTGACTGTCTTGTTTGAATGTTGTATAAATAGATTTCATCTGGTGGCTACAAATTACATACTGTGTCATCATTACCCGATACCTCAAAATGAAAATGGTCATCTAAATTACTCCTACACAAGCTTATTCACCTGTTCATCTGGAAATGTGGGCTATTAGATAAAGTACAAACTGTTCAATTACATGCTAAGTTATGAGGTACATCTAGAGATACTGGAATAATCTGGTTTAGTTGCATCATTCTTTCCTTAGATAGGAATTTGAGGGCTATTTAGGGAAGCAAGAGACCAGTCTGTGCTGTGCCAAGTGTCAGAAGTTTATTTGGGGGGAAAAAATGCTTGATGCTGTCCCTGATGGACGTCAGTTATTTAGGTTTGGATTTGGCTTATTTGTTTACCAAAATTCCCTCTTTGGTTTCTGTTTGGCTAATCATGCTTTGCTGTCTCCTTTGAACTTGTCAGCATCTTTTGGACTGCTGCTGCTCTCTGTTTTAAGTTTTCAAGTCTACTGTTGGATAAGATTAAGTTTGGGAACTCTGAAATATAAAATTGGGAGTGTTTTTTGTCTTATGTCTATGACTTGGTATCTTTGCACATGGTATTGGTATATATTGATAGCTGTCCATATTAACTATTTTTTTTCTATGACTGAAAATAACCAAAGTCAACAAATCAAATATTGATTTTCTTAACTCTGAGACAAAAAGAACCCTGAAAAAAACCTATGCAAGCATCTCATAATTCTAGTATTTCTGGAAGTGTACGCTCTTTTGTTAGTTGTTTCACTCTGAAATTAAGTCACTAAGATTTATTTTTTGCCTCCTCTCTCTAGAATAATAACCTGTTTGACATTGTTAGTATGGGATACTTGTAGGTACTTTCAGCATTTTAAAGGGAGGCTGAAGGAAATAGCTTTTGATATGCTTTTTACAGTCTTGGCCTTGTTAATCTCTGTCATACACTGAAATGCAATGCAATTTCATTTGCTTTCAAAGAATTAATAATCCATGTGTGTTGCTGCAGGCTGTCTGCACAGAGGCTGTCTAGTTAATGTTACTTAGTGCTCATGGTGCTTCAAATTTCTGTCAGCGTTTACTGTTTGCTTGTTCTCTAGGCTGCACAGAAGAAAGGATAACACCATCAGGTTGATTTCAGAGAATGTAGGTGGTAATAATCAAATGTGATTGGTGCACTAAAATGGAGGTTATTTTTTTCCCCCCCAATTATTTTCCTTCTTAGAAAAGCAGGAGGAAAGTTCTGATGATGAGACAGAAGAAGGTGAGGTTGAGGACGACAATCCAAGTGATGTTGAGGTCAGTACAGAAGGAAAGTGAAAACATGGTTTTAGTGGTTTTGCTCTGACTGGTGTAAAGCTTTCATAACGTTATAGTGTTAACCATATATATTTGCAACTCACACTTTAATTACCAAAGTAAATTAGATGGGGTGGGGGAATGCTGGGAAGTGCAGATGTGCTGTTGGAGGGAATAGCTGGTGTTTTGTGGAAGTAGGTTTTGAAGAGCTAGGCCAGCTGCTCTTTTCTGCTGAGAGGAGGCAATGAAAGAATAGTGGAAGGCAACTGCCACTCAGCAGTGCAGGCAGTGCTTGGAGAAAAACAGGCTTTAGGCTGTCCATGGATATTTGTGGGAATCAGCATACACATTGATGTTTTGTAAGTAATTTAATCTTCACAGGCTGAATATAATAGGTGTGATTAGTATTTTGGAGTGGCTCAGTGAACATCATGAAGTCTGAATTTTCGTTTCTATAAAGCAGATATAAATGGAAAAAGTGCCTTTTGGTCATTGTGTGAGGGCATGAGAACCTGTTTGCAAAACCCTTTAGCTATGAAACAAGCAAGAAAATCAAATAGTTGTTCTTCATTGTACAAGTCATGCTGTTTATTTTCCTCATCTCAGTCAGTAGTATAGTGTCATTTGAAAATGACTGGATTTAATAATCTGAGATGATGTTATAAAGGAAGAGAAGAAAGTATTTTAAATCTTTAGTGCACATTGCTTAAAAAATTCAGATTGTTGAGAAAAAAGAGACTTCATTTGAACATAAGTTGAAAAGTAACTTCTGTAGCAATCAGTTGATTGCTTCTCTATCAGCAATCCATTTTCATTCCACACTTAATTTTATTTTTGAGTCCAAAATACCTTTTTTGCCCCCCAAAGTTGGATGCCCTCTCCCAGGTAGAAGAGGATTCTCTCCTGCGTAATGATCTTCGCCCTGCCAATAAACTGGCTAAAGGAAACAAGCTATTCATGAGATTTGCTACTAAAGGTAAATGAACAGCTTAACAAGCATAATGAATTAATTGCTCGGTTTAGTTTTATTTGTTGATTAATTAATGACCTGAAGTACTTAATTTTTATATGCAGAATTGTTAGGTGTTTTGTTAATTGTTAGACATTAAGATTTTGCAATTAATCCACATTTAGTGTGTAAATCAAATCCAATTCAAACTGTATGAAAAATACTGTACATAAAATTTTTATCTTGGGCTCAGGGTATTCTTCCCAATACTCTAGGATAGGTTTTATGATGCCCTTTTCCACAGAGGTAAATTCCACATCCTATAAATATGAAAATAATTTGAGATGCTGATGAGATATTAGTGGAAATTATTGCTAACTTCAGTTGAGTTATTTATGAGTAAAATGAAAATCCACGTAATTTCTGGGCCATGTGAGAAGTGACACATCCATAAAGGGAAGAAAGGTCACGAATAAGGTAAGTACAGCCTCCAGCAGTTGCAGTGGGATGTAATGCTCTGCTAAGCTAATATGTAGAAATTGAGTCTCCCTAGAATTAAGTTTCCAGACACAAATAAAACTGTGGTGGTAGGAGAAATTTCAGAGGTGTCAGCAAAATTGTATCCTTGATGAAGGAGATTGAATATTTCTTACAGATCAGCATTTCTTCAGTCTTATTTTCTTTAGGTAGTTACTTACCTTTATTGCTAGTGTTGTAAAAGATATCCTAAAAAGGAAATATTCCTTTGTGGTTTTTTCAGATGACAAAAAAGAACTGGGAGCTGCGAGGCGAAGCCAGTATTACATGAAATACGGCAATCCGAATTACGGGGGCATGAAGGGGATTCTTAGCAATTCCTGGTGAGTGTTGGATAGCAGAATTGAAACGTTGTGGATAATTGGACAAAATAGTCTAAAACTGTTCTAATTTGTGGGGTTTCTTTCTATCCAGTTTATGTAGATGCTTCTTACGTGTAAATAATGTTTTTTCAGTGTGGCTATGAATTTGAAAGGGGAGTGTTTTTCTCACAGAAATGAAGAATGTTTATATTGAAAACATTGAGAACAGATCTCTGACCTAAATGTATGTCAGCTCTTAAAGTAAGGGAGGATTGCATATGCATAATCCAGGACCAAATGTGGCTCATTCACGATGCCTTTTCTGTGACAGGAATGTCATTCTTTTTATGGTGTTTCAGGAAACGAAGGTACCATTCGCGTCGAATCCATCGGGATGTGTTAAAGAAAAGGACCCTTATCGGGGATGACGTTGGCTTGACTCCTCCTTATAAACATCGTCATTCAGGTAATTGCCAATATGTCTAAGGAATCATAGAATTGTCTGGGTTGGAAGGGACCCCAAGGGTCACAGAGCTCCACCCCCCCTGCCACAGGCAGGGACACCAACCTCCAGGCCTGGAGCTACACAAGGTTGCCCAGGGCCCGATCCAACCTGGCCTTGAACACTTCCAAGGACGGGGCATCCACTACTTCTCTGGACAGCCTGTTCCAACACCTCACCACTCTTTCTGTAAAAAACTTCCCCCTAATATCTAATCTAAACCTTTCTTCCCTCTAATATCTAATCTAAACCTTCCTTAAATCACGTTCTCAGTGCTTGCAGGGAACAAACAAGGCAGAAACCTGCACGCTGCTGAGGACTAAATTTAAGTTGTTGATTTGTATTTAGATCTGAACATGTGAATTTCTTTTTGGCATTCCTGCTTACAGGACACAACAGGATTGTCTCAGACCCAGCAGTTGTCACATTAAGCTCTGCAAGATCATAGGAATTGTTACACTTAGTTCATGAAGTAACCGTGCCTACTACAGGAGGCAGTTCTACTTCCCACTTTATGCTTGGGCAGGCTTCTGAGAGTGAACTTTTTTTTCTCCTGCAATGATTTTCTTCCACTTAGGCTACTCTGTAATATATACTCAGAAAATTTTACAAAGTATTCTTTCTCTTTAGCCTTAGAGAACTATGGAGACTCATTTGTACTGGGTCGTTAGTTAGAGATTTATTTTTATTTTTCCCTTAAGGTACCTAAACTTATCAGAATAAGTTTATTTTTCTACAGGCCTAGTAAACGTTCCTGAGGAGCCTATTGAAGAGGAAGAAGAGGAGGAGGAAGATCAGGATATGGATGAAGATGATAGAGTTGTGGTAGAGTACCGTGATGAACTGCAAGCTTTCAAACAGTCCCGAGAGCGCAGTGCAGCAAGACGATCGAGTGCTAGTGCATCTGATTCTGATGAAATGGACTATGATCTTGAACTGAAAATGATATCAACACCCTCTCCCAAAAAGAGCATGAAAATGACAATGTATGCAGATGAGGTGGAATCACAACTGAAAAATATTAGGTAAAAGTTTCTTGCTCTTTAAAGGTTTCAGTGAAAAGGCATTCTGATTTTTAGGTAGTGACAGTTGACAAAGCACGGACAAGCCCTTGAAGCTACTTTCTCAATTCTAAACATAACTTTGTAGTAGATATTTTAAAAAGAAATACAAAATGCAGAAAATGGCAATACAGGCTTTAATTACAATTAACTTCTAAAAATTTAGCTTCTTTTGCAGATTTCTCTAACTCTGCATATCATAATAATGGAGCTTGAAGCAGAATCAATAGCAATGCATGCAAACAAGCACAGTTAACTCTTGCATATCATGGCTAGGCCAGGGAGAAAGAACTCCTCTTTCTTTTTCCTTTTACACCTTCCTCACTTTTCAGGAAGAAGAATAGCCCTGAAGTGTTGATGACAAAGAGAAATTTACGCTCATTATGGACATATTAATCAAAATCACATATATTGTAGATTATTAAAATAACTTTAAACATGTGTCACTTCAGTCTTACCATTATACTGCATTATAACGTCAGGTCCTCAAGGTTGCCTATCTGCTCTGAATTTTGACCCCGAGGCACTGCCTTAAGGAGACAAACTCAATACCTGCCTTGAAATGGGTCCTGAGGTATTTAAGTGATTATTGCTGAACTGGAACACATGCTCTTCGAAGATTTTACCTCTTGTTTTTTGGTAGATAAATGCTGATACTACTGTTTCCTGCAATGTAATTTCTATGATGTAAGACTTAAGAACTATACTAGGTTTTGTTTCCTTTAGGGGACATTCAATCTATTGTTATTTTATTTAGGAATTCCATGCGAGCGGATAGCATAGCAACCAGTAACATCAAAAATAGGATTGGCAGTAAAGGATCATCAGATAAAGTTGCAGATGTAAGACTACTGTTAGAAGAAAAACGTCAGAATAATACTGGGCCACGTCAGCCAAACAGCACTGTAAAATCAGGTAATTTAAAGCTCTGACACTGTGCAGAATGGCAAAGGACACACTAAAATGCTTAGATTCATTTCACATCTGTGCTCTGCTGCAGCTTACAAACCTGAGGGGATTCTGCTCAGCAGCAGTTTCTGCATCTATAGAGTTAACTTTCTGCTCAGTAAGACTGAGCTGGGGATTGCTTTGGGGAAAAAATGAAGTACATTTGAGTTTGAGTGACATTTATTTTTATCCAATTTCGTTGCCTGTTTGTATTTCCCCCCACTTTATCCTTTTTGATTCACACACTCTTTGAGGCAGAGATTCTGTACAACTCTGAGAAACATAGCATATGGGGGAGCTCATGTACAAAATACGTGAAACCCCAGCTACTTATGTGAAAGAACATGTGTTACATGAATATGGATGTATTTTTCAATGGGCAGGCTTAACTGACTGTTGCTTTTCTGACTCAGGTATGTGTAATTTCAGCTACCTCAGACATAACCATCTGGATAACATGTATCTGGCTGACAAATGAGAGATACCCTTCTCTATCAATGTAATGATAGTATATTTTACCCCTCCTGCACATTTTGGAGGTCTGACAAGTTGACACATATATCCTCTAACTTCCTTTGCCTCTGTTTTTGTTTGAAGCTTCTTTAAGAATATTTACCTAAACCAGACAAAACCAGAGTGTAAGATTCGCATCATGTGATAAGTATTGATATGTTTAGTATTGTTTATATTCTAGTTTTCATTTGATCCTGCAAGATATCAAGAAGTATTACAATTCTAAAGCAAGGTATCTGTTATCCAAAAAGAATTGTTGAAGGCATATTGATTTTTGTATCATCACACCTCATGCTGGGTCTGTACACGCTGTGCTGCTAAAACAAATTCAGCAAACCATGGAATAACTTTTTAGCTCCTCTGGAGAGAGCATGACCTGAAAACATTATATTTTACAGATAAATTGTATATATGTTGCCAGGTCTGAAATCTGAGTATGAAAAACTTTTACTGAAAAGACTGCAGAAAAGATTTTAAAATAAGAGAATCTGTCTGGTTTCAAGCTGTATAAATTGTGAATGAGCATAAAATGACCTTACTAGAGTAAGTGCAACAGGGTTTTTGTAATTTTAATCACTGAAAATATCCCTAGATGTGCGGCAACGACTGGGAAAAAGACCACATTCTCCAGAAATTAAACCTCCAAGCAGTACCTCTGCTCCTCGTCGAGAACCAATCTCAGATGTACACAGCCGGTTAGGAATCCCCAAACAAGATGTAAAAGGCCTCTACTCTGATACCAGAGAGAAGAAATCAGGTTAGTTTTATGGAGAACCTGGACTAGTGCAGTGCCAAATGCCTTGAGTGCATGAGCCATTTCAGCAGAAGATCATGAAGGATTTTCAGTTGAGTGAAACTGAAAGATGAGTTAGAAAATGTTTGTTTGGAGCTTTGAAATGTAAATACTTGTAGGTAGGCTGAGCTGAGTGTTTTTATGAGCCATATTTTTATATAGGTATGCTTAAAAATAGAGGACTACTTTAAAACTCTGGCCAAAGCAGGGCACTAAAACCAGTGTAATGAATGCAATGGCACTTTAGACCGGGGTGTAGAATTCTCTGCAAATGGGAAACAGAAAACAAGATATTTTCATTCCAACTACTGCTTCAAAGTGTAGTAAGTTCTATGCCAGACCTTAAGGTGGGAGGA
The DNA here is from genome assembly GCA_013400835.1 of Zapornia atra. Classification (NCBI taxonomy): domain Eukaryota; kingdom Metazoa; phylum Chordata; class Aves; order Gruiformes; family Rallidae; genus Zapornia; species Zapornia atra. The sequence continues at coordinate 211,941 of VZTU01033419.1, forward strand.
CTACGAAGAGTTTAAAGAGAGGCAGTGAATTTAACACTTGGTTCCTCAGCCTTCCTCCAGAATTCCTTGTAGTCCTGGGTTGGGGTTTTATTTTGGTCTCTCTTTTAATCTTGTTTTTCATCTGACTAGGTAATTTATGGACCAGATTAGGGTCTGCTCCGAAGACACAAGAGAAGACTTCAGATAAGCCTGAAAACTCCGTGGCATCTCCAGAGGAAGATGATTCAGAGCTCCAGCGGGTTTGGGGTGCTCTCATTAAGGAAAAAGAACAATCTCGGCAAAAGAAGAGCCGTTTGGATAATTTACCCTCTCTACAGATTGAAATCAGCCGAGAAAGCAGTTCTGGCTCAGACACTGAATCATGATGGTTTTTAAATTCTGATCCTCAAGATTGTGACTCTGCAGTGTGGCAAGATTTCCTTTGCCCAAAAAGCTGGACACTGGCAAAGACTCTGCAGTGAAGGTTCTGGAAGCGTCTCTGTTCCTTTTATACAGAGATGCAGATACCACTTGAAACCTAAAGCAATCACGTTCGTCTGGAGCCCGTGGTTGGCCCTGTGTTATGTAGGGCATTGTCATATATGTTTATTACAGCAAGCCTTTAGTTAATTCTAGCAAAACACTTTTCCCCAAGCTTCGAACTTAAAAGAAGAGGCAGAAATGCTCTGTATTTTTAAGAAGACCTTTTTGTTCTTAGTATTTTTAACATGGAGCCTTTTAACAAAAATATTTTACACGGTTCATCCAAAGAACAGGGCATTTCATAATCGACATCATTGCCTTGCCCTTCTGGCTCTTACCAGCACCTTTCCTTTCCTCTTGAAGTAATAACAATAATGCTTCCTGGGTGGGCAGCCAGCAAGGATAATGCCTGAAGGGGGACTATCGCGTTCCCTTCCTCCAAAATACTGAATGTAAAGCTAAGTTAAATGTTCTAGTGCAGTGAAATTTCACATAGTATCCAAGTAGCATCACTGCTCTCAAGGAATTCTGCTCATTTATTTTGGTGATACTATGTTCTGCTGTAGTAGGGATTGAGATGATCAAGACTGCACAGTTGGAAGTTTGAGAATGGTGTAAATTTCCTGAGGGTTTAGGTTTTGGGTTGTTTGGGGGTTTTTTTGTTACAAGATGAGAAATTCTGTTTCTTTCATCTGTATTATGTTTCAAAGAAATCTAACAATTTAAAAACAAACATTTTTATATCTGTGAGAATTTTCCTGTTGGCCACGGTGAAAGCTATAGTGATGTTTTCCTACGTGCTGTTTAACTATATATATATATAACTGAAAGAGAAAAGGAGAACTTATAGGGTCACTGTCTTGTGTCGATATTTTTGAATGTTCTTATTGTATAGTACATGTGGATGTGGACATGGTTGACTTGTTACATTCAGCTTTTTTACCTGCATACCCTCTTCAGGTAGGAAAAAGGTTTGATCAGTGTGCAACTGCAGTTTTCGTCCTACTGCCTTATGGCATTTAATTTGATTGCCAATAATTCTAAAGAAGAAATAATGCCAGCACATCACATTATGGGAAACAGGCAGGAAAAACATTGTCTGCTACATATTCATAGTTTGAATATTTGTTTGCTTTGTCTCTGTTTCCTAGGTTCTGTCAGTCCAAAATGTCTTTGAATATTTTTCCCCTTTCTGCTTTTTAAGAAACGTTTTATCTTTTTTTTTCCCTTATTTTTATATTCAGTTGAAGTAGGTTTGAGGCTTTACAGAAGCAAGGAATCTGCAGTTAACTTTTCTTACTGCTGTATCATGTAAGAATAGCAGCATGTAAAATGAAAGGTACAGTGACTAGAAGGGTAACCTGGGGACTGACTGGGCTTCAAGCCTTACTATTTCCTGGTTTTGTGACACTCATCCTTGACTTTATATTCAATAATATATAAATATGTCTCATAAAAGTACTGTTGAGAGTAAATGACTGCAATGTCTGATCACTGTAATAATTCATTTTAATGTGTGCTTTCATGAATATCCCTTCCACATCTTTCAAATAGAATCATACCCATAACATACCCATTTCTCAAGATTCTGATAAAATTTATTTAACCAGTGTCTTTTTGCCAGTAAACATTTGTGTGTATTAATGCTTTGAATCCATTATGACCTTTCCTTATCCTGAAAGGTGGTGGTAGGTAAGAATCACTGCACCTTGCCTATGAAGACAGGCTTTTGCATTGTTAGGAACACTTGTGTGTGTTTTAAGGTCAGCAACCGGTTTGTGGTCTGCTGATAACCACTGTTTTTCCACACAAATGCTTGGAACCCAAGCCTGGTGAGGGACTGATAAGAAGGGCAGAACAGGAATAGAAAATCTTTTCAACTGATTATTAAAGTGCTGAGCTAATGGATCTGTGAAGAAAAGTGATGTGGACAAAGGCTTGCATTTGATGAAGGGGAGCCATTAAGACTTGTTCTGTCTTCTGGGTAGTCATAGCTTTACAAATACCTCTGTGTTAGTACAGTCCGTTGTGGTTATGGGTTGGGGGTCATTTTGTGTGGTAATGAGACCATGGTAGCTTAACTGCAATAAAAACAGAGACTCCTGAGGCTCTCCTTTAGAGAGGCTTTGTTTTTTTTCTTGTAATTGTTTGCCTGGTTTTGCTTTTTTAATGATGTAAAGAGAAGCCTTGAAAAGTGTTTGCTGGGATTGGGAATTCTGGCTTTGGTCTTCCTTAGTTACCTGAGCATGAAATGCTGGGTTTTCATAACTAAAAGTGAGCACTGAAGCTTTAGTGAATGCTTTTTCCTTGTTGTGGTTAACTTAAGTCTGTTTGACCTAGAGAGAGATTGCATATAGAATTTTATTCTAAGTCCTTTCTTTTTGTGGTCAGCTGGTTTGCTCTTCGGTAATGTGTTCTTGATCTTTCACTGAACCTCCTGGATACCATCACCTTGAGGAATTTGATGCAGAAATTCATGTTCTCAGAAGTGCAATGCTGTATTTTCTTGCAGTTTTCAATGGAAGTTCATTTTAGTAAGTTTGGGTTTGGCTTTTGCTGGAGGATCTGGGCCTTGGAGGAAAAAGTGGTTCTGAATTTTAGGTGACTTGTCCTAGGAGCACAGTAGTCCTTCCAGGAAGCTTTAGCTGTTTGAAAGAGGTACCCTTCTTTTTTGGTAAGTGGTTCAGGTGGCTGTTAAACTGTCCAAAAGAAATCGTTGGGGGGGTGGGGGCTCCAGGCTCTATGCCAGCAGCTGTCTGTCCTCAGACTGAACATGTGGCCTCGCTGGCGAGACTTCAGTGATGACATTCCTCTTAATTTGAAGATGATGGCTGATGTGTTTAGGAGCAAAGCAAAAACCCCTTGTTTTCAGTCCAAGAGATGGCACCACAATGTGAAAACAAGGAAACCTTTACTGAAACAGCTGTTCTGGGCCCCATAAAGCGCTGTGAAAGGTGCCACCTCCCTGCTTGCCCCCTTCAACTGCAGACCTCCGAGGCCAGAGCTCCCTCCGCTTCTTGGGCCTGTGGCTGCCTCGAGTCGGGGGCTAAGATGCGGGACCCTGCTCCGTTGCGTAGCCTGGCCCAGCCCCGTAGTAACGACCCCGGTTACTGCGTTCAACCCTGTCCCCGAGTGCCTCAACTTGGGCTCCTCCTAAACGGGGACGCCTCGGCCCGCCCCCGCATTGCGGGAGCAATGGTACGGCCCGCTCCCCCGCCGCAGGGTGGTGCGTCCCAAGCCTTTATAAGCGGCAGCCGGGAGATTTCGCGCCCTTTCGTTCTGCAAGCTGGCGTGGCTGATAGGCGGTGAGCTCCGTGGGGTACTTGGGGGGTGGGGAAGGCGAAGGCCTGGCTTGCGGAGTGAGGTGTCCGTCTCTTTTAATGAGGTCTCCGCGGCGCTGAGGAGCGTGCGTGTTTCCATGGGTCGCCCCTCTGCTCCCTGGCAGTGGTGGCGTCCGCCGCGCTTCCCCGTCGTTAGGCCGCTGGGGCTAGGCCCGACCATTCGAGGAGGGGAAAAGGGGTCCTGGGAGAGAATAAGACGCTGAGGAGGGGGCGCCGTTGGGGACGAGCGGCGTGAGTGCCGAGTGCCACGTGCCGCGGAGGGATGTGGCCTCCGATCGCGTGGCAGCTGACCCCCCACCCCCTTTTTCCTACAGGCCGGCCATGGAGGTGGGTACCGGGGCCGGAGCTGCGCTGGGGCCGCTGAAATGCTCTCCCCCCACCCCCCGGTAAGTTACAAAGACGGGCCCAGGTTGGGAGGGGGTCGGGGTGCCTCTGCGGTCAAAGGCTTGGGAGGCTGAACCCTGGCGCTTCTCGGGCCTCACTCCTCCTCAGGAGCCTGCGGCCTGCTTTCGCCTCAGGCCTCGCCAATCGCAGCCTCGCCTATACCCGGGGCAGCGGCCTGCCAAGCGCGGGGCTCCGTAAGGGCCGCAGAGCCGCAACGTGTGGCCTTGGTGCTAGGCATTCGCGTGCCTGGGATGGATTTTACTGTTGGGGCGCTGGTTGTAGCAAGCAGGCCGCTTCCGGGGCCGCGCGGTGAAGCCCAGAGTTGGCGCTGAATGTGAACTTGAAACTTGCCCTTAAGGTAGATGCAGCCTCGCCAGCTGCGTGAAGGAGGTTTACAAGTTTCCTGGCTAAAAACAGTTCAGAGAGAATAGGTGACTATTAAAAGCTGCGTGATAATAGTATTTTTGTTGATTCATACCGGTACAAACACGTGTGGAGTTGTAAGTTGCAAGGACACCAGGTGGTGAGGGCCTGGTTCTGGGGGGGGGGGGGGGGGGGGGGTTTTGTGTTCGTTTTATTTTCTGGATAAGCTTATTTTAAACTTTCTACAACTATTGCCAAAGAATATTCTAGTAATGCTTCTTTTGCTTTTATTCCCACAGCCTAAAGACGTCTTGAAGTAAAGAGTAAGTTAAACGTTTTATTTTGTACTAAGGTGTGCAGAGTTGTTTAGAAAGTGCTAATGAAAAAAAAGTAGTTGGTTTCTCCTGCTCTGGCAGGGCAAGCCAGATCTTTTGAGGTCCCTTTCAACCCCTAACGTCCTGTGTTTCTCTGTGAAATACAGGACCTGTAGTCAAAAATTTGTTAATTAGTTAACAGAGCTACGAGCTTTTATAAACAAAAGGGGAAATGTAAAATTCCCAGTTCAAAGTGGAGCAGTGCCTGTGTTTTAAGTAATCAGATACAAAAGTTGTTGGCTGTTGATGATGATAACCCAGAATAGGAAGTGCCGTCAGATGCGAGAACTGACGATACCCTTCTCACTTGTCTGAAATAACAGCTACACACATGCAGAGTTGGAGTTATACAACTAATCAGGCAGCTTTTATTTATACTTGCTTTGTGAAAAGTGCTTTTGTAATGTCTAACATCATGTCCATCTGTTACACTTCATCTGCAGAGCCTGGTCTTGGGAGATAAATGTGAACACAATTAGGACTGGGAGCAGGTTGCTCTTTGCAGATGGACTGAATGTGAAGGTAGGTGATGAATTTCACTGGGCTGTGTAGACCTCTATAGCAGGTGGAGCCTAAGTTGAGAATGAATGGGGCTTGTAAGCTGCCAGAAACTCAAGTGTGTTTTGTTGCCTTGAATCATCTGCTTTCCCTGAGAATTTAAAGCCTGATGGATATTTCCTGGTATCTCTGTATTCAGGTATAGCTTGCACATCTCTGCTGCCACGTTACCAGTGTTTGCCAGTTGATGTTAGGGCTCTTCACAAGTCGTGTGGGAGGCAGTAGGAGATACCTAAGGTGAGTTTAATATTTGGTGTTTACCATAATGGTTTCTGAGACTCTAGCCAAAAATATAACCTAGTTGAGAACACTTCCTGGCTATCTTTCTGTATGTCCTTAGCTCTGAAAGTATAATTAATGGAGCTGTAAGCCAAAAAACCCCATTTATTAGACCAAAATACTAAATGTGTAAGAGAACTGTCTTCTGCACTGGTTTTGCTGACAGCACTGTAGAACAAGGGGGTGGTGGTGCAGGTCTTTTGCTAGAAATGTATCAATATACATAAAGATATCATGTGATGAAACTAACCAAAATTTGCTGGAATTACCGGCAGATTGACTGGTGGTGAGCAAAGGTTTTTCTGATGATATCTTATGTTACTAAATGGGTTAATACTTGGTGTGAATGGCTAACTTACCTGTGCTGTTGTCTTGCAGGTGTCTGTGCTGAAAACACCTCAGAGGAAGAAGGAAATCCAGTATGACACATGCATGAGCTTGGGTACCGGGGCTTGTAAAGACTATGTATTTTTCTGCCCTAAGATGTTAAGAAATGTTAACAGTTACAGCTTGGATTACACATATATTAAAAACCTCTCTTTGGAAAAAATCAAAACAGCGTCTGTGTCCTGGTTTTGGCTAGGATAGAGTTAACTTTCTAGCAGTTGTGGTGTAATGGTGTTTGGGAGTTCAGATGAGAGCAGTGCTGATAACACACCAATGGTTTAGTTGTTGCCAAGCAGTCGGGGGCTTTTCAGTGGTTCATATTTCCCTGCTAACACAGCTGGGACAGGTGACCCCAGCAGGCCAAAGAGGGTATTCCATACCAATTACATCATGCCCAGCATAAAGGGGGGTGGTGGGGGGAGGAGCAGGCAGCTCCAGGATGCAGTTTTTGGGGATGGTCCAGCCTTGGGTTAGCTCTGAGTTGTATGGCCCGAGTTGTGCGGTTCGGTGAGAAGCTGTGTTGTGTATCACCAGTTTCATGTATTTTCCCATAAAGTCCTCTATTATATCTATCTGCTGTCCCAGTGAACTATCTGTATCCCAACTCATGAGGTTTGGCTTTGTTTTTTTTCCTTTTCCCATTCCCTTTTCCCCTTCCCATCCCCCCAGAGCAAGTGGCTGCGTGGTGCTCAGCTCCTGGCTGGGGGCAGAACCACGCCAGTGTTACAGTCACTTCACTGCATTAAGGAATGATGTGTTACACAGCACATTTTTGTTAAACATGCTGAGCACTCACTATAACATGCTATGATGTAATAAAGTAGCTGTATACACCCTGCAGTTTTAACTGTCTTAAGCATTGTCTGGTGTTCTGTAACTTACTTGCTTTAAACAGTTCAAAGGAGTGATGCTGCTGCTGTAATTGCTGGAGAGATGAGGCCTTAAATACACTTAACAACAAAAAGAGCAAATGCAATTATTTCTGTAGCTTGTTCCAGGCTTGCTGGCTCTTCATTATATTGGCCTCAACTTTTCCAAAAGTGCTATGGATGTAGTAGAATATCTTGCTACAGCAGTAGCTTTCTAGACAGTGTTCTGCCTCTCTTCTAAGTAATGGTCCAAACGTGCAAATCTAAAGTTAATTGCCAAATGGGAAGGGAGAAGAGACTTGTACCCAGTGTGTCTGCATCCCTCAGTGTCACTAGTAATAGGAAAAAGTCTGCTTTGTGCTAAGACTGGTCTACAATGGAGCTTGATAAAAGTTAAATGTTCTTGGGGTGAATTTTGGGGAGTTAAAACTAAGGTGCTTAAATAAGAAAAGCAGCACTGAAGCTCCACTTGGATTCATGATGCCAGTGTAACTGGCAGACTGGCTTTTAGCAGCACTCATGTTTACAGAGGGTGCAGACTGTCTCACCAACCCCAGTGTGATTGAGTGTATCCTAAGACGATGCAGATGTCGCTGATCCCCACTTGGTGTCACCCAGTGAAAGATTTTGGTACCAGCTCCTTTCCTGTGATTTTTGAAAGAGGTTTGTAAACATCATTAGTAAACTAATTGTGAGCATGTGCTCATTCTCTGCCAAAAAGAATCACAGTAACCATAACTACAGGTCCCAGTAGAACCTGTTTTGCTGTTGGTTTCTGAAAGTGATGAAACTTTAACCCAATTAGAAACTCTGCTGGAAGGGTGGGGCTAAGAAACAGGACAGCCAACAAAAAAGAGTCAAAAGTGGTGGTTTATGTTGTAAGTAATACTTCTGCTGTAGTAATTCAGGTGTGTGGTTCTTGGCTGCTGTAAAATAAAAAGTAGGAGGCAGCTTTACCTGGGGATTCCTAGGGAATAGAGCCAGTGTCACAGTGTGAGCTTGCTGCTTGTCATAATGGGGGGGCAAGGGAAAAAGAATATGATGGTTTTCCAGTCCTGGGTCCCAGATGAGCCTTCAGGGACTGGGACTGTGCTTCCCTGTGCAGTTTAATAAAGACCTAAATCTGATTTTTTGGCTGTTCTACCTCCTGACCAATCAACTGAAAGCAAGAAGAAGCGATGGCTTCTTGCTGCTCATCTGGAACCAGTGTCCCTGTGTCCCTCCAAGCTGGGGAGCCGTGCTGCCTGACAGCCATGGAACTGGGCCAACAGTACCAAGCCTGTGCTCAGAGCATAAATTGTACAAAACTGAGGATTTCCCAGAGGATTCTCACTGAAGGTCAGTCACGCCCCCTGATCAGGCAAGAACCCTTTAAGGCTTGTCAAAGAAATATCAAAGAGCAACAGTGCTGATACTGTAGTGTGCAGGTGAATTACTCTGGGCTTTTCCTTGGAACATAGCTGTCATTCACACAGGGTTTAATATAAACACTCAACCTGGGTAATGGAGCATGCAAAGCTGCTTGGATCTAATTAGTTCTTTTGATCTGACTGCATTTGAGCACTATGCAGAACTGGTTGCTCCAATGTTTAACTAAAAAGTTAGAGTTATGTTCTGTTCCAAATGTTTTAATGAAAACTACTTTGGGTTGGTTTTAAGAGCCTGTGTGTTAGAATGTGTTGACAGAAGACATTTCTTAGCTCATATGCATTGGAAATAGAAAATATTTTAAAGCTTTCAGAGCACAAAGAATGAATTTAAAAATGAGATTGTGTCATTAATGACGATGGAAGTACAGGGTAGCCATGGACCTGCAGTAAACAACTCAGCAAGTCTTTGCTTGACTATTTAATGTGACATTTAATTTGCTCAAGGTAGGGTTGCTGCAACTTGGTTTAGTAATTGTTCTCTCTGTCAGGTATCAGAATTCTCTGGTCACGATAGAGAGTTGATTGGGGAATACTGCTCAGTTTTTCAGGGTTTATTGAGGCTTGAAGTTGGTGGTATCTGTTACAGTTAACTATTCACAAGGGTCCCTGTAATATTATTTGGTTACTGTTTTCATCAAACCCAGAATTCCTCAGCAGAGGAGGTTTTTGCTTGGATGAATGAATGAATGGGAAAGCCAAAATGGTGCCTTGTGCCCTAATCATATGTTACTATGATCTCAAATGGGAGCACAGATAATCTTACTGTTTATCTTAACAGCGCTTGGGGGGAGGAGAAGTCATTCTGTTTTGATTATATTTGGAGCACATCAAGTTTCCAGTGTTGAGGAACAAGCAAGAGGGGAAAAAAAAATAAATCCTGATTTTAAAATACAATTATTTGGGGGTTTCTAAAGGTTGAAGGGAACAGTTGGCAGGCACTTAAGGGAACAGCTGGCACTTAACAGCAGCCAACAACCACAGATAAATCTGAAATAGATGAAAGGATTAAAAACAAAGAAAAAAAGTATCTTATGCAGTGAAGCTAAGAATGGCTGGATGCCAGGTTTTAGCAAGAAGAGATGGCAGTGTCATGTAGTAATTAATTTGTGAGAGAAAACACAGCGATTACGTGTTACCCACAAAGTAACAGGCTGTGACTGCTGACTGTGATGGAGAGCGGCTGCTCGGGCCAATACCTCCTGTACTGAGATGGGGAGAAGATGTTGACTGCAAAAAAAAACACTTCCATGAGGTGAATATGCAGTAAGAAGGCTCAAATCCTGGGGATCCTTTTTCTATAGGGCCCCAAACAAGATCTGCTGGGACTGACCTGTAACCTCTGCTTGGGGAATTTGTGTGGCCACAGAAAGGGGCATGAACTGCAGACAGCTCATCGTGCCTCACGTTTGAGGCAGAACGAATCAGAATGGATGCTGTGCTTGCATGTGCCAGGGGGGGTGTGCTGGTTGCATCCTTTCTTCTTTCCAGTGTTGTGTGAAGACGATGAAGGACAGGAAAACACGTGTGATGTGGCTCATGTCATCAGGAAAGAAGCATTAAGGGAGGGGATTGTGCCCCTGTACTCAGCACTGGTGAGGCTGCAGCTCAAGTGCTGGGTCCAGTTCTGGGCTCCTCACCATAAGAAGGACATCGAGGTCCTGGAGTGAGTCCAGAGAAGGGCACCCAGGTTTGGGAAGGGGCTGGAGGGCAAATCCTCTGAGGAGAGGCTGAGGGTGTTCAGCCTGGAGAAGAGGAGGCTGAGGGGAGACCTTATCACTGCCTACACTGACCTGACAGGAGGGTGTAGAGAGGTAAGGCAATGGCCTCTTCAGGCTGCCCAAGGAGGGGGTTGAGTCACTGACCCTGGATGTGTTTAACAGACGGGTAGATGAGGTACTTAGAGATATGGTTTAGCATAGGACAGGGACGGTTGGACTCGATGATCTTAAAGGTCTTTTCCAACTGAGGGATTCTGTGAGTCTATTAACGTTGGGGAAGCAGCTGCCTCATGAGTTCCTGTTCCCTTTTGGTATATCACAAGCTCCATGTTTCATATAAGTGCTGGTTATCATCATTATTTCTTGATTAGTATTATAAAGCAATCATATCTACATCAGCAATAAAATAATCACTCATGCAAACCCATAAATTACTATAATTAATATATCCTAGCTATTAACTAAAACGTGTTCTTTCTTGGCTCAGTGGCCTCTCAGCAGAATCGGTTTTAGCTGGCTATATCCACTCAGGAGAAGATAGGAAGGGATATAGGGCATATTTTGCCTTTTCAGAACAAAATAGGTCCTGAATTGTGAAGTTTCACTCCTTTTCTCTTGCAGGCAGATGGAAGAGCAGTTAATTTTTCAGCTCTCCCCACCCTTATTTCAGATGAGTGAAAGAGATGCAAGGCACTGCCACAGGAGTTCCTGTTCTGCTAAGATGATGTCAGTGTTGTGCAAAGGAAATTGATGGGTTTGTTTTCTTCCAACTGCCACATTAGCAAATGTCTGTTATAATTTCTCAGATGCAGGGATTGGGAGTTGCTCTCAGCAAAGTGTAGAGACTCAAAATAGCTGGGGGCCCGTTTGGTGTTTCTCCTGCTCGCTCAGGTTCAGCAACGTTCCTAGCATCGGATTGACTCGGGTGCTGCCAAAGCTTTATCATGTTCCACACGTTGCTGCAAGGAAGGACAAGGTTGACACATTATTTAGTGGTCTGGTATGACAAGCCTGCACTTTACTTTGTCAGTTCATGTAATTTAGCATCTCAATTTTAGCTCAAATGTTATGTACTGATCCTAATGCTGCTCAAATCCCTAAGAATTTAACAGGTGGAATTTGATTTAGAGGATGCAAGAAGGGCATGTTTAAAAAAAAAGTGCTTTGTGTTGCTGTGCTCTAATTCAGGAAGAGGGAGAAGAACATTGCCCTGTTTTACCACCTGGCATTCGAGCCTGCAGGATGATGCAGTGATCAATTTCAGAGCGTTACTCTACAGAGATTTTGTAACCTTGGAAGGTGCTTGGTTTGGTTTCACTGCTGGTTCCTTCTTGGTTGGTTAATAATCACAGAATTAGAAGGTTGGAAGAGACCTTTAAGATCATTGATTCCAACCATTCCTGTCCTATGCTAAACCACATCCCTAAGTACCTCCTCTACCATTTTTTTAAACGCATCCAGGGAAGGTGACTCAACCCCCTCCCTGGGCAGCCTGTTCCAGGCCCTGACAACTCTTTCAGTTAAGATTTTTTTTTTCCTAACACCTAAGATGTGCAACTTTTAATTTCTGGCATGCAGAGAATTCCCTGCACAGTGAAAATGTCCCTGTTTACTTGGCTGCTAATGATGGTTTTTAGCATAGGACCAAGCAAAGGCTGACCCTCTGTTTTCTTTGACAGCGTGCAATGATCCCAGCCCCAAAACATTTCTGGTCTAAGCAGACAGCATAGATGTAAGAGTGTGTGAATAAACAGTGTGGATGAAGGAGCCAAAGGAGTTAAAACTTCTTCATGAAAGGGAATAAGCCCACATGAAGAATGACTTGCCCTTCGTTACCTCACGCTCGAACGCGTGCAGCCCCAGGACTTGCAAGCCTGGCTGCTTGCAGAAGCCCAGGGCTCAGGCAGTGAAGCCCTGCTGTGCCTCCTTGGTGGTGGGTGTTGAGCTGAAGTCAATAAACACCTCGCAGCCCAGCCACCTGCAATGTGGAACTGTGAAACCTGAACAAAGTACAAATGAGAAAATCATTTATATGATAGAGACTGAAATGGAAATCCCTGCTGGTTTAATCAGCTTGAAATGTTACAAGTTTCATCTCCAGTAATTAAGACCTTTCCCACATGTGCTTTTTTTTGTGTGTGTGTTTTGTTTTGTTAGCCTCCTGTTAGTTTTTTGCAAGTCAATACTTGGGGGTTTTTTTGTAACAGGGTATTTATTTGTAATGATTTGTGGTAAAATAATTGCATAGCGTAGCTGCAACACGAACTCTCCAAACATGAAATAATGATCCCTCTTTCTAAGGATGCCTGTGGCTTGCTGGTGGACTGTTCTTGGGGATTTTTTGTAATTTTAGTTTATTTTCTAGATTTTTGAATGATTCCTGCTCGTCCCTTCCCTCCTGTTGGAGGATGGCTTCTTAGGCATGCTAACCGTGTCGGGCGGTCTGTGTCAGGTGCTGTTAGTAACTGAAGGTGGGATAGGTCTGAGGTTTGATAGCACAGTCAGTGACAAACTTCCTAGCTAAGGCTAAGCTTATCACCCAGATAATAAATTTTCCTGAGCTGTTTAAACTTTATTAATGAATACCTGGGTCAAGATACTAGTGGTATCAAATGCTTCCTATAGTATTTTAGTGATCAGAGCCCTTATCTGACAGCAAACACCATACTGGTGTTCAGGTGATGTGTGAGTATGGCCAGTTGTTTAACATGGCCCATGATGACAGCAGATGAAATACCTGATACAATGCTTTACATCTCCGGTGCCTCCATCAGATTATCTTATTCTGCTGGTGTTGGTGCAAAGTAACATGCATTACTGATGAAGAAACTGGAGATCAGAGCCTTGCTGGGCTGGGTGAGGAAAGGGAAGGTCAGTTAGGTCGGTCGTTGGATAAAGCAATTTCACTTAACTGTGTCAAGCCAGATATTCATTACCTTCAACTCCAGCAGTAAATAAAATCCTCGTGTGAGCGTTCCCAGGGATGTGAAACACACAGTGTGCCTGCTGTGAAGATGATGAGAAGTGTTTCAAAGCAAGGTGTGAGCTGGGAGCTTTGAAACGCTCGGTGGTTTCAGAAGACCATGGGAAGATGCTGTACCAAGGTGGATGCGCTTTGAGTTTGATTGAATATGTATCCAGTCATCTCTAAACCAGCCTGCACGCTGCTCTACTGGGGGAGGAGGATGCTCTGTGTTTGCAGGAGGCAATATAAAGCTTTTGTGTCAGCACCAGCCTGTTTGGCAGTCCAAAATGAGAGACCACATCAAGGAGAAGCTATTTCAAAGTTACTGCTTTTAAGCTTCAAAAAGATCTTTGGAGATGACAGAAACACTGTGTCAACTTGGCACTGGATCAGCAGCTCATAGGCTAAAGCTGAGGGGAAAAAATAGGGTTTGGGGGAGGAGAGCAGGGCTGAAGCAACAACAGCAAGACCAAAATTGTTTGAAGAACTGATGTGATACCCAGAGCACAGCTCTGGGCTGATGGCTGTCCCTGCTCTGGGTGGCTAGTGGTGATGTTCAGCCTGTTTTGGGGATCCGTTTCTCTAGTGGTTGTGTGAAAACTCATCACCTTGTGTCTCTGAGTTTCTGATATTGGGGGAACTGGAAAGGCCAGCTCTGCTTCCAGGGGAGCTCTGCTCATCAAGGGAACAGCAGGTTAAGGTCATGGGTTTGCAGACAGGATGCTGCAGGAGACGTGGAGGGAATGAGAGGTCGTGGAAGTTAGAGACACAGGTAAACAGAAAGTAGAAAGCATCAGTGAAGTCATACTGTATTTGGGGAAACTTCCCTCATTGCCTCAGGAGAGCACGTTCAGGAGCCCAGTTGCTGCAGGGGCAGATTTTTGGTCATTTCAGGGAGGATATGACCTTATTAATGTCTATACACTTGTAAAGGGGCAGAGTCAAGAGGCTGGAGCCAGGCTCTTCTCAGTGATGTCCAGTGAACAAGACAAGGGGCAGCAGGTGCCTACTAACACTCTGTGATTCTGTGCTATTTGTGCAGAGCTCTAACTACAAAATAAGATTTAAATTGGCAGATGCAGCAGAGGCTTTTCCATCAAAACCCCTAAGTTCATCCTTCACAGGCAGGTCTTACTCCTGGCTGGGGCATTAAAACTACATCCCATCAGTCTGGCAATTTCTCCCCTGCCTCTGAAAACCTACAAAAAGCAAAGACTGGGGGTCATCACATGAAGGGTTGACCCAATCTGTGTTGAACAACATTAGAGTTTTAATAATGCCATTAAATACCTCAAGACTGGTGTAGGCCTTGGGTTGAGGTCATTACACTGGCTGACCCTTAGTGATTAAATAGCCCCTTGTTAGGGCTCAGGGGAAGCTGTTTACCACTGTTTCATTTAAACACCCAGCCCCAGTTAATGCTCCCCCTGGTAGCTCAGGCATGAGGCAAGGATTTTTCTTTCTCTCACCTCTTAGCAGAATCCAATACTTTAGAAAAAAACCCCAAACCTCTAATTTCTCTTGCTGCTTGCAGGGTGGCAAGCTCCAAGGATGAAACAGCAAACTTCTGGGCAGTGCTGGGTGGTTTTGGAGCTTTTGATCTGGGAATAAACAAGAAGCCTTTCAAGTTGTAGATTACCAGACAGAAGGTCACACTTGGAAGAGGAAGAAGAGGTGGTACCTACGTCTGTTGGAAAAGGAAATTAAAACAGGTAGGAAAAATGATGTTTTGAAAATGGTGTCTAATCACACCCTTCAGATTTTCCTAGAAACTGGGGAAGGGGAGGGAAATAATTGGTGACAGTGGGACGATACTGATCTGATACTGGGATCTGATACTGGGATTTCAAGGGGAAGCTTTGGAAGAAGCTTCGGTGTGCTGGGAGAGGACAGGAAAAGAAATGTCTGATGTGGAGGAACACGTGGATTAAAATCACAAGATAAAGAGACCTCTACAAACTTAAATGTGTAAGAGCTGCACAGCACAGGTGATGTTTTGTTGTGAGTGGCATTGCTTCAGAAACACCCTGGTACCAAGCTTATTTCCTACCAGGTATTACCAATTGCTTGGCACTTACTGGAGGAGGCTGGTTTAATTCCTTTCCTGGGAGCTGTGCTGGATTTGTGTGGGACTAACTTGTAAATGAGGCTGGCTTGGCACATGTGGAGTTGCAGCAGACTCTGCACATCAGACAGGTAATTCTGCTGACGTGCAACCCTGAGCTGCTCGGATCAGTCTGCACGGTGCCATTGGTATGAGAGGCACCACTGAAACCAAAGCTGTGCTTCCATTGTGCACAGGTACTGCCTGTTGTGTAGGCGTGGGGAAAACAGCTCTTGCCTTCTACTGCTTCCTAATTAGTATTATCACTTAAAGAAGCAATATCCACTCGGGTTAATGAGCTAGAACAAGGACAGCTTCAGCGGTGAGAGATGCCCAGAAGACTGAGTTTAACTACCTCTGAGATGGGAAGCTGGGTTTTCTCCCAGCAACACTGGGGACTTGGTTCATTTAGTGCATTGCAAACATCTTCCCAGGCTGCCAATTTACCTACTGTGCCTGAGAGACCGCTGATGTGAGCTGAGGTTTGGGTCTACACTCTAGAAATGAGCGGTAGTGAAGCACAGCTCCTGTCTCCTGAGTGCAGTGATGCTTCAAATCTGGGAGTCCTGTGTCCAGAGCTGGGGCCCCCAATACAAGAAAGATGTGGGGCTGTTGGAGAGGGGTCAGAGGAGCCACGAGGATGCTCAGAGGGCTGGAGCAGCTGCCCTACAAAGAGAGGCTGAGGGAGCTGGGCTGGGTCAGCCTGCAGAAGAGAAGGCTGTGGGGGGACCTCATTGCAGCCTGCCAGTCCCTGAAGGGAGCTGATAAGCAGGAGGGGATTCAACTTTTTCAAAGGGCAGATAATGGCAGGACAAGGGGGATGGATTAAAACTAAAGGAAGGAAGGATTAGATTAGATTAGATATTAGGGGGAAGTTTTTTACAGAAAGAGTGGTGAGGGGCTGGAACAGGCTGCCCAGAGAGGGGGTGGATGCCCCATCCCTGGGGGTGCCCAAGGCCAGGTTGGATGGGGCCCTGGGCAACCTTGTGTAGCTCCAGGCCTGGAGGTTGGTGTCCCTGCCTGTGGCAGGGGGGTTGGAGCTTTATGATCCTTGGGGTCCCTTCCAACCCAGACCATTCTATGATTCTATGATTCAAACCAGTCTGCTGTTTTGTTGGTTTTCTTTCCTCCCTCCTGGGCTGAAGAACAGAGTGATTTTTACAGGAACTTTTGCCAGTCGTTGGGAAAAGGCATATCACCCAGTTGGCTTTAAGCACGCTTGCAAAGCCTCTCTTCTCCAGCTGCTTGAAAGGGAGAAGTAGGAGCTTTGTTCTTTTGAAAATCTCCCCCTCACAATTTTCCTGATTATCTTTTTCTTTCCATCTCTTGCAAAGAGCCTGAACATAGCTGGCAGGTTTTCATGGCAAAGGGAGGCAGGGGAGGGGCACAAAGGAACCCCGACTTTGGCATTTTCAGACTGCAGCTTAATGCAGAGCAATTCCCTGTGCATGGGGTGGAGGGGAGCTCTGAGCTTACCAGAAAGCATAACTTCCCCCAGCATGGCTGCAAAAATACTCGGTCCTTAAATTCATCATTCCACAAGCAGGTGTGTGCAGCAAAGGAGGTGAAGTGAAAACAAACCAAAAGAAAACCGGTGCCAGGGCAGGTTCAGGTGAGATGTTAGGGGAAAATCACTGAAAGAATCATCAGGGCCTGGCACAGGCTGCCCAGGGAGGAGGTTGAGTCACCATCTCTGGGTGTGTTTAAAAAAAAAAAGGTAGATGAGGCACTTACAGACCTGGTTTAGCACAGGACAGGAACGGTTGGACTTGATGATCTTAAAGGTCTTTTCCAATGGAGGGATTCTGTGATTCTGTGAAGTAACAGTGCAGGTCTCCTGTTGGAAAGCAACGTGTCGTGGCACACAGTCTGCAGCAGGTGACTTCTGTGGCTTTGCAGAGCTCTCTACCTCTGAGATTCTTCTTTACGTGCGGGATTCAACGGGAGCTGGGTACGAACCAGGTTAGCGAGTACCAGCGCATGAATGTGCCTGGTGCTCAGATCGATCCTTTTCTCCTTCTATTTCATTCATATAAGGCCAGCTGGCAATGCAGGGTGTACCTGGAGGGAGTAGCAAGGCAAGAGACAACTGCAAAAGAGGGAAGGGGGTGGGCAGCTTGTTCCCCTGTGGTGATGCAGCTGGGTTTTCCATTATCTGTTACAGCCGATGTCCCTTTCCTTTATCTCACAGCTTTCCACTTGTATCTGAGTCCCTGTGTGTCTCTTCCAGGGGTTTACACCTCTAGGACAGGCGTGCCTGTGACGGGGTGCTTTGAGATCTAATCGCAGCCCGATCCTCGTGCTGCCTGTTGCTTGTGGTCCTGCTGCTGGCAGGATGCTGCCCTTTGGCTGCTGCTTGTGATGCAAAACCCAAATTGCTGAGCCCCTCTGTGAAGGCTCATGCAAACCAAGGGGAGCTGGGTTTCCCCTGGGGAAGGATGTATGCTGATGGGAAGGATGTATGCTGATGGGTAGCACAGCAAGCCGTGGGGAAGGCCAGGAATAGAGCAGCCTCACTTAGAATAAAGCAGGGATAAAGGCACGGGCCAATCCTTCAGTGAGTTACCTATTGATTTTTTCCCTCCTTCTTGGCACAGCACAAAGTGGTGGCCCTGTGCTTCTCTTTTGTAAACCTCAAACTCTTCCTTTTTATTTCTGCTAACGATTCCCAGAGGGATGCAGTGTGCAGCAGGGTTACTAAAGAGCCGTGCTGGCAGCTGATCGCTTGGCCAAACCCACCAGGCACAGCTAAGTGAGCCCATCCTGAAGGATGCTATAGAGGCTCCACAGGTTTATTTTTCTCCTCAGATTGAATTAATAAAATAGCAAAGAGGGATGAAAGATGGCACAGCAGCTATGGAATTAATAATCTATTAGGATGGCAGAAAACCTGGGGAATGAATTTGGAAGTCTGCACATATAATTGAAGGTGGTGGGTGAGCACATTGTGTCTTTTTCTGACTCTATTAAATCAGGTCTTCAATTTTATGTAAAGTCATAAACTAAGACAAAGGTAAAACCAGCTGTCTCCTCTGCATATTTACAGAGGAAAAAACCCCAGTAAATACATAAGCAAACCTGTCAGAAAGAACTGTAGAAAAAGCATTTCCAATTCCCCATCAATCAGCAGTAACTGAGCCCTGGGTTTCTACAGCTTTCATTTAAAACTATATTCCTAAATACTGACCTGTGGTGCCAGCTTGGGCTCTGGGGTTCCACCTGTCCTTTCCAGTGAGCAAAGTTCTTGCAGTTCATCCTATTAAACAAACTCTGCACTAACATTTGTTCCTGGGAATATACAAGGAAGTCATTTGAATGCTTTCTTTCCCTGTATACTGATTACAGCTGCTCAAAGAATTAAGCTAGCATCCACATTTTGCTCCCAGCAAGCCTTCAGCTCAATATAAATCACGTGTTTTGGATGTACAGCTCTTCTGACGTTGCTTGGAGACATTGGTTATTGTGATGTCTGAGGAAGGAGATCTGTCAGTCGGTTTATAAGCTCAACCATCTCATGGGTAGCAGCAGTGCAGTAGCTGCTATCACCTGGCCAATTGCTGCTGCTTCCCTCAGTAATAAAGCTTCCTGCCAGTGATCTGTTGTAAATTAACTGGTTATCCGTCATGCAGCAGCTTGCTGCTGGGCAGGCAATTAATGGCACAATCAATGAAATCTGCTCAGCTTAGCTGTGACCTCTGAAGGCTGATCTGCCAACTTAAAAGCTGGGGGGGGGGCTGAGAAACCTCTAAGCAAGCCTTGCAGGCTTTGCCTCGGCGCTTCTCACCGGTGTGGGGCATGTGGATTGCCCAGCAGAACCTGGGAGATGTTTCCAAAGCTGATATTAATCCTGGCAGTTCAGGAAAGCTGGTCTTCAGGAGCATTTTATCTAAAGAAGTCACTCAGGAGTCACTTTTGCTGGTCCTGAGTGGTGGAAGGATGCTGCGCTACCTGTGGCCATGGGTGGGGGCTGTGATGTTTTACAGCATCTGCTGCAGGACAGCCAAGACCTGTAGCGTTGCCAGAAGCACCAAAACAATGGGATACATCTGAGTTGGATTCCTTAAAGTTGTTATTGTGATTGTGGTAAAAGAGAAATTTCACAATTAGGTGGAATACTTGCTCACTGAAATGTAGGAGATGGTTGATGGGCTGGAAGGGGAGGGTGGCCAGCTCCATCCATCCCTGCTCACAGAAGGCTGGTCCTCCCCACTGCTTAGTACTTGCTGTCTGGCACTTTTTTTCTGGGCCCTCAAGTATTTTGGCATCAGCCTTATCACTCTGGCAAGGAAAATGATTCCAACAAGCATTGCACACATCTGAATTGCAATGTAATTTTGGTTCAGAGCTCCTTGATCAGCAAGACCTAAAGCCCCTATGGTTTCTAACTGTGCTTACTCAGTGTTTTGTATGCAAAACAGATAGTCCTTGAGGGTTAATACTTACCTACTTCTCCAGATGCTGCTGTATACATTTTCCCCTATCAGCTGAGCTCCAGCAGACTATTTGCTATCTCCAGGACCAGCCTTAAACACAGCAGCATGAGCTGCCAATAAATAATGCAAAAGATTCCCCTGGCCTGGAATTTTTCTTCTGTTAGTAAGGGGAAAGACTATCAGGCTTCAGGTAGCATGGGAGAAGCTGTAAGTTTTAGCCTCCTGGGCTTTTATGCAGATGGGTTTTTCATCCTAGTTGATGTGGGTGAGAGTTGCCCAGGTCTCAATCTTCTCCCTTTTTGCATCCTTCATTATAACCCCATCAGAGTCACCTTCTCCCTGGGAAAACTGCACCCTGCAAACATCTTCCTTCACTCCTACTGGTTTATTCTCTACTGAACCATCTGCAGCTGAAGCACTCTCACAAGAGTTGATTTTCCTCACAGTTAGAAGATTGATGTAGGTTTTGTCATGGGCTGGCTCACAGCCTTTGAAAGTAGTGTCCAGCCATTATGCTTTAGGTGGGAAAGGCCAGGTTTTATGTGTTGCCAGAATCCTAAGTTTGGAAGGAGAAGTGTATGTAGGGCTGGTGTCTTTCCCCTGGACCTGTTTGCTCAGGATAATGGCAGCCCAGCACTCCTAAATTTGGGATATTGGGATCTCCATTGTGATTTAGCTCTGCTCCAAGCAGAGCTCCTGCCTTCAAGGGTTTGGATGCATCTGCACCCAGGAGCAGCGGTGTCCGTTCAGTAGGGCGCTCACTAGACCTCTACCACAACAAGTGTAGAAGTCCTGGGTCCCTGTGAAGTGCTTGTCACCCTCCCCAAGCACTGTATTTTCCAATAAACATTTGTAACCACAGCAGAAGTCAGGCAACCTGCTGCTCTCCAGGCTTTTCAACTAGGTCAGCTGCTGCTTCTTTGAAAAACCCATTTTTCACACCGAAACCTCACCTTCTCCAGCAGCAGCTGGGATTATTCCTCATTCACCCATTCCCCACAATGAACCAGCTTCTTTCCAACCCAGAGGCTGCAAAACACAGATGTAAGAAAACAAACCAGCCTGTACCCAACACCCCTGCCAGTTTAATTACCATTCCTGTTCTCCCCTGCGGCACTGTGCGTTCCCAGGGAGGACATGGGAAATCCTCCATGTGCTGCAGCCCCACAAATATATATTTCTTTCTTAAAGCTTAGAAGGGAATGAAAATAAAGGCAGTGCCAAGTTGGGTTTGCTGAGGCTGGGTGGAGGTTGCAGCAGGGAAACCCCCTGGTCCTTCAGCGAGCGCCGACAAAACCGTTTGCCTGCCCTGCCCAGACACCCTCCTGTGTTCCTGATGTTCCATTTTTCCTTGGAATAAAGAGGGGGGAAGATGAGGAAGGGAAGGAAGAAATTAAAAGGAAAAAAAAAAAAAGATGATTTGTCCTAAAGGTGGGTGTGATGGGTGTAAATAAAATGAGCAAGAATGTGAGAGCGAAGGATGCGGTGGGCTCTGTGCATCACAGAGAGGGACCTCAGTCTGCCCACCACCACCACCACCACCACCACCACCCAGGGCAGGAGATTGTGCCTGTGGGGATTTGGAAGAGGTGTCCTGGTACAAGCAGAGGATGGATTGCAGTGGGGTGAGGTAAGCAGGCAGCCCTGCACCAATCGTTCCCTGTCTCTTTTGCCTGTCCCTGGCTACGAACCTTCCTGCCCACAGCAGAGATTTGTGATGCAGTCTGGGGGGGCTGTAGCTCAGCACAGCATTGCCCAGCTCGGAGTGGAGAGCGTGGCTGTAACTGGTGCAGGGAGATGGTCTTTGCTCCTCATTTTGCTTTCCTCCTGGACAAGCTGTCCTTGACCATACACATTAAATACATCATAGGACCCAAACCTATTGTATTCCTTATTTTTTGGCTAACCTTGTGAGGTGAGTAGCAGTCATGATGTGCTGGCTGCGTGCAAACTTGAAAGCATTCACCCAGCTGTTCATGGGGTGCTGCAAGGGAAGGGAGTGATCCCCATCAAGCCTTTAACTCCACTTCATCATCTTAGAAGATGCCTGTCCCCCAGGGCATGGAAGGAAAGGCTGAATCTCCAAAGCCTGGCAGGCTCTGGTTTTGCAGGGTCATCAACTCTTGCTTACAGCTTTTGAGCATTTGAGAATAAGACAAGTCCTGCTTGTACAAACTGGCCAGACTCTGACATACTGCTGGTGGCTGCCAAAAGGCTGTGAGTGATGGATCTGGTTTCCCAATTGTACTTCAGAATTTAATGCTTAAGACATTTAATACAGCTGGAAAGATCATCTCCCCTCACTGTGTATGGTCTGCTGAGTATGTCCCCAGGCAGGTAAAAACTCAACTGCCCCTGGAGCAGAGGAAGAGTTAGGATCTCTTCATGATGTTTCCAGGACAACACCTGCGTATCACAGAGGTTGGGAAGAGATTAAATCTGTTGCTCACCTAGGCGTGTGGCACTGCAGAGGTTAGGTTAGCTGGGCTTTTTCCCTTCCTCAGAAGCATTAATACATGAATACTGCTAATAAGGTCAATCAGTTTCCTTGGTAATAGCAGCTACCAGCTGTGCTCCCCATTAATGGAACATGGGAGTCTTTGTGTTTCTGAGGACACGGGTGGTCCCTGCACCAGCTCAGGGGCCTTCTGCTCTCCCACTGCTAAGTGAGGTGTGCTGAGCCACGGTTTGTGGGTGCACAGTCAGGTTCATTGTGATAACCCAGCGTGGTTTCATTGCCTGGGGCAACCCTCTCCCCAGCAGTCACTGCTGCCTCCCCCTGTGTCCCCAGAGTCCCTTGGGTGACTGCTTGCTGCTCCTTCGCAGCAGTTTTGGGTGGGTGTTTGGACAGTTTTGGGTGGGTGTTTGGGTGGTTTTGGGTGCGTGTTTGTAGTTGTTTGCTGCTCTCCGAAGGACTGGTTGAAGTTGGTTTGAGGATCTTGATGTCCTCATCAGAGGTTTCCTCTTACTTCTCTCCAGCAGTCACATGCTCCACGATGACCATCACCTGCCCTCCAGCCTGCTTATGCTTCCAGGAGTCCCAGCCTCCCTCCTTGAACCACAACCCTCATTTAAAATGACTAATCACCTTCAAAACCCAAGCCAGGCTTGTGCAAACTCTTCCAAGAGGAAAGAGCCCTCCAGAACACATGGCATCAGCCCTTTCATGCCTCTCTCATTCCTCGCCTCCTGTTTGGATTCCCTTCAGTGTGGGCTCTTCAATCTGCACAGAATGATTTCCAATTAGGTTTCTGTTGAAGGCATAAATCTTCTCCCCCAGCCTAGTTCCATGCACAGGCAGAGCTGTGTGGTGCTGGTGAAGATCACTAACCAACGTGGGCTTGGATGTTTTTATGGACTGCTTCTTTTACACTAGGCATTTGTTTCCCCCCTTTGACAACAAATGACCTCAATCAACTTTAAAATTACTTACAGTAGTGATTTCTTTTTGTATTCTAATCCTTCTTCTAGGGCTACTTAAATGCTTCTGACCAGAACAAGCAGCCCAGTGTAGCACAGAAAACACTGATTATGTATGAACTCCCAGCTTGTTCTCAAGCTGATGGGCTGGGAAAGGAAACAATATCATGCTGCTTTCTTTTTAAAAAACCCCACAAGTCTTTCCTGAGCCCACAGGATCATCCTCATCTTGAAGTGCAATAAAGGGCTAATTGACCTAATCCACACTGCGAGGAAGAGGCTGATTAGCTAAAGCCCTCTTGTTTTTATAACTGGGTAACAGCCTCTCCCAGAGCTGTGGGGTTTTTTGCTTCTTCTCTCAAAGTCAGTAATTAGGTGCATGCTTCAGCCTGCACGAAACGTATCAATAGAAGGTCCTTCCTAATTGTTTCCCTTTCTCAGAGGAGCTAAATCGTTGTGGGGCACAGGGATACTGGCACAGTCTGTACCCGTGGAGAGGGGCTACCTCACGTGTTGCAATGACTGAGGAACATGGGGTCTTTCTCTGGAGGCTTATCCTTTGCAGCACAGCCTCTGCTCACACAAGGGTCCCAACTGCAGCATTTCAGTGGAGGGGAACGGCTGGTGCTCCCAATTTGCAGCAGTTCTGCAGTACAAAGCCTTGTTTTTAGCCCTCTGCAGCTGAAAGTTGAGCTGGTGGGCTGCAGGAAGCCCCTTGCAGAAAGAGCCTGATAAATGCGAAATACCTCCTGGTTGATTGATGTGTTTCACAGCAGGTAGAAGCTGGGCTGGAGGGGAAATGTGGCAGGAGCAACCTCCTGGGTGGTTTGTGTCAGTGAGGGAATTGAGCATGCAAAGCATCGATGAATGATGTAGCACTCTGAACACAAAGTGCCTCTGGTTTATGAATTTGCACAGCCAAACTGGGGGGTCCAGACAGGATAGCTGGCTCCTGTGCAAGTGTTTAGCAGAAAACAAAAACCTTGCAGCAAGGAGACTGTGATTTAAATAATTTAAACAGAAGGGGGGGTGGGGGGGCCTGAGCTGTGAACAGGAAGGAGAGGAGCCCAGTGCTGAGTACTGAGCAAACCAGGGCCTGGCTTCTTGCAGAGGGAATTTCATGGAGAAATCTGGTTCTTGATGAAATCCCCAGAGGCTGAGTTGACATATCTCTGTGAGGGATGTTCTACTGGCACTCCAGGGCAGTGTGTGCATGCGGCAGGTGATGGTGGGTTTGCTGCCTGTGTCTCATTGCCTGTCCTGAGCACAGGCACAGGCTCCACATGCTGCATCTGAACCTTTCTACGTGAACAAAACACACATGCCACAGGCTCTGTCCCACAGCCTGCCCCAGGCAAGGAGACGTGCATGTAGGGAGGGGGGGAGAAGTGTAGCCACCTCCAAGGATGGGCTGAGGGCTGGGGTGCAGCTGAGACACGGCCAGCCCGTTGTATCACATCTTGCCTAGTTTATATCCCTACTAAGGGTACTTATTAAAGCTGTAGTGATGGGAGAAATAGCTCAAGAGTGCTGCAGGGAAGGTCTCCTGTGAGTTAGGACCAACCTGCTCTCACCAACACGGCTGCTGTGTCCTGTGTGAGCCCCTGCCCTGGTTTGGGTGCTGGAACATCCATCATACAGACAGTCCTTGCTGCAAATAAAAAGCCATTTCCTTCAGTGCACAGAGGCAGTACCACTGGCCAGAAACACCCTGCAGAGCACTATGCCATGCTCAGCATTCCTTCCTCCCACATCAGGTTTGCACGCTGGCAACTTCAACAATTTAACAGATGTTTTTATGATGCTGCCTTATTCACCTTGTGCCCACCCTGCAGAATACAGCCCATAAACTTGGGCTATTTATTTTTCCAGCCAGCTATAGCAGCCCTGTTTTCTTTTGAAGCACCCTGGAGAAGCCAGACCTGCAGCATTCACGCTGCTCTCTCCAGGCTCCCTGAGCTGCCAGCTGGGTATTCGATCCCTACAGAGGAAAAATTTGAGACTGGGTCTTTATTAAACACTGTCATTTATTTTGATTATGGATAGTTCCTTTATTTCAAACAGAACCATTTATTCACTGCAAAGGTTTGGGGTTTTTTTTCATGCCTGTTGGAAAGAGCCAGCGTTAAAAATAAAATAAGGAAAAAGGCTTGGATACATGCAAATCATACCAAACTTTGCCAAATGTATTAAAATGAATAGCAGGGTTTCTTCTAAGTTATCTACTTGCATATGGAGGAGAAACAACCACCAACAGCACGAAGCCCCTCTGGAAAAAGCTTCTTGGTGCAGTGATGTTATGTGAGCAGAGCCAAAGAGGCGAACAAAACGTCTGACTGTGTTCACACCCAGGAAAAGCAAAGCCAGAGGGTTACTGCTAAGAGCCAGGAACACAATGTTGTAAAGCTGGTCAGGGGAAAGGCTTTGAACAGGTAAAAAGGGGCTCCCTCTTAGCACAGGGAATTGTGTTTGGACCTTTGAATGCCAAGGGAAACTTAAGTTTTTCGCACGGTCCTGCCCTCCCCCAGATGTAGGATCAAGTGAAATTCAGGTTTGAAAGCCAAAGTGCTGGTTCCAGCGCTCCTGTTCTGGGGAGAACAGTTTCCCATCAGAAGAAAAAAATCAAATCAAAGCCAAACAACATTGTAGAAACAAAGCACTTCAGGTCTGTGAGGGGATGGACACAGCCAAGTGAGGCTTTCAATCTCCAGCTGGCTGCGTCCGCCCAGCCCTCAGTGGCAGTGATACAGGGATGAACCCCAGGGTAATTTTTTTTCTTTTATAAGCTTTCAGTATCGTGGCTTCTTCAGTCAACCACAGCAATCAACCTGAGCTGAGCCCCAGCTCCTGATTTTGCATTTTACTCCCCAAAATGGACCAAATCCGTACTCCCAGCGTTGTGGGTGCGAGCTCCAGGTACTTCATTCAAAGCTCTGGACTTCTTACAGCAGCATGGCTGGTAGGAAACTGGATTTTACATCCGAATAAATAGTGGGCAGGCACAAGTGCCAGCCTGATTTCAGTAAGGCTGGAGGGTGAGAGCGGTGTCCAGGCACACAGTGGGCTGGGATTTTGCTCTGCACCAGGAAAGCAAAAGCTCTCCCTTCGGGCTGGCTCACAATATGGAGAGAAACACCCCTAGTTAGTGTGTGATCAGACTCTTGTTGTAGCTCAGCAGATCTGCTAGTCATCAGCAGCTCCTGAAGTCAGGACTGGAAAGGATTTAAGGTTTATTTTGGCAGCAGTCCTCTTTGGGGTGACTGCTATCCATCCATCACGTGTGGGAGAGCAGCTGGGGCCTGGCTAGATTCAGCACTATGGAAAGGGAGCCCTTCTCTGCAAAGTCTGGGTACCTTCTTCTCCCCTTCTGTGCTCTTCTAAGGGCCTTGTGTTACACCACCTTGGAGATGGAGTTTTGAGAGGTTAAAAAGCATAGCACATCACTAATGTTTAAAAATACCTGGCCAGCTTTTATAAAATACAAGTATTCAACGTGATCACCTTTATGTGTTCTTTGAAAAGAAAAAAACCCACAACTTGACATTCATCATACAGGAGGAAGGCAGCAGTCTGGACTCCCAAAGCATCCCACCGTATGAATTGACCCTCTGCCTGGACCTCCAACGCTGAGGTCTTGGCTTTAAAATCATCCTTGCTCAACGCACCCACCTAAGGTTCCCAGAGCTGGACATCATGTCTGTGGTGTCACAGTACCTTGCTCCAAGTTTGTGAGCTCCCCAGCCTCCACTGTTCTGTCTGTCTGCTGCAAGCCTACGGCATCAGTTTTGCCTGGTCCAGCATGTAGGTCCTCCTGGCTGTTGGCCAGCCCATCCTGGCTCTCCAAATCGCTGACCTGACCCTCACCAAACTCCAGAATGGTTGGCAAGTTGCCTTGCTTTGGACATCGTCTCTTCAGGCTGACCAAGAAGGGTTGTGGCAAGGAGAAGATGTCCACGTTATTACCCAGGTCAATCCAGGTGATGCTGGGGAACTTCTTGGGGTCCTTCAGGGTTTCAGTGAGGTCCCGTAGGATGGCTTTGGTGAGCCGATTGCCATTGAGGGAGAGAGTGGTGAGATGGGGCAGCACGCAGAGCGCTGGCAGCAGCTGCAGCAGCATGTCATCCGTCAGCTCCGTGAAGCACAGCTCCACCGTGTCGATGTGCTCCGAGCTGTGCTGGAGGTAGGACGTGACACGATCCAAGTCTTTCAGTGTCAGTGGGATGCCCGACAAGTCCACTGTGTTGTCTGGAGGCTTCCCCATCAGCACAGCTTTCAAGCTGCGAGGGAAGAGAAGAGAAACGAGAGGGACGTTAATGCGGGGGGACATCTCTACTTGGTGGCATTGCTTTGGGCTCCCCAGCTGCTCTCCAAGGGAGCAAGAACAAGAGTTAGTTAGGTAAGATGTTCAACTGGGGCCAACCAGCTCCTCTGTAGAGCCCAGGAGTGTGTCTGTACTGGGGGCGGGGGGCGTTGGGAGGAGGAGGAAGGTGGCAGAGAGACATTTCAAGGCTGTTTATTGACAGAACACGCACAGGAACATGGTGACCATATAAAAAAAAAACCTAAGTCAGAGGGAGTCCAGAGTTCTTTTCCACAGCTGCTGCACAACCCTGGGATAAAGAGGCCATCCCGCTGCTTTTTTTAAAGGTGCCAAAAAAGAATGAGGAAGCCCTTGATTAGATGGACAGGAATTGCTGGTGCTGGTGTACCACCTCTCCTGCTGCTGATTACAGAGCAATCTGAGCAGGAGAACAAGTGCTTGTCCTCTTGTCTGCACAGGTGGGAAACAGAGGACCTGTGCCGGAGCGACTGTAGCCCAAGAGAGCACATACAGCACAGACATGTCCAGGGCTGGGTGCTTTGCTCTGGTGTTTCCAGCCTGTTAGACCTATTATGTCCCTTCAGACTAGCTGCCAAGCAGATGAGCACAACAGAGAAATCCTTAGATAAATAAATTAATTCTCACAATGGCCCCACAGAGACTCATTAGTGTGAGACTAGACTGGTGTTTCACGGGTCAATTTATCTTCTAAAGTGAATCAAAGAACACATCTACAATCAGGACCTGTTGGTAGACTAGCACTGCTGAAGGCTTTCTGCTGATGAATTATTCTGAGTGAATTAGAAGGCTGAAAGAGCCCCATGCGTGCTAATTGTTCATGTCACCGTGGTGAGCTCAGGTGGCTCCCTGTCCCTGGGACACGTTAACCTCACACCAAACAGGGAACTGCCTTTGCCTTTCGTTACAGCCTGACCCAGGGACTGGTTCTGCTCAGAAACTCCATCCCAGCTGAGATGTTTTGTGGCTACTCGTGTGATGTGCGCCCCGAGCCATGAGCTATCTGTGATCTGGGGAGCTGGTAAGCATTGGGCTTTACCCCCAAAGAGTCACAGAAGTAACACAGCTAGAGAGCCCTGTAGTTTAAGTCAAAATAATGCACATCATAGGCAGTGTTGCAAAGTGTTGGGAGTAGCTTAGAATGGAGGCAGGGAGAAGGAAATGAAGGTTGTTTGTAAGCACCAAAGCGTTTTACTGCTGACTGATCGATGCCCACGCTCACCACTGGGATATGAGGAGTTTGCCATAGCCATTTGGTGTACTGGAGACCTGCAAGCCAAGGAGGAGGTGACATTCTTGCACCTCCTATGGAAATGAAGCCCCCAAAAATGCCTTTGAGTCAACAGGTGGCACCTTGTCTGGTGGGGCAGCGCAGCTGAGGTGGTCAGCAAGGCAGCTGGCTCAACAGGATGCATGTTGGTTTTAGCAGCAAAGACAGAAGAAGCTGTGGCAGTGCTGTCCTGACATCCTGCCATCAGACACGTGCATAGAGACCAGTACAGAACGCAATGGCATCTGCACTTGGAGGTAAGCTGTTGGGCAGACAGTGTCATGCTGTGGAGGTCTTGGGGCCAAGATGCTGTTCTGCTGTCCTGCTGTCTCCTTTGGGCATGTGTTTTCCAAGCTGCCCACAAGAGCTGACTGCCCAGAGACTGGTATTTCAAACAAGGGGGAACATGAGAGCTTTTTCTCCAAAGCTCCATGCCCACAGGCTCTGTGCCAGTTAGAAGAGAGCCTCCAAATCCAGAGCTACTCTTCTTCCCTCTTGAATGGCACAAAAGCCATGTACTGGGTGCCCTTAGCCACAGGTTGGCTACAGAGACCTGGCTATGACCCATGCGAGCCAGAGGGAGAGCAGGCATACTCCTGGGTGCTGTCTGTAGAGAACAAACATCTCACAAAACCCAACCATGTTGCAATGGGGAGGCTGGGAGAGGCAAAAGATCTCTTTTAGAGTTCCCTTGGTGATGCTGGATTATGCTCCACGGTCTGTTTAACAGTACTTTGTTCTTGCCCCTCCTCTGAAGAGCTTATTACCAGAAAGAAATGGATGCAGATAAGCACTGGGATTAAAGTCAGCTTCCATCTAGCTGCTTGGCTGAACACTAGGAAAACAAGCTCTCTTCCCAGTTTCAATTTGCACTTTAAGCTGTGGCTTTCCGATGTTGCACCGCGGCGGAAAGGGAGCCTCCTATGCAAAAGGCCTCCATCATCACCTGGCTCTCTGATTGCAGTCACTTCACATGAACTGTTTGTTTTCAAGAAACAACCCATAAGAAAGAACTAAATTTGGGTTGGGTTTTTTTTTTTTTAAAATCTGTGGTTCCTGGAGCCCTTTAGGGGCTCACACAGCCCAGTACAACCCTCCTGCTCTGACAGACTGGACCTGCCTGGGCTGTGAGCAAAATGGCTGAACTGGGCTGGGCAGTATTAAGGTCTCCTTAAGGGAATCAATTCTTCCCCCCTCCCTTCGTGCCCCAGGAACTGCTCAGCTGCTGCATGTGTTATTCAGAGACTTTATGTCTGAAGAGAGGAGCTTGTCCCGACTGCGGTCACTGCTGCTGGAGGCATGATGGGATGTTGCTGTGGGCTGGGAAGGGGCTCAAGCCAGGAGGGAGGGGAAAGACCAGGTAGGGCACTTCAGGACCTAGGGAAGATGGAGAGTCTTCCCAAAAACACTAGCCCAAATGGTGGTGGTGCAAATTAATCTCCCATCCTGAAAACGTGGGTTTGTGCAGCTAATTTCTTTACCACCATTAAGAAGAGTGATTGACTTCTTATTAACCTTCTAATTCTAGGCACCTGGGAGACCAGAGAGTAATTTTAATCCATCTTCCTGACTGCAGCCCTGGCATAAACAAACTGCTGGGATATGGCATCGGGCGAGTGAGCTGGGACAGCTCAGAGAGCACTATCTGCTGTGACCATGCTTGTGCCACAGGCTGAGGCAGGGCCCATCAGGCCGTGGGCTGTGGGAGCTCATTGCTGCAGAGCAAACCCAGTGGGCCTCACTAGAAAGCTGTGGGAGATGGGGAGAAGGACAAACATCTGAGGTGTCTTGCAGAAATATCACCTGTCTGCTAATTTGACATGGAGCTGTAATGTCAAGAACAGAGAACAGGAGAACAGGGACGTATCCAGCATGGTTTGGTAGGACTCTGAGGAGATTGGTAATTGCAGGAGGGGTGAAATCTGTGAGAGCAAAACCAAAGGGAAAGCCACCTCCTTCTGCATCAGGAGAGCAGCAGCACACTGGGCTTTTATGGGTGTATTATTTATTTAATATGGGGTTTTGCTTCTCCAGCCTGGATGAAACCCAAGAGGGCTGTTCCCAAGAGGGTTGTTCCTCTGGCTTTGCAGGAACACTTTTAGCTGATACAAACTGAAGCCCTGGCATGGAGCTGTGTTCCTGCAGGGTCCTGTGCAGCCAAGCTGATTTTTGGGTTAAACCACAGCATCCCTATCTGGGCGCAGGCAATCCAGTGGGAAGCATAAGCCAGCAGGGTGCTCCAAGTCTCTGCACAGGCTTTGGGCATCCTAGCAAGAGAGTTGTGGTCTGAAGAGAAGAAACCAAACCAGCCTGATGGATGAGCTGCCCTTCACTCAGTTTTTACTGTGGGCGTTACTGATGAACAGAAGCCCAAGCCTCTGATCACACACAGCAGCCTCTGAACCTGTGATCTAGGCTCATTCATAAGCAGAAAAACCTGATATGAAACCTTTTTTTAAAAAAAATTAATTATCTTGACTCATTAAGTGTGTGCCTGTGACTTACTGCACATATCAGCTAGTGGTCAGGTTGGGGTGGGAGGAAAGGCTGATGAATGGGACCTGCTGCTTATTATTATCATCTACACATTTCAGTTGCTGGTTTGCCCTGGGAAAGACTATTCACACAGTCTGGCTTGGCAAGAGCCTGGCCAGACAATTTCTAAAATTTTAATCTTTTTAAAAAGTTTTGGTGCCTTGGTCCAATAATAATTAGCATGTTCTCATCTGGGTTCCTCTCAGCCATGAGACGCAGTCAAGCTGGGATGCATCTGCTACACCCCTCTACGTCACCCTAAAACTAAATGCACTGCCAAACCAGCACTGCAAAGTGGAGAGGGGTGTGATGGGTGATGCTGCTGGTTATTGGATTTATTCCACTCTGGCAGTGCAAAGGGCCTGGAGGACAGGTCAGAGCTTGGACTTGCCCCCCTCACACAGGCACTAAGCCTGGCTTTGCAGGGGGACAAAAAGCTGAAGGGTGTTTTTCTCACTGCAGCAGCTTAGTCTAAGCCAGGGCAGTTACTAACTCCACCTTTGTTTCTCACACAGGTGCAGCTGTAGGCAAATAGCTGCCCAGCCTAAAACCAGCCAGTGAAGTGATGCAACCCCCTTTGCCTCAGGGAAGAGCCTGAGCTGCTCTTCCACAGGGATGTGTTTAAATGCAACGTGCCAAGGTGAGTCTAAGAATCGCTCATCCAAATTGTTGGGCCCTCACTTTAACAGTGTTAGCTTATTCTTCAAGCTTATTTAACTTCAGGAATCAGTTCACAGTTTCTAGAGCTGTGAACTCTAGAAGCTCTGCTAGAAATAACTTACCTAGGTGGGGGTACACTGTGGTAGCAGGAGAACGAGAGGGCTTTCAAAAAAACAAGTTACAAAACTACTGATGTTTTTCCTTGTTTAGTGTGAGAGGTTTGTGTTTGGTTCTTTTTCTTATGGCAGGGCAGATCATAAAGCACAGAAACTATTATTAAACTATTATTATTATTGGTGCCAAGCTCCAGCAGGTATGTCAGTAATGTCCTGGTGCTCACCACACCTGGACTCTCACAAACCACCCTCCCTGTGCCTTGGGGACCCATTTCATTGCTGTGGTAGCACTTGTAGTAGTGAGAGTTCGTGGTTTTTCTGGGTTAGCTGGAACCTCAAACACACACCTCTGCAGTAATTTAATAAGATCTATACTTATCCCTTTACAAGGTCTCATTTAACTTGTATGTGGGCAGAAAGACAGCTGTTAATGTGACATGACTCTCTCTACTGGTAATTTTTGGCAAGACTGGGAAAGAAACCAATGAAATTGTATATTTATTATTTAAAAAAAAGTAAATTGGTGTTCGTATGCTGGCAGCTACTCCTCTGTACTGCCACCTCATTTTTTGGAAGCAGCCCTGGGGAACAAAGTGTAGTGAGGCTGAGCCCAGTGTGATGCCTTGGTAACAAGCTCTTCCCACGTAACCCACTATGAGTTACTCTTGTTTTGCTGTCTGGGAGCTCGAAGCTGGTTACATCAGCATCTCACTGTCAAATAAAGCCCATAGTCTCCCTGCAAATAAGCGGTGACCATCCAGAAGCATGGCCAAAATACACAGCCAGGGCTTGCTCCTTGTTTTATCCAGCACAGATATCCCCTGCACAGAGCTGTGCTGCCCACTTACCTTCCTGTAACTTCTTGTAGGACTTGTAGTGTGGCTTTAGTTTAGCAAAACCAAGAAGATAACAAAGGGAGGATGGGGAGAACTTCAGGGCACCTCTCTTTTTTTATTATTTTGAGCTCCTTCCAATATTGCTTCACATTTGTGTTGTGTTTTTTTCTCCCTTGGAGTAAAACTGGATTCCTGCCAGCAAGTCAAAGAGAATTTCTCACTGGGGCTCCATCCTTTTCCCCTTGAGAGGGATTCAGCTGATACCTACTGAAACGGATTGATTACCTTCCACAAACACCCTTTTTATCCTGATGATCTGCAGCCTGTATCAAAGGCAGAGGAAATCTCCTAACTCACCAGGTCAGAGCAGCCCTGTGCTTGTGCCAGGGGCTGGCTGCGTTGCAGCCTGTGCTCAGGCTGTCCCTTGGGAAACAAACAAACAAACCTCAAATAGGATTTAATAAAAATAGTTCTGTGGCTATTCTGAACCATCTCATGGAAATGAGGAGGATATTATGTTAACAAACAGCTGTAAAAACTTTTATCCCTGCCATAAAGTTTGCCACAGAACGGCCCCAAATCTCCGTAGGAAGATCTCACCATTAAACAAATCCCTACAAGCTTTAGTGGAGGATCAGTTACACCCACTTGGTTTCATGCTCACAATTTGTGAGGATATTCCATAGGGGAAGAGATAGATTTTTTTTCTTTTCCCCAGCTGGAAGCAGTATATGGGGTTTTGACCTATGTAATGACAGGATTGGGTATACAACCGTGCACTAAACCCTGATAATGCCTTGGCAGGATGCTGATTTATACACACTGAAAGCTGTTTTGCATGCAGTAATCGACTCAGATCAGAAAAATGTGCCCATGAACAAGGATATTGATGTTTAGATCAAAGAGAATTAGAAGAAAGGGATTTCCTCTTGGTTTGAATTAACGACCCTTCGCTAAAGCACGGCACGGATCGCGATACGAGGCGCCGACGTGTCATGTAATGCAGTAGAATTGGGCTATGGAGTCGTTTCCTTGGAGGGCAAAGGAATAGCTCAAGAAAAATGAAGGCAAGGCAGCCCCACAGGGATAGGAACTACAGTAAGAACTTGGTATGATAACACTGGTGAGAGAACTATTTAAAAAAAAAAAAAAATCAGAAAAAAAATACTGAATGTGATGAATCAGCAGAGAAAAGGGAAAATCTGGAGAGAAAAGACACATCCTGAAATACTGGTGGAATAGGCTGCCCAGGGAGGTGGTGGAGTCTCCTTCTCTGGAGATATTCAGGTCTCGTCTTGATGCCTATCTATGTAATATGAGATAGGGAGCTGCTTTGGCAGGGGGGTTGGACCTGATGATCTCTCGAGGTCCCTTCCAACCCCTACAGCTCTGTGATTCTGTGAATCAAAGGTGAGGCTTAAAGAGCTTTTTCAAAGTTCCTGCTCCTGCCTCAAGTGATGGCAGCCAAACACTGGAATAGGGGGTTGGGAAATGGAGGGAAGGAATGCAAAGCAACCGCAGCTACTCTGTTAGTAACAATGTTGTCAGAAGGGTTAAGGTCCCCCAGCCTCAGAGGAGGAACAGAGACAAGAAAAATACCATTATTGAGCTTAAATGAGGAATGTAACTGGGGTTGTTTATGATTTTATACTTTCTGTATTCTAAAGTCTATGATACATATATATAATATCTATATAAGGATTAATAAAGTAGAGAAGATGGGAATAGACTGCTCTTTCTTCAGCTCTCTTAATGCATGAGCTGAGGGACGCCCACGGATGCTGAAAGATTGAGCTCCCAGCAGATAAAAGGGAAGTAGTCTGTGCATGGAGCTCAAATTAACCTCCTAGCTCCAGCCATGGGATGTCATGGAGATCAAGGGCTTTGTGGGAGGTCCAAAGCAGACACAGCACTGATAACATCAAAAATCATGTGAGGATTTGGGGAAAAAAAAAAAGAAAAGCAAAGAAGAAAAAAGCCAAAAGGCTGGAGTTATGTCCTGGAGAGAAACTGTAGAAATTCTGTAATTCACCAACGTGGGGCCCTTTTGCTTATGGTCAGGAGCCTGGACAAGGTTGGACCCATGTGATGCACACAGGATGCAACGTCCATGAAAGGCTGAGAGGCAACTGGCTGGTCCAAAGGCTGTGTTGGGAGGCTGGGGGTGATACAAAAATACAAATGCAAGAGCCTGGGTGTTTTATGTTGCATCTGCTCTTTATTTAAACTAGGGAGAGGCATTACAGTCCCAGAGCAAAAAAATGCTTCTGCTTATGCCAGCTGCAAGGAAAGGACTGTACTTCCTGGGTTAAGCTCAAAAGAAGGTCTTTTCAACAGGTTTCCATGCTGCCTGGTTGGATACTTCCCTTTTATTTTTCCTTTTGTTTCAAAAAAAGCCCCCATGCTCATCAAAACATGAAAAATGAAATCCAAAAATAATGCAGACAGAGCCCAGCTTGGACCTGGAGTTGCCAAGTTCTCCAAAATATGATGATATTGGACCACCACAGCTCACTGTCACCTTTTACTTCATTCTTAAGTTGTACTTGTCAGCACTTTGGGGTGTCTGTGTGCTGCGGTGGTTATTCATTAGCTGGTTTAGCTCATTGTTTGCTGCCACAGAAAGGTTTCCAGGTTTATTAACAGCGTAGCTTAAAGTCTCATGTTTTTCACTGCCTTTACAAATGAATAGCTTGGAGAGATTTCACTTTTCTCCTTAGAGAGATTCAGGGAAAAGAAAGAGGCTCTTTAAATATATAAATATGTAACTTTAAAGCCCCTTTAGAGCTTACCAATAAACACATAAGAAATTCCTAAGCCTTTACTGTTAAGAGGGAAAGTACCAGTGGGGATTAGTTATTTTAGTCTCTTCTTGTTCCAAGAGCCTTCCCAGTTTTGCTAAGGTTTGCAGCTTTCACATCATAAAGTCTAGACATCCCTGTGGTTAACTTCCTTCCCCTGCTATCAGCATCCCAGACCCTGCATCCAGCTAGTGCCATCTGCTCTGGGTGGCAGGAAGGGCACATGGCTCAGCCTGGAGCTCATCAGCTGGTGGCTTTGCATCTGATTTTGGTGCTGATTTGTGAAGGCAAAATTAACTTTATTATGGCTATTTATAAAACCATTGTGGCTGCTGGGAATTCTTTGTGGGAATCACATCCCAAAAACGGATCCCCTATTAAACTGGAGCTGTTCAACCTTAAGAAAAGAAGACTGAGAGGGGGTCTTATTAATGTTTAGAAATATCTCAAGTGTGGGACACAGGGGGACATGGCCAGACTCTTTTCAATGGTCTGTGGGGACAGGACAAGGGGCGATGGCCTCAAGTTGGAGCACAGGGAGTTCCACACCAATCTGGGGAAGAACTTCTTTCTGGTGAGGGTGAGGGAGCCCTAGGACAGGATGCCCAGGGGGGTGTGGAGGCTCCTTCTCTGGAGAGATTCCAGACCCATCTGGACACCTCCCTGTACAACCTGTCCTAGGGACCCTGCTTTGGCAGAGGGGTTGGACTCGATGAGCTCTTGAGGTCCCTTCCAACCCCTACAGCTCTGTGAGTCTGTGATTGCCATTACAAGACCAAACACAGGCTATTTCTTGGATCCAGCACAGTGGGTTCTTTAAGCACCTCACTAAAAGCACACATGGAGGGAATGCTAAGATTTTCTCTATCGTTTCCCCTTGCAGCAGCATCCCCAGCATTGCATGCTGCTGGTCAGTGTGTGTGTGTGATGCTCGCAGCAGTAACTCCTCTGTGTGCCCATGTGCACATGTTGCTCCAGGAATACCTCTCTGTTACACATCTTTCCAAATCCCATTGACTTTTCTTTGGCTCCACATCAAACTACACTGGCCTGCTCCTCTATTCCAGGCAAAAAGCTTGGTAAAAGCATGGGGTATGTGATGGGAAGAGTAATTTCTGTGTACCCAAGAGCATCCCCTGCACCAGAACTGACCAGGGTTTCATGGCTTCAGCCATGGCACAGCATTGGGAAGACTGTTGACATCAGAAAGATCTTGATCAATAAATCCTTCCCATTATGTTGAAAGTCAAGCACCTTTGATTTAAATTTCTTTGCTACATTGCTCCATGCCTGTGTCATGCCTCCATAGACATGTATTAAATTTTAAAAGCTCATGATACCAATTGCAAGGAAAAGTAATTTTTTTATTCCCTAGATTAGTGGATTTCCACCAGCCTCAACTCCTTAATCTTGACTGGTATGATGAAGAGCCATCCACTAGAGAGCAGTGTCACCCAGCCCTTGCTGCCTAAAAGCCAAACACATCACCCCAAACCCAGAGCAGGAGTGACACAGCTCACAGACTGCACCTTGCAGATGGGTTCTCAACTTGCAGAGGGATGGGACACTCTCTTATCCCTGGTGTGGTGAAGGGATGAGAAGTCACCATGCCATGGGATGTCCTGCTCATGGCACAGCCCTTGGCCCTTCAGCTGGGTATGTCACACAGGGTGAGTTACCTGAAAACCACTGGTGCCTTTGGACAGCTGCGCTCAGACTTTGAAGACCCAGATCTGTCTCTAAATCCATCCTAATATTCAAAATAATCTATGTGTGGAGGAATGAATCTGATATTTTGGGTGCAGCATCTCTTTGGGGAGAAAAGAACCGAGAGCAGAAGAAACAGGAGGAGTCTCTGAGGCTGGGTCAATTAACTTAACATCTCCCAAATGCCTCTGATTCTACTCTGGAGCATCTTTCTGAGGAAGGGAAATAGAGGACAGCTTTTTCTTTTGCATTATATATTTTGGCACCACGATATTCAGTCCCTTTCTAAGACTGATGTGCCTCAATCTGTGCCTAGCACAGAGGAGATGGGAAAACAAGGGGAAGGAAGGTCAGGCAGCTCAGGCCAAAACTGCAGGCAGGGACTGGCTCCTGCCCCATCTTTCATGGGCACATGGGCTGCAGGAAGCGAAGGCTGCATCGAGGAGAACAATCTCAGCATAGAAATAGGAACCAGGCACATTGAAAAAGCTGTTGAAAGGAATGTAAAAAGGGAAATGTGCAGTGTTTCCAGTCCAAACCACATGAATTTGACCCACTGACACTGGCCAAGTGGAAGTCACAGATCCGTTAACAGACCGAAGCCAAAGGGTGGTGGTCAATGGGTCTGTGTCCAGGTGGAGGCCGGTGACAAGCGGTGTCCCCCAGGGGTCTGTCTTGGGACCAGTGCTCTTTAGCATCTCTATCAATGACATCGATGATGGGATGAGTGCACCCTCAGCAAGTTTGCAGATGACACCAAGCTGAGTGGTGTGGTTGACACCCTAGAAGGAAAGGAGCCATCCAGAGGGACCT
>VZTU01033419.1:250651-329428 GCA_013400835.1 Zapornia atra
CCTTGTGTAGATCCAGACCTGGAGGTTGGTGGCCCTGCCTGTGGCAGGGGGGTTGGAGCTCTATGATCCATGGGGTCCCTTCCAATCCAGACCATTCTATGATTCTATGATTCTATGATTCTATGATTACCCATGAACTCAAGGAAAGTCCATCTGGGTCCAACTGCTGGGGCTCACACCCAGGCTGCTGGAGCCACCGATGGGGCCCTATGATGGTTGCCCCTCGAGAAGGTCCAATTGTAAGGCTAAACCAAACAAAAAGCCTGGGATGGATGAAAATAGCACCCACTCCTTCCCATGGCCAAGGAATCCACTCTTCCTCCAGCCTTCAACAGCCTACAGCTGCCAGGTTACGGCTGCATCGTCGTTTCGGGGCATCTCTCTGGTATTTAGTAAAAGGACCCAATTAAACCTTTAAAAGCAACAAGCTTCTTGGAAAATGAAGTACTGTTATCCAAAGAAGCAACTTGATAAATATCTCCAGTAGGGATAATTAAGCAGAACTGCTCTCATTTGCATGCTGCACAGCCAGCTCCTCGTCAGGGTCCAGAGCCGAGGAGACTGGATTCAAAGATTTAGTGAATATGGCATTCTGCTCTCTATGAGAACCACTATTTATGTGTTACAAGAAAAGGGATTTTTCCCAACTTGTTTTTAATTTCCTGCTAAACAAAATTCTAAAAATAAGCATTTGGGAGCCATCAAAATGCTTTGCTATAATTATAACTCTATTTAACTTATTGCAAGAAAATGGAAATACCCTGCTGTTGGAGCACTCAGTTTTTTCTATCCCCATCCTCCCTAAATGAGATGTATTTATATACTCCTTCCTAGGATACATTTTACTCTCAAGAAACCTGCATTTTCCTATAGAGAAACCATGCTGGAATATTTCCAACAAGCTCTACTCCAGCGTAATAAGAAACTGCAGCTGACGGCCCATTAATAACATGCATTTGCAGAAAAGGCAATTTGCACAAGTGCCAACAGAAAAACAATCAAGAATTTAAAAGAAAACAACATGTTGGGCTTGTTGCTTCTGTAAATGACCTCCTAGAAGAGAACTGGACCAGAGAAATAAATTGTTCAAGTTTGCATTATAACAAACAATAGTTTGCAATAAATAAATGACTTTATCTTTAAATACTAATACAGGGAGGGGGAAAAATAAAGCTGAAAAGACTCTTGGAAAGGGACTTTTATGGTTGAGTATGTTTAAAAAATACCCAAGGAACTATTTGATTTACAGGAACAACTGTCCTTGTTGAGTTGGACTCGATCTTAAAGGTCTTTTCCAACCTAGTTACTCTGTGGTTCTGTGAAGTCCTCCCCCCACCCACCCAGAGAGAAAAGAAGTTGATGTGCTTGTTGTGGTTGTGGTCCTCAGTGTCCAAAGGAATGAGGCTGCAGGAAGAGCAATCACTAGCAAATTGCTCATGAAAACATTCAGTTTGCTGCCAATATGTGTAAAACAGTTCCAAACCCGTGAGTTGAAAGGAAGAGGAGGAAAAAGGAAAGGGCCAGGGAGACTGAGAGATGGAAGACAGAGGGGGTGGTGTCAACAGAAAGGAGCTGTGATGATGTGGGAGAGGACACTGAAGGGGATGGATGGAGCACATCAAGGCAGTGGCGGCTAAGGCTCCAGCCTCTTCTGCAAAACTGGGATGCATGGTTGCTTGAAACCCTTCATTTCAGCCTCTCCCTTTGGTTTGGTTACCACTTCATCTTATCTTTGTAAGGGCAACCCCACAAGCAGGCTGGATGTGACCCCCAGTGAGGGGTGGGGGATCTTGGCTGCTTCCTGTCTGTCCCCCTTGTCACAAATTTTAGAGGAAAAAGAAATTAGTTTTGACACATCTTGTCTATTTTCAGATGAAAGGGGCTGCTGTTAATTATTTCCATCCCATTCCAGGGCCTGGGGAGCTTTGGGGTGGGGGAAACACACACAGTCAGCCAGGGCAGCTTGAGAGGCATCGGCTCTGGTTTACTTTGGTTTCCTTCTGCACACCAAAATCCTCTCCCAGCCCTCAAACCTGCCCCTGGCACTGACAAACAACAAGAAAAGCCAGGAAAAGTTTGCAGAGACTGTGTTACAGGGAACACAGCTTTCGCTGAAGGTTTGAGGGCTGAGGTTCACACTTCATAGAGGCTATTTGTGTTTCCCATTCCTCGACATAAGTTGAATTCCATTAATACAAAGGGGAAGAAAACAAGATTTTTGCTGGGGGAGGGGGTGGGTGAGGAGAGAGAAGCCTCAACTCTGATCCTCCAGCCCAGTTTTCTCATCAGAAACCAGCCCAAAGAAGAAAAAAACCTCCCTCCCAACTGCTCTTCCTGCAATTAGGGAGGGATCAGCTGCCAAAGTGTGTGCCTGGGGCTTCGCTTTCCCTAACCTGTTTATTTTATTGGAGCACAGATCACATTTGGAAGAGTTTAGGCAGGCTGAGGTCCTCTATTGCCTGTGCTGCTCTGATGAGAGCCAGAGCACGAGAGGCAGCCGCCAGCCTGGCTCCCAGGGTCCCTGCTTGTCTCTCAGGCTGTTTGGGAAGATGTTTTCTCCAGAGCCAGGAGCCAAAAATCACCCCCCACCACGTCCCACTCATCCCCCAGTCCTTGGCATATCTTCCACTTCAAGCTAAGTCCCACCTCCAGTGTCCAAAGAGCGGATCTCCATCACCACAGGGTTCTGATGCTCTCGTAGGTGGATCAAAGGGACACCACCTACTTCTGCTCCAGTGGGACACAGTGTGACCCAAGGTGGAGGACAGACAAACCTGCAGCTGTCCCATAGCTATGGAACTTGTGTTCTCCGTATCAAGGGGCTCAGGACTGTCCCCTCCCCTGCCCTCCCACCCCCCCCTACTGCCAGACCGCAGAGCACCCAGGTTTTTATGTCAGTAGGAACTACACAGCGAGGAGGTCTCTGTTGCCAAATGAAGAGGAGACAGGCAAACTGAGAAAGCCAAGGTGAATGCCTTTCACCTGATATTTGGCCTTGTTATCAGTTTTTAATAATAATTTGCACATTTATCAAGCCCCAAAAGTTCTCTCCCACGTGGCTTTCAATAAAGAGATGTTACAATCAGCAAGAAAGACCTTGTACAGTCACCCTTCTGCTTCCCTGTGGTGGCATGGGGTACTCAGGGAGGGACAAGACCCCTGGGGATTAGGCAGTGTTGAGCTAATGAGACTTGACCCGTGTGCGACTGCTTCCTCAAGCCCTCCCTGTGCTGGGAGATGCAGTCTGCTTTACATTACCGTGCACTGAAAATAATGGGTCCTAGTCAGCACAGCAGAACAGAGAGGCCATTGTAACCTCAGCTTTCATCAGCTGAGAAATAACAGGATACAACCTGATCCACTACTAATTCCCTGCTCGTGTCTTCAAAAGAAAAAGGGATGTTTTTTGTAGCTTTTTCATACTCTGTTCCAATGAGAAGGTTTAATAGTACCCCTGTCCTCCTCTCTTTGTAAGAACAGCAGAAAGTCGCTCGCTGGAGCAGGGGGGTTGAACCTGCTTTATTTGCATCCCATAGGTTCCTTTTCCTGCTGGGCACAGCTTCTTGCACAGCTCTGCTCCCTGCTCACAAAGTTATTACATCGTAATAAACCCATTCCATGAGCCTGGGGCGAGCAGAAAGCAGCCACTACCATTTCTGGGGCTGCAAAGCCAAACAAAAGAAAACAGGCAACGCAGAGAGTCTTTAATTGCCCAAAGGAAGCCCATTCTTTCCCCTCACCCCCTTGGTTCTTCATGGCTTTTGGCAGATAGTTTCCCTGCTAATGTTGGGGATTTCAGCATTCACCCCTCCTAAAAAGATGAAACCAGAGCTAATATCAGAGGCGAAGCGGGATGCTGAGACATTTTCAGCTGGGTGTAACAGAAGAAATCATTTCATATGCTGCTCTTTACAGCACAACATCAGTGCTGCCCAGTTCCCCACATCCCTGCTGTACTGCAAATCCTGCCAGGCAAGCAGGAAAGCCACAAAAAGCCTTTCCTGGATTGTCCCTGACTCTGCGGCCTACTTGCTTTTCTGATAAAAGACAGGCCCCGTCATCAGCTGATCAATAGAACTACAAACCCACCATCCTTCCCCGTTCAGCTTCCCAAACACAACCATTTTGCCCTTTTTTCTGTTTTCTGTACCATCAGTGATGAGATTTTGTGCTGCTCTGCTCCAAGCTGGCTGTTAGAGGGGACTGAGTGATGCTGGAGAGATCAGCACAACAACAAATCTTCCCAAGGTAATTTGTCCATATTATGTGAACACACACACACACATTGTTTTCCCAAGTCTCTAACTCATCATCTTCAGGACAGCAAGCCACATTTTGGCACATTTAGGCCAGCATGACCCAATAGCTGATTAAACTGGGAAACCCAGGAGAGGACTCGCTCCAGATGGGTATTTCTCTTAGCCAAGATGCTGCTGAGGAATAACCCTCATCCCCAACAGCAAGGTGAGAAGTGACCTTCACGAGAGAGGGAGCACACGAGGAGGCCAGCATGTGAGGATGGCTTCCTCCCAAAACAACCCCCAACTCCCCAGTTTGATGTTAACCCTAGACAAGGGGAGGGTGAAACACCTGGAAGAACATATTGCCACCCTGGGTTACAGTTGCTAGACAAAAGAAATCAGTCTTGGGGCTGAATGCCCTGTTCCCTGGGGACTGGGATGTGTCAAAACACAGGCTGCTGAGTGTTGGCAAGACATGCAAAAGCCAAAGCTGAGAATTCAATGCAGGCACAGTCTGCCCTCTGCAATTTTGGTCTCCCTTTTCTTGGAGGTGCCAACAAGCCCCTTTTGAGATGCAAAAGATCCTTCTGCACTTTCCTGAGGGCTTCTGGGATGCTTGGCCCATGGCCAAGGTGGGGGTTTACAAATTCTCTCCATCCTAGTACCTGTGAACCAAGGAGCTATGCCACATCTAATGATGAAGTGTCATACTGGAAGGGGATGAGTCAAGTCTGCACCTGGGTCACCCATGGGGTGATGGTCCCAGGGGACAGATGGAAATGTCTGGTTATGAGCCCTGGAAAACCTGGGCTGCGAGTAGCTGGACTTGAGATGTAGAACCCTGGGCCAGGAAAGTATCAGCTGTGCCGGTGCACTCACATGCTTCATCACAGCCCTGCTTCATCACAGCCCTGCAGTGACCTGCACCCCACTGCTCTCATCTCCTCATGCATGGCACACAGTCCTCTCCAGTCTAATTCTTCCCGTCTTGGCTCTCCCATTCCTGCCAGCCCCACCGCAACGCACAAGAAGAAAAGAAACAACCCAGACCCAGTCCAAATACACCTTGGTACCCCTTTGAAATGCTTGGTACACAGATGCAAC
Organism: Zapornia atra; assembly: GCA_013400835.1. Lineage (NCBI taxonomy): Eukaryota > Metazoa > Chordata > Aves > Gruiformes > Rallidae > Zapornia > Zapornia atra. Next base: position 255,997 of record VZTU01033419.1, read on the forward strand.
CATTCAAAACCCTTATGCTGAAAACCTCAGTTCAGCCCTTCACCTCCCCACTGAAGCAAGGAGCAGCAGCACTTCTAGTGCTCTTATCACCACCCTCCTTCACGCTGCTATTTTAAAGCCCTATTTTCATTCAAAGAGAGCAGCAGCAGGTGCAGGAGGTGAAAACTCACCCCGACAGCCAGTCGGAGCCCCAAGTCGAAGTGATGGATGATCTCACTAAACACCTTCATTTACCACTGCTAACGATGCATGATGTGAAAGGCCTTGGAAAATGTTTTTAAAAGCCCCTATCAAAGCTTCATCATAAAGCTTGATTCTCCTAATTGGGAAATATAGCCAGGGGTGACAGCCATGACGGGGCTGGCTGTTAATTAGAGGGGCATCGCTGCTTGGGGGAGCGATGCCTTTCTTGCACGGTGCCAAGGAGACCAGCCCAGTGCAGCGGCAGCAGCCGGGCCCTGGGCAAGGGAGCAAATTGCTCCTCACTGGTTAAAAAGAGAACGAAGGCAGCGTCTGTTCTAGGCAAGACAAACAGTCACAGGGTGTGTGGAAGACTTCCAAGGTGGGGAGAAAGCGCAGGTGTGTGGGGATTAATTATTTCACCACCTGATTCCCTCATTCAATAATTTCTACAAATTGATTCCCTCCTCTGCAGCCAAAGTTCTGAGGATGGATTTAAATAATTGCCACCACACATCGAAAGCAAATCTAATTTCCACTGCCCCCAGAAGCAGAGGAAGTGGAGGGGTAATTATTTTTAAAATAAATGTTAAAAAATCACACTTTTTGGTCAAAGTTGGCCTTTTCCAATCAGGCACTGGACTAGAAAACCTCCTGGGTACCACAGGCACCAAGATGCAAGGAGGTAGGATGGATATTCCCTCCAAGGGGAGAAAACTATGGAGTTAATCCTTAGTCCAGTTACAGGAGGGGAGAGCAAGGAGGTGGCTCAAAATGAAGGTTTTCAATCACAGGCAGTGCCTGTGACTACCTGGTATTTTCCAGTACTTCTGGCTGTCAGCTCGTTTGCTCGACGAGGGAGCAGCAAAGACAATTCAGACACTTGTCAGGGTCAGTGGGGAGCAACAACGGGACTCCACAGTTGGTTGAATTGTTTTAAATTCTGCAGCAACCCAGATGATTGCAGAGGGCAAGGAACAGGCTAAGGGCTCACTTTACAGACTGAGTCAGTGGAAAACCTCCAGCCCCTTCCGACGCGACAGCTCACCCCGTAGCACTTACTCACTCGGGTGGTGTTTCAATACACATGCATTATTTACAGCTTAGCTCTGATGAGAAGTAGGTCTTTGCTAACACCAACTTCTTCTGACTGAGCAAGGTGTGATGGGGCTGGCACGGCAGCTCAGCTGGCACACAGGAAGGAGCCGCAGCCTCACCCTGTAAGGGGTAACCTCTCCACCAGCAAAACAACAGCCATGAGATGCTGTCCATCCCAGCTCGCTGCACAGAGGGAGACACACCGACCAAGCTGGGATGCAGTGATGCTGGATGGTGTGGGAGAAGCCAGGGAGGCAGCTGGTTATACACTGAAAGGTTGGATCTGTCACTGGAACAGAGACCAGAACCAACACAAGACAAACCTGGATCCAAACTGGGAAACTTTATTTGCAACGTGTCTCGTGGTGATCTGCTGAGCATGGCAGGGATAAATCCATGGCTCTGTAATGCTGTGAATGAGAGCTCCCTAATGCTGCCCTGCAAAGCACCCGAACCCAGGAGATCCCAACCCATGGGCACTGAGCCCCACTGCAAGGGCAGGACTCAGACCATCCCGTGCGATGCTTTACAGTTGGCATAAGACACATAAACCTGCAGCCCAGCCAAAATCAACACTGGCTGATGCCTCCCTTCAAAACATCCCTGCCAGGAGTTATTTCAGGCAAGAGAAATTCCTCTGAAGAGACACTTCTCTTGGTCAGCAAGGGGCCACTGCCCCCAGCAGCAGGCTCTTGGTGGCAGAGACAAATTCCCTGTTTCCAAGCCAAAGTACACCATCCCCACAGGCATCCAGGAAGCCAGAACCAGGCTTTCCTGCTGAGCTCTCCCAAACAGCCATTCCTGACTGCTCCCCACATCAGTGACCAGCAGCCCCCAACCTCAAGCTGACACTTTCCAATTAGCTGGATGCTCATCCCCACCTCATGAGGCACAAAACACCTCTTCCTTTGCAGCTGGCGTCTCTGGCTTTCACTGCTGCATCATCCCACCTGCCTACCTCTCTAGGAAGCCTGTTCCAGTGTTTGAATGCACTTGTTTGGTGTGCAAAGGGGCGCAGCATCCCTCGCTCACGCACGCAGGTTCGGACGGATGAGCCTCATCCCAGCAAACCCCTCTTGGGCAGTAAGGTCGCAGCACCGTGCTCTCAACCTGCTGGTCTGCAATAAACAGCCTGGTGTATCATCTTGACTTCAGCCAGATGATTTAAACTTGCTGAGCATCTGGGAAATTTAACCAGCACTTTCATCTGCGTCGCACAAATGGGGCCCCATGGTGAGCAGCCCCAGCTGGGAAGACTTTGGGCAATGCCCAGCAACAGTCCCACCTTCCAGCTGTTGCAGCTGCTGTAATATTCAGCAAAAAGAACTCCTTTCCATCCCAAACTTGCTGATCTGCTGGCCAGGTAACTCTCAGGGGAAATGAAGGAGAAAACATGTGACCTCATCACCTTCTTACTCACCCTCTTTGGCACATTTTGGGGTGTGCAAAATGCCCGCGTCTCCCAGCACACGTGGGGAGGAGACCCCACAGCTCTGGCTCTGACAGATGCAGGATAAATCAAATTTCCCCTGAATATCAGCAAGAAGCAAACAGGACAACAGCTTCTTTAACTGGCATTAACAGCTTATTGCAGAGTTATTCCTTAATCATAGCCCTCATAAATATTGGCTCCCCCAGATCTGCAGTGCTTCACCCTTCCCTCCTCAATAGGCATTTAATTTGCTCACCGTTTAGTCCTGTTTTCATCATGCCAAAGGTCATCCCAGTGTCTCTGACTCTTGAAATTCAACAACAAACATCTCTTGGCTTCCCATGGGAAAGACAGGTCACCCTGTCATCTGGTGCAGATTGATGCGCGCTGACATGTCAAGGGACCCTGGCAGGGGGACACCCCAGGCTCCCTCAACATCAGAGTGCTGCTTCTCTCTCCAAAGCATCTAAGTGGCTTTTTCTCCCAGGCCAGATCCTGTCTCAGGTCTGTCTCCGCACAGAGTTCCTGAGGACTGCACTTTTAACTGTTGAGGGCTCTCCCAAAGCACACGAGCAAGCAGAAAAAAGTCTGTCCCACTAGAGAGAGAGGAAGCAGGCAGACAAATCCCAGCACTGGGCATATTTGGGCTTTTCCTTGAAAGGGAGAGTGGTTTCTCACCCATGCAGAGGGAGCGATGCGAGCCCAAGCCAAGAAATGATCAGTTGAGCATCGTCACCACGTTACACTGCTCTAACGTGTCCCCACTTTGTTCACTGTGTTGTTTCTAAGTCAGAAGGGCAGGGATGCATTAGGTGAGTTACAGCCTGAGTGAGTCTCTGCAGTTCCAAGTGAACAGCAGGATGCTGCAGACCCTGGAAAAATCTCCCCTCCACACTGCACTAATGCTACTAAGCATCGATGCAGATGAATAACCATGCTGGGTCACAGCAAGGTCTACCAAGTCCAGATCCCGTGTCTGGATGATGGTTAATGTTTAGGTAAAGGATCTAGGGCTTTGTTCAGTTATTCCTCCTTGGCAAATCCTCCCAGCTTCCCATGCTTCTTGAGCCAGAGGTTGCACCTAAACTATGATGTTTGCTGGCCATGGATGAAGCTGTCCTTGACTCCTGCTTGAACTCACTGTGGTTTTGGGTTCATCAACGTCACTTGATAGGGAGAGCTGGGTGAAAAAGCAATTATCTGCGTTTATTTCCTGCCTGCTACTCACTGATGTTCAAGCTTTGCTGTGGCAGTGGGACAATCATTTGGCTGCTTAGCTGGGGGAAGCCAGGAGCCAGCTCAGAGCATCCTCAGGCTCATCCCTCCCTGTGTGATGCACACATGCTGGTTCAGGGATGAAGCACACACCAGGGACAAGCTAGCGCCCTGGTGATTATACCCCACTAGCCTTAAAAGAGCATTACTTAAAGCAAAAGCCACTTAGTGCTGTGCCTTATTGACTTTAAAATGACTTAGCTTTTTTATTTTACTATTGCTCTCTCCCTCAGCAGAAATGTATCTGTCTCCAATGGAATGAAATCCTTCCCTTCTTCCCACCCAGCTTAACCTGTGCTGCTGACCTGCAGCAGATGATTCTTGGCCTGTTCATCTGCTCCTTTCCATTCCCACAAGCAGGACAAAACCTTTCACTGAGGTTTTTTGCGTGGTCACAAATTGCTGGACCTGCCAGACAGGATGTCTTCACGTTAGGCAACGTGTTTTGAGAAGACATTTAATTGGATTTTCTACATAGCAAGGGGGAGTGCCATGATGCACGCCTGGCTGTGGATAGCTGCATCTCAGCAGGGTGTCCTCGAAGGGTTGTGATTTCCCAGGGATAAGCAGCTCCCGACAGCCAGGCTGGCGCCGGTGGGGATGGAGCAGCTGCCCAGCGCCATGAAGAGCCAGAGCAGGGTCACCGCTGCTCATCAGTGTCTCCCTCATTTTTTGGATGAGACTTAAGCTGCATTTAACCCCAGGCTTAACCTGCCCACCCCACTCACACCCATTTGTTGGGGTGCCAGCACAGAGCAAAACATTCTGGCCAGCTACCTCGGTGCATGCAAAGAGCCAGCCCCAAAGATTGCTCTGGATCAGCTACCTTGGGAAATGGACTTCCTACAAACAAAGCAGCCCCTGATCAGGCAGTTTTGAAGACCACATAGACCATCAGAGATCAAAACTATGGAAGGCATGTGTGTGCCAAAAGGAATAAACTCAAGAGGCAGGAGCCCAGGAGAAGCATCACGCAGAAGAGCGCTGAGAACAGAGCAACTGACAGGTCAAATCATGGTTGTTTCAAACCCAATTATAAAAGAGATATAAAGTCATATCGTAGGTAACTTTTAAGAATCCAGAGAGTCCCCATGCTGACAGATGTAAGAAATGCCCCATGGCCATGAAGGAGACAGAGGTAAGGAGGACAGAGGTGATGAGAAGTGCACCTCTGGGATACGTGCTGTAAAATGACCCATGTGCAAATTATTTCTCCCAAATCCTCGTTCTCTCCTGGTACCTCAAAAGGTTTCTTTTTCTTTTCCTTTTTTTGTTTTGCCAGGTTGTGTGCTGTGACCCACTGCAAACCTGCTCGTTCACTGTGGCTCAGAGCCATATCAAACAGCCCATCACTGCTCTGCTGGAAGACAGCCCCCTCCCACTCTTGCAACAGGATGGGTTTATGTATGTTGGTGAAACACTGCGTGTACCAGACCAAACCAAAGGTATCTCCCACAGGAGGTGCTGGAGGCAATATCTGTGTGCCAGGCATCCCCAGCACCACAGGATGCTGGTGCTGCCCACAGGCGTAGCTGGGATTTGCTCCACAGGGGCCAAGCCGGCTCCGTCTGTCTGACACAGGGGTCAACATCACACTGCTCCTGCTGTCACTGCTGTGGCAGTTGTTAATAAGGGTGAGGAAAGTGCTTCACGCATCCCAGATCGATGCCTTAGAAGAACAGCCAAGCAAAAAGACAAAGTGAGACAAGCAGGATGCTGAAAGCACCACGAACTGGCTGATGCTCGTGGCGGGTGGCACTGCCGACCGCAGCCTGGGGCAGACCGGACACAGCCTCAAGCTGCAAAATCACTCAGCACACCTCTGACAAGAGCCAAGGGAGAGGTTTGTCTTGCTCATCTTCCCCTTGTTTTCCACTCTGTCTCCCAAAAGCTTAGTTCCCTTTTGATTCTTCTGTGCCACTCCAGGTCTTCCCATTAAATCCTCTTTCTATTGTGGGAGGATTACTCAATCCCTGTGGTTAACCCTCACCATTCCCAGTTAGCAGTGCTCAGGCAGGGTCGCCCCTTCACATCAAACAGCTCTGCAGACCCTGCTGCCTGGCAACTCCTTCCTGCACAGCCAACAAGTAGCCTGGTGACAAGGGACAGAAAGACAGTGGACAACTTGCAAGACACTTTTGGTGGTCATTTAACATTTCCAGAGCAAAGGCTGGTCTGGTCTGCCTTGGCCAGGCTGGGCTTTGAATGCTGAACCACAGCAACATGCAGAGATTACATTCTAATTTCCAACCCTCTCGATACAGAAGAAAGTAGGGTACAATAAGCTTGGAGATGGCCTCTCTTGTGCTCTTAGGGCAATTAACAGAAATGGCATAGTAAATAACAACAGGATTTCTAATGATGCAGGATGCACAGAGGGAAAAGCTCTGCTCCACCCCGGTAGAGCTCTTATTAACAATTGCCACGCACAGGCAGACAGCAGTTGGTATTTAGTGCCTACCCTGGGAAATGAATTGCTTTCTGCCTGCATCCAGACTGCAATCATCTCAGAGACAAACAGAGCTCTGTCTCACAGCCGCAGCCGACGCACGGACAGACGGAGGTGGCTGGAAGCTTTGCAATGACGTGCCTGGGCAAGGACAAGGGCAAACATTGGCAGTCTACTGCTCCGGAGGGTCACAGCCTTCCCACCCTGGGGCAGGGGGTGAGGCATCACCAAAGCACAGGCAATGCAGCACGTATTTAACTCTGGAGATGGATGTCAGTGCCAGGATTTATAGACTCAGTGACCACGCAGGTACCACAAGGCTGCAGACCTCGGTCATTATGATATGACCCAGAAAAGGCTCAGAAGATCCACCGTGGCCAGGAGCACCCATGTCTGCCCACGAGATGCAGAACCCAACCTGCAAGCCAGGGCCAAGCATCCCACCGATGAAGCCTGATGGCCTCAGTTCCCAACCCCAGGCAGCCTGAAGAAGCTGAGTTTTGCTTTTCTCCATCCCAAACACAGGCATGAAGTCTCAGCCATGCAGGGATGAGCAGAGAGGTTTGGGAATTGCCTGCTTTCCACTGCGAAGCCAGAGGGATTTGCAACACGCCCTGAAATCTCAGCCCCTGTATCCCAGTCTGCTGCCTGTAGCATTTGCTCTGTGTGTCAGAAAGGACTTCGCTGCTCTGTCCCTTTTGGTCTCTGGGGCAGCCAAGTAACATAGGACAAAATAAGTCCCATGGACACAGACAGAGGAGATTGCCCACTCATGGGTCCCAAAGGTCTTCAGCTCAGAAATTCCCCACTCCTCTGCAGCAGCTACCTGCATGCCTGCTGTGCACACACATACACATAGCTGGGGTTGTAACGAAAAGGAGAGACTGCATAACTCTTGCTCCAACCTCCTCCCACCAACACGGATTTGTGTTGGATGCTCTGAAGAGGCCGTTTGTTGCAGGAGCTACAACTTCTCCTATTGCTCGCCCACAAGCTGCCGGCAGCAGCAGAGGATTTACATCCACAAACATTCATTCTCTTTCTGTTTTCAAAAGGAAGGGCACATTATTCATGCACCAGGCTTCCCCTCCCTCTCCATGAAAACTCCCTCTTTTTGCTTCACAAGGGCTTTGTAGAGAAATGCAAGCAGGCACTACAAATGTACTGAAAAATAGCACCCGGCATTCCTCCAGGACAGAAATGTTTTGTGCCCCAATGAAATTAGGAGTGGGATGTCAAAAGATCATTCCTACCAACAAAGTAAGGCTGCTTAACCTCTGTGAGTTCATCACTAAATCAAAACACACTTGTCTCCTGTTTCAATCGCTCCGTGTGTGACTCTCAACTGCAACGGAGAATATCCAACTCGCAGGTAACTGTGGGTTAAAAACTGCCATAGCCTGATGGAGCCTCCTGACTTTCCATAAGCTGTCCCAAACTATTTGTTTGGCCTTTCAGCCAGGTATTTTCAAGATGATTTCTAATGACTACGCATCAGAGGGTCTTTACAGAGCAAAGCAGGGAGTTTGGGCTTACCCCCAGGTGTAAAGGAGGACCCCAAAGAGCTCTGCCTCAGTGAAGTGCATTTTTTGGGCATGTTTCCACATACCCTTAAATACCATGGAAAAGAAAACCCTACCACAGAAAAACAAACATGTAGCAGTGCCATGGCTGGAGGGGGTGAACTGGTTTGGGAAGAGCCAGGACGGGCAGGCCTCTGTGTTTGGTTTCTACAGATGGGAGCTGGGAGCTCTGCCTCCCACAGAAGTGAAACGCTTCTCAATTACTGCTATGCTGACCCTGAAAAGAAGAGAGAAAAGCACATTTTCAGCTGCCTCCGGCAGCAAGGGACCATGCCAGAGCCTTGAGGGGCTCCACTCAAACCCCATCAGGCACGCCTGCCAAACCTTCCCTGTTCCAGCTCCTGTTGGATATCTTGGCAGGTTTTCCTGGTGTCGTGCTTGATGGTCCAGTAATGCCTTTTGCAAAGCACTGGGCAAAATCCCAGAGTGGCACAGTAGGAGGTGGACTCCCACATCCCACCGCAGCAGGATGCAGAGGCAACAGGAGATGCTTACTAGTGAAGAACAAGGGGTCCAGGAGAGGTGCTTGCCCTTTCTCTTTCAGAGCTGGAAAGCAATATGTTGCTTGTGTAATGGAGTAGGGTTTTGCTCAGCAAAAAGCAGCTTGGCACACTCTTCCACTCTGCAGAAAAGGCGGTTTAGCTTTCTGAGCAGACAGGGCAGCCTCATCCCAGGCACACAGCGTCCTTCTGCAGGGAAAACCTATTACCCTGCATTTTCCCTTGCAAAACCGATCCCTGCCTCCACAGAGCAGCAGTTACATCCCCATCCTCCTCCCTGGCACATCTACTTTGGTGGCACCTGTTTTCCCAGCCCACCAGATCCAGCTTGCAGGTCAATAAACCCAAGGTCAAACCTCAAATGTCCCAAATGCACCATGGGCCTGAGTGCTGGGGACAAAGCAGGAGCTAGAGGAGGACGAACCAAGCAGGATTTTTGCCCTCAGCAGCATTTTACACCTGATGGAGCTGGGACGTGATGGATATGGCACACTGTGGCTGCTGGACCAAACCCTGTGGATACCACGGGCTGGAGGCATCAGCTCTTTTAACCAACTGCAGGAGGCTTACCTTCTACCCTGGATGACCAAACATCATCCCTGGCTTGTTGCTCTGTCAGCAGCTGCTGCGAAACAAGTCTCGCAGAGGGCCAAACTCAGGCAAAGCCCCTATCCTTGGGTAGATCCAGGCAACCTTGTGTAGCTCCAGGCCTGGAGATTGGTGGCCCTGCCTGTGGCAGGGGGGTTGGAACTCTATGATCCTTGGGGTCCCTTCCAACCCAGACCATTCTATGATTCCATGATCCAGGTGCTGCCAGTGCTGGAGGGTGCAGAAAGTGAGAGGAAAGGGTTGCTGCATTTTCAGCCCTGCTCAGGCTGGGAAAATTAAAGAAAATAAACATGATATTCTGCCTTACTTTATCATGCATAGCACTGTAATTTGCAGATATTACATGGAGGAGTAGCTATTACGCATGGGCTTTTACACCCTCGGTGCAGTTCCCATGGAGGCAGGGCTGCAGGCAGTAATTTCCCCACAGAAATATATGGCAACAGGAAAAAAAAAATGCCCATTTACTGCATTCACCCTATTCATAGCAACCCTCACAGAACGACACAAAGTGACAGCTACTGTCGGACGGTTTTATGATTAAATATATCCTCCATCTCACAGAGAATTACAACCCATTCAATACAACTTTCCTAACCTGTCCCGAGAGAAGAATGAAGGATTTTGAGCCACAAAACTCTTGGAGATGGAGAATAAACAACGCTACTCAAGCAGTGAGCCACAAGCCAAAAAGGTATGGAGCTGCCAGACCCCACTTTGTTAAGGAATTAGGGGCTTACCCTTTGCACTCTATTGAGGTTATGCACAAGTGGGGCACCCATGTGGACACCTGGTTCAGTCCCTTTTAGGTGTGTTAGGAAAACAACAGAATAGAAAATGAAGCTTAAACCTTAAGACACTGAAGAAAATAGGTACCTAAGCTTCAGGTCCCACATCCATACGCAGAGCCATGAGAAGAGACCTGGTTTTTCCAAATGCAAAAGCCTCAGTGGTTCCCAGTGGCCCCACGCCACCTTTTCCAAACACTGCAGCTCCTCTTCACTGACCCTGTCCCTTTCTGTTGCAGTTATCCTAAGAACCCAACGGCTATCGTGGTAAAACACAATAAATTAGTGTAAACAAGATTGTTCCTTGAGTCCCTTAGGAGCAGAGTCATTTTTCTTCAGACTGACATGGCAGAGCAATGCATAACAAAGCAGGAATGTGGTTTAGCATGGGCTTGCACTGCTCATCGAGCAGAGATGAAGGAATATCTGTTTAAATCAGAACTTAGCTGAACCAGGTCTAGTACAACAAAGCAATAAAGGGGCTTTCGGACTGGGATGAAGGAGAGATGCAGCCCAGAAAGCCCGTAAACCAGGCCGCTGCTGCTGAAGGATGGAGGAAATGCAGTGGGGAAAATCACAGCAGCAGAAATAGGAGAAACTGCAAGGAGAAAAGTGACCAACATGGCATCCCAATGCAGTGGGGCGGTGACATGCCTAACTCAGACCCGCTTTGGAGCTCCAGATTGGGGAACACAGAGCAACCGTGCCCGCTTCTTGCATCAGGAGGATGGATGGTGTTAACAGGGAGGTAATGACATCTTCATTTCACCAAGCACTCAGCTGGATAATGACACGTATCTGCTCCACAGTCCATAACCCAAAGCTCCTTGCAGGAGGGAAAGCCTAGCTGGGTCCATACACACGCTGTGTTTACAGTTGGAATCAATGATCTTGAGGGTGTTTTCCAACCTAAATGAATCTCTGATTCTCCTTGACAGCAAGACTTGGCCTGTAAGGTTCAAGCGATCAGTGTTCACAAGCTAAATATGAGAAGTCCTGTGAAGCTGTGCCCTGCCTGTACTGTGCCCCCATGCAGCAGGCAACCTACAGGCAAAGCTGGTGGCCACACCAGCATGTATGTCTGAGAAGAGCAACTCCTGGATTTAGGAAAAAAACAAATAAAATTATATTCCTGGTGTTAGCAGAGCCAGCAAAGAAAGCTGCCCTTGTTTAAGACCTTGTTTAGACTAACTATAGGCACGGTTCATCCTTCAGGTACATAAATACTTGGGAAATAATTAAGATTTTTCCATTAGCTGTAAGAATGAGCTCACACACGGCTGTGGGAAAGCCAATGAGTCGCTCTGCAGCACTCCCTGCAAAAAAGGAACAGCAAAAGGCCCCTTTTCCTGTGAATCCTCATCGGGCGCATCGATCTCATACCAGGGCTGACATTTCCCTCACCCCCATGCTGTGCTAAACGCTCCCAGCTGCCGCCCACATCTGCATCGTGTCCGCACCCAGCATCCAGGCTGTCCCCACCACCAGCAGAAAGGACAAGTGGCAAAGATAAGAGTTGGCTGGAGCTAAGTAAAGCCTCTGGAAAATCCGTGTGAATTGAGAAAAGAAATCAGATCCTTACTCCTTACACAGCCCAGCACTGAGGTGGAGGATCTGCATGAGCAGGGACCTCTGAAACTCAAAATGGTTTTATAAAGTGAAGAAAGCACCGTGTTTACTCACCCTGGTGTGGACCTGCATGCTCCCCCCCTCTCCTCCAAGCTCTGTACCAGGCTCAGGGCAGGCATGGGCTTCTTTTGGGGGGTTTCTCTGATTATTGCAGAGCAAAACCAGAGTGCAATGAAAAGGAGCATTAAAAAACCCACAGATTTGGGTCTGGATCAACGCCGTTTAATTCCATTGCTCAAACTGAGCTGCTGAAGGCTAAGTTCTTCCATGCTTTGCACTGCAGTGACATAGACAGGAACTGTATGTGAAAAAAGGGTTCTACCTGGTCTGAAATGGGTCTAGATTGGGGGTGACTGCACGAACAATCATCCTTCAGGTGCTGCCCACTGCTCAGCCCGCTCCATCCCCTCCCTGATGCATCCCTGGCTCCTTGCTATCGCTCCTGAGAGCAGTGGCAACACAAGCAGCAAAGAAAGGTAACACATTGCCCGCCACTCTCCAGGGATGGGAAAGACACACAGAAGCACCAGAGGCTATTTCCCTAGGGAGACACCTCCTCCTTCCACTGGAAGCACATGAGCCCGTTCTCCAAAGCAATTACAGAGGCGCAGAGCTTTGATTACCAGTTTAGTCTTTGTGATGCTGAAGGCAAGCCTTTGGCAGCAGGAAGAGAAGGGAGATTCCAGCATCTAATACAACACTTACTGGTTAAATGCTGGACTGTAATCACGTCCCTAAGCAGAGGCAGAGACGTACAAATTACTTTAGCAGGCGGTTTTCATCCTCCTGCTATTGGCCCCTCTGCCAGGCAAAACGCTGATTTTCATCCTGGCTGTTTAATATAAATATAGGTGATTCAGAGGGAGGCACAGGGAGGGGCACAGCAAGCAAGAGACAAACAGATTGATAATATGCAAAAAAAAAAGAAAAAAGAAGGTCATTTGGCAGAGGTCTGGGTGCTCTGGTGCCCAGCAGCACAGCAGAGCAGGGCAGCCAACGCTGAGAGCTTCTCCCTGGAATTGACTCTCACCTTGCACGCACAGGCTGAATGCAATGCCTGGGGTGAGATGGAAACAGAAGGAATAAAGAAGAAAGGTAAGATGGAAGAAGCTGAGGAATAAAGAAAAACCATTTTCCCTTGTACTTTGCCACATTTCTAGGGACACCACTTACAGCCATTTGGCTTAGCTCAGAGTTATCTGCTCCCACGTACGGGGTCTCAGCATGCAAGACCTTGACTGAGGTACAGGGGGTCCCAGGACAGGCTGGGCCAGGAGAGGCTGAATCCCCCAGTGCTTGTGGCTGCTGGAAATGCCCACAGGCATTTAGTGAAAAGGGATGTTATTCCACTAAATTTTACTGTGTCCATCCAAGGAGGTGGCGTTACGATGACACTGAGAGGCCAATACCTCTCACCAGCCCTGGGTAAGAAGAGAGAAGCATCTCAATGGTGTCTGAGACTCCCTTCACCCCACAACTAAGGGAACCTTTCAAAGGTAGTGATCCACATTGCACTAACACATCCATCTCCTGCAAGTGCACCCTCCACCACTCCCAACTGTTGGGGTAATTAAATTCCAATTTCCTCCCAAACCCTTCCCACATGTCTAACCCAGCTGCAGGGGACAAGGGACTGTAGAGCATCAGGAGACAGGTGCAGCCATGAGTCCAGAGGAATGATGCCTCTTACAAAGCCATGGCACGATTATGATGCTTGTGGTCCTGCTCGTTACGAGCCAGCACGCTAATGAGCATGTCTCCAGCAGCCAGGACCCAGGAGCACAATGCATCACAAAGATTTCTAATTAACAAAGTATTTTTGAGTCACTTTGCAGCTCTGGACCAGGAGTTCTCCACAAAACACACTCCACCAACGCCTGCCATTAGGCAGCAATCCCTAATTTTCAGCAGAGAACCAGGGACAGAGGCAAGATGCTCACTGTAAGGTCAAGAATCACCATGAAGGAGACAAGAGACCAGATTTCCACATAAAAAGCATGGCATTATGTGCTTCCCATGGATGGATCCTCCAGGAAGGTCACAAAACTGGAGTGGGTCCAAATCATCTTCCTGACCTGAAGCTGTCTTGCAGGAGAGTCAGATAACTTCTCCAACAGGGAAGAAAGAAAATTAAAATAAAGAGAAAAAAAAAAAAGACAGTGAAGAAAAAGGAGAAGAAATGGCTTAAGAAAGTATCATTTGCATGGTGCAGCCTGCAGATGTTACTGGGTCGGTACTGCAGGGAGAAGGAGAGGAGGGGAAGGTAAAAGCCATCACCTCTCCTGCAGCAGCCCCTATCCTGTTACCCCAGCCTGGGCTAGGAGCAGCAAGAGAACCTGGTCCTTGCCAGCTGGGCACCCGTGTGCATCTCATCCCAGCAGGCAACATGTCTTCCTCTGCAGACCTCCAAGGCAGCCCATTTGGTGTTTCCTCAAGGCACCTGGGCTCACACACAGCTCCCAGGAGGACACCCCAATTTTAGGGCTCTGAAGTCCCCAGAGCAGGCACCACTTTCTGTCTGTAATGTCTCACCAGGGGCTGCTGCTGTCAAGAGGAGACACCATACACCATGCTGCCGTGGACCTTCCTGGGGCCGCACTGACCTCTCTGGAAAGGAAGAGTAATTCCAGGGAAGCAGAGGGATTTCTGGGTCTAAGAAAGGGCAGTAAGAAGAGACTTGAGCCCTAAACATCACTGATATTCACCATGACAGGCCTCTTCTGGGAAACGACAGCAAGACGAACCAGGCTTTGAGAAATAAACCCCCCTGCTGTGCAAGGCTCATCCGTGCTGCCCAAGCCTTCAGCTTTAATCTTCATCCCCCAAAAGAAGAGACTTGTCAGAGGGGGCAAAGGCTTGCAGGGCACCCATGAACCTGCTTTCAGAGCCACCCAGAGCCCGCAGGGTGGACCACAGGGCTGTACGACCATCCACAGCCCGCAGAAGCTGCAGCCCTTGATGCTCATCTTGCTGCCAAGCTCAGGCAGGCTCGTGGGCCGACTGCTGCCCTTTGAGTGAATAATTCATACTCCATTACATCGCTGTTGCAGCACAACAACGGGCATTTTCCAGTTAATAACCAACAATGGAAAGTCTGCCTGTGTTATGAGCTCATTGTCACAGTTTCCAACTTAAGCCAGTTTCCCCACAAAAAAAAACCAAGGAGAGAGCTTTTCCTTTTAGAAAGACAGTTCTGAACACCTGATCTCTGTGCCAGACTGACCCCTGGCTGCGGGGTACAGGGGGCCACCCCTCTCCATCAAGGAGAGGTATCAAGTGAGCCCCAGGCTTGTAAGAGTAGCTGTAATCTACAGCCTGACCCCAGACTTCCCAGACACTGGGTTGCACTGCTTCTCTGCCTGTGCAAATGGGGATTTTCAAAGGGTAGCCTCTGATAAATCAAAATAAACCATACCTTACTTACAAGTGTGGTCCATAACTACTTACCAAACACCTTCTCCATGGGAGCACAGTCAATCCCCCAAAACCAGCATACAAGGAGGAAGAGGTACTTGAGGAATGGGAACTTTGAAGAAAGTTCAAGAATTTCTTGATTTATTGGCTCTGTTTAGTTTCTAAATGAACAACAACTGGGCAGGCAATGGAACAGGACAAGATGGAGCAGGATAAAACCAGCTACATTGCAGCCAGCTACTAATTACATCCCAGAGCACAGTAGTGATGGGTTGTGGATGGCCAACAAACACCAGAAAAAAGTGTGAAAATGTAACATTTGAAAATTCCTACGACACCTGACAGCAGGGCTGGATCAAGCCAACACCAATATCTGGGAACAAGACCCTATTACTCCCTTGGAAGCATCAGAGGGCACTTGTAAACCCCAACCCAGAGCAGGGGGCTCTGGGGAAACACCTGCTGGTCATTGGTTGTGGAAGGAATTACCCACCAACTAACGTCTATGTGAGATTGGGAGCATCCCTAACAGGAGTGAGGATGCTGGTATACAAATAAAGCAGTGGGTGCTCCAGCACAGTGAAGACAAGACAGATGTTCTCTCTGATCTCTATATATTCTCTATACTACGGCCTTTAGACCTTAGCAAAGGGTTGTCTTCAACTTACAGCCACATCCTGAGAGAGCATCTAAACTAGAAATCCAGGCAAACCCCATCCTACAAACCCTTGCCCAGGCTGAGCCAGCACCACGTGTTTGCTGCCCCAGGGTTGTTGCCCTGTGGTCAGGGCTCGTTTATGACCAAAACCTCATCCCTGCTATTAAAATCCTGAAAAACCTCAGCTATTTGGCCAAGGAAAGGCCAATGTTACACCAGGCTTGTAAGATAAAGCTTCACAAATCTCTGGCACACGGACGTACTCATGCAAGCACTCCAAGCTGATAATTAAGGACAAGGATTGGTAATTAAAGGCAGAGTGGAGCAAAGCACTGCTTTAAATTTTTTAATTTTCAAGAATTTCTTGTCTTTTGGGCTGTGAAGAGCTCCCTGCTGCCACATCAGAGCAACTTTAATAATGTCCTGGTGGGATGACAAGGGGTGTGCATTTCCTATTCTCATTACAAAAAAAACCCCATGAGGGTAACTGAGCTCCTGGGTCATTATCCTGCTCTGTGTGCTGAGCCCAGCCCACGGGATCCAGCCCCACAGCACACAGCCACAACACACTCCCTTCATTTCTGCCCCTTCAAGGGAAAGAGCAGGTTTTAGCCATCACCTTTAAAACGCTCAAGGCACAAGTATGGTTACCACTGCTAAGGGAACAGAGGAGTCCCTCCACATTTGGGTCACTAAGGACAACAGGGTGTAAGGATGCTAGGCCAGATCTCCCAGAGATGCAGTCCTAATCCAATGTGGCCAAGCAGCCCTTTATTTCCTTCCGTCTGCTTTCTTCCTGTGTCCATTTTCTTCCCCTCTTCTTCTCCTCTTTTCAGACCAAGTTTGTTTCACAAGGATTAGTCTCCTCTATGGCTACAAATACCATCTGCTGCAACAGGAACCAACGCTCGCTTGGGACCACGAGCAAGCACCTGAATACAAATCCCCACTCTGCCAGACTGTGGCTTCTTTTGTATTTCTCATTTCCTTAAAATAATATATAATGCATAACATCATGGAAAATAAGGAGCCCTTTCCTTTCCCATCAGCCTCATCCACAGGTTTTTTTAAGCTCCACGGATCCAGGACATCAGCAGCTGTGATGCTTTGCTGAGGGCCCAGGACTGGGGTCATTTACTCCCTATTTTTTGCTAAACAGTTCCCTTTCTGTAAACAAGCTGGAGGCCACGGTGTGCATGGTAACACATGCCTGTACATTAATTGCCAGCTAATTAAGATGTCTTGGAGAAGTTTGTCTCCTGCTCTCCAATGCCCAAGGGAGGGATGTTTGGAGGATGGACGAGTCAGGTTTTCCAGCCTGTTCCCCCTCCCTAGGCACTACCTTGTTGCTCTTTCTTTTCTCCTGGAGAGAGCCCAGCAGGGCTATGAAGGTGAATAAGGGCCTGGAGCATCTCCCCTGTGAGGAAGGGCTGAGTGAGGTGGGGCTGTTCAGCCTGGAGAAAAGAGACTGAGAGGGGATCTGTTCAATGGTTATCCATCTCTCAAGTGTGGGACACAGAGGGAAATGGCCAGCCTCTTCTCAGTGTCTGTGGGGACAGGGCAAGGGGTGATGGCCTCAAGTTGGAGCACAGGAAATTCTGCACCAATATGCAGAAGAACATTTACCCAGTGAGGGTGACAGAGCCCTGGGACAGGCTGCCCAGGGGCGTGTGGAGTCTCCTTCTCTGGACAGATTCCAGACCCGTCTGGACGCCTCCCTGTGCGACCTGTCCTAGGGACCCTGCTTTGGCAGAAGAGTTGGACTCGATGAGCTCTTGAGGTCCCTTCCAACCCCTACGGTTCTGTGAGTCTGTGATTCTCTTCCCTGAAATCAGGATGCAAAGGGGAAAGGAAAATCAAAAAGGAGAAAAATGCCTGTGGGTGAGCATGGAGCAACCTGGCAACACAGCCATGCACAGGGGAAACACTGGTGAGAATGGAGACTACTGAGGATTTAGGAGGTTGTGGCAAACCAAGATGGTTTTGACCTCCCAGCTCCCTTGCAGCCCTGGTGAACAGTCTAAAGCACTTTCCTTCATTGCAGTGGATTTGATACTCCTGTCACTGCATGTGTGTGACAAGCAGCTCTCACTAACACCCGCGTTTGCACACCACAGTCCAAAACCTCGTGGCAAAACACCTTCCTGAGCCTAAGGTTGTCCCTGAGAACACAGTGACCAGGGACAGGGCAGGGACCCACCAGCTGACAATGACTTTCAAGAGCTGACTCACCAGGACTGCGGCTTCTTCTTCATGATGCCCTGGCGTCTCCACTGCGAATGGGGGCTGAGGTGGTAGGTGAGCTGCCGGCAAAGCTTCTCCATGGCCCCGAGGGAGTCTCCTTCCTGTGAAGACAAGGGAGGGATGCCAGATAAGGTGTCTGCAGCATCACCATGACGCCTGTGGGATGCTCCGACCCTGGAGCAGCTCCTCACAAGGGGCTGGCAAGCCATAAGGGACCACACTAAAAATGGTAAAGGAAGGGGAAAAAGAAACTCCGCTGATTGCTAAGATGCTGGCAAGGATGGGGTATTTCACCAAGGACCACCCCACCCTGCACACCTGTAGACATTGCAATGGAAAGCAGACACAGAGATACACAGGTCCTGCCTGGCCAAGAATGAGAAGGTCCCTTCTTGGCTGCTGTGTGGGGGTTCAGGGGATCTGCACAGTAGGGTCATCTCTGTGATTCACACAGCAGCAACGCCGCTATGGTTTGACACAGAAATTGATTAAATAAACCAAACAACCCAGCCACCACCATCAAAATTGCTTTACAGAAGAGCAAGCACTGAGAGGCTTTGTGAGCTCATGGGGATCTTGGGAACAGCACTCATCAGAACCTCTCAAAATATGTATTTGTTTAAAAAAAAAAAAGCTTCAAGGAAAATGTGGATTTTGGTGGAGTCTTCTCAACTCTGATGAAAATGTCCACACAAAATGATAGTTGCTTGGAAAACTTTGTGAAAGTTTCTAAGAACTTGCTTCTAGCAATTTTTATTCCTAAAAATAAACCAAAATACAAATACCAGTATCTGGACCGTTCAGTCAAGTTTCATTTAAGACCTTGATACACTAAGGCACGATATGACATCTGGGAGCGTGAAACACCCATCTTACTCTGCTTGGCTCGCTCTCTGAAAGGTCACAAGCAGTGCTCAACCTGACCTGAAGCCTAATAATAGTTTAAAAAAACCAAATCAAGATGGGACAATTTGTGGCACCTGCCTGGTTTTATAAAATTGCTGCATCACAAAAACACCTCAGGGAAGAAACAGACACCGAAGAGGAAGCCCGAAAATAACCAGTCAGCCCGGGTTTGTCTCGCCACGGCTCTGCATTCATGCTGATTGATCAACATTTTGCTGTGTGCTGGGATGGGTTGGGTAAGGATGCTGAGGAAGATGCTGCATCTTCTCTGCCCAGACACCCAGACACCCCGAAGTGCCCTGGCAGAGCTGCGAGCTGCACGTTTCCTGCAGCCTAATTTACGCAACGTATTCTCCCACCTCGCCTCCAAGTCAGCAGAGCCTTATAAAGACATTATAAATATTGAATTAACCAAGGAGCAACAGAGATTTTGACAAATCACCTCTGGGTGTGCAGGGGAACATTTACAGCAGGTTTTCCCAGGGTAAAAAAAACAACCACAAAACCAGGATGGAAAGGGCATATCTGCAAATGGCTGGAGCAGAAATATCAGCATAGGACTTGTGGTCTTTTAGTTTTTCTGCTCAATCCAGCCTGCAAGGTACTAAGCTTTGACAGAAATCAGGGTGGTTTATTCCCAGACATGTCCAAGTGCCCACGCAGCGACTAACATTAATCAAAAGCTGCCTTAATTCAGGAGTGATGCTTTGCTCAGCTCCATCTGCGCCGATCATCAGCGAAGCACCAGCACCAACACCAGCTCTGGCCCCTAGCATCCAGCATGCAGCACAGGGGATCACAGCAGCTCAGGGAGGAACTCCAGGTCCACAGATCCCAGCAAGACAAGGTGTACAGAAAACACCGTGTCAGCACGAGTTGGAAACAGTGTGAGTCATGAGCTGTTTCATATCTGACCTCCACAAGCGTTTGACAGCTGTACCTCCTGATTCCCAGGAAATATGAGGTTTAATCCCACGTATTTCAACGGGACACCAGCCTATGCTAAACCTCAGGCACGCTGACATCAGGCATGCTCCTTCTGCTGGCAACTGGCAGCAAGGAATACCTACTGCTCTGGGCACAGGGATGGATGAACCCCAGCTAACCATCCATCATCACCAATTCAAGCACATCAAGTGCTCCAAGGAAAGATGCTGCAGCAGGGCAAAGTGTATTGCAATCCTTATCTCTCCACATCAGTGGCCAAAGCCAGCTCATCCTTCACATGGCCATCCTCACCAGGCCACTGTTGAGCCCTCTTTTCTCCGTGAGCAAGGTTGACCTGCAATCCCTGCAGGTACTGGGCTACTTCTACTTTGGGGTTCTTGAGGATATGACTTCTGCACATGGTAACTCTTGCATCTCCTTCTACTCTCAGTACTGTGTGAAGGTATAAGCCAGCCACAAAAGGATGGTCCTTTCCACAATGGTCTGTAGATAGATGCCCCAGTTTAGTACTGGGATAAATACACAGCCCATTTCAGAGCCTTTATAAAAAACACCATTTTGGGGTTGGGCTCCTTCCTTCTGCACATCTCATTCCCATCCCTGCCCTTCGCCTGCCCACGGGTGAGACTCAAACCTCTCTGCTTCAAGAACCCACTTGCTCAGGTACCTTCCCAACCTCTGCAATTCCTGCTGAGAGCTCTGCAGGAGGATCCAGAGTAACCCCAGGCCGACCCTGGCGTATGAGAGCTGTGCTGGGTTGCACAAAACATGAGTGCAGAAGGAGGGCTTTGGCTGATGCAGTGCCAAAGGCAGCACTGGACACTCATCTTATGGTTTAAACAAAGGCTTTTTCACTGTTTATGATCCAAGCCTATCAGGAAATAATTAAAGATGACGCACACCCTGATGGGACTGAGCCCAAGAGCTTGTTTGAAAACTGAGCCAGATTAAAAATCCACTCAACTCACTTGTGTTGACTTAAGTTTTAACCTCACTGCCCAGTTTACAGGGAGAGCATCAAATGTGGGGCTGCCAGGAGAGCCAAGGGTTAGTGCATTACACTGGCAGGGGTGATGCTGCCAAGCACTATCCCTGTGTGCATCTGTAGGCTTCCTGATGTCGTGACAGCACTACACCACGATGCTGACCCTCTCTTTAATGTAAGGTAACACTCCTGCCCTCCATCCAGCATGATCCCCTCTGCTCTGTACCACCCTGCACGGGCTGACACACACCCCATCAGGTGCAGACAGATGCTGCTGCTGCCACCCCTTGCTGCTTCCAGCCATTAACCACTGCCCTCAAAATCAAAAGCAATGGCTAAAAGGTCTTTCTGCCCCACTGGCATCAGTTTGCATCACATCACTTATTGAATAACACCTCTGCTACAGGAGTACAGTCAATATAAGGCTAGTTGGGGATTTTTTTTGGGGTCAGAGGGGGCATGAGTGGCAAGTCAGACTTACCTCAACCTGCAGAACGCCAAACCCGCAGCACTGGCTTTTGGCAAAAGCTACATGAGCTATTTGTGAAGGGCCAAAATCAAGCACAAGACATACACAATGAGAGCTACCACCTTCACTAAGCGTATTGTCTTACCACCAGCTGCAACCATTCCTGAGACAACACCCAGGGATGACTCTCCTGCGACGGCACTGCCAGCGATTCCATGGCAGACCCGGCTCCTTCCAGCACCCGGCGTTCACAGGGCACGTGCATGGGAACATGCATTTGTTCCTCTGGTTTTCTAAGCTCTGGGAGGAAAACTGCAAACCATCTCAGGGCTGCAGGGATGGGACAGACCACACACAGAGTTCAGCTTTCCCAGCTGATGCTGCTGCCAGGAAAAAGCCTGTTTTATAGAGCCGGGATATGCCCTTTCTCTTAGCACCATACTCGCAGGCCAGCTGATTGTGGTCACTGTATCAGGCCAAGATGCTGGTGATGAGCTATCTCCCTGCAGATCCATCAGCTACACACCTGGAAACATCTGGCACTTTGCAAAAGCTCTCAGTGCTGTGCTCTTGTGCACACCTGTACAGCCCCTACATCAGTAGGGAGAGAAACCTGTGCCATGCATGCAGAGAAACTGCTTTAAGCATCACCTGCACAGGGGGTGAAGCCTCTGTACCAGAAGCAGGAAAGCCATATGGCACTCACTTTTCTTTTAATTTATCTTGGTTGCTCAGCTGGAAAGTTTTCAGAAGATAATGCCTTGCAGAGCACGTTTATGCAGCATCCCAGCTCTTGGCAGGAGCCATGGGCAGCCACAGAGCCCACAGAGAACAAGCCCAGGTGGTGCAAGCACCAGCTCAGATAAAGCAGGGTGGGGGAAAAGTCTTGGCTCCTCTTTGGCCATGTCTTCTCCAAGCTGGCAGAGACCTGAGCGCAGGTTCTGGCCCTCCAACATGATGCTGAAGGTGGGACAGAGGAGGAATGAGGGGAAAGCTGAGAGCAGAGGCTCTTCCCTGCAAAGGGCACCTTTTCCCATCATTCCTCCTCTGTCTTCTCCTGCCTCCAGCCCTCTGGAAGAAAGGGCTGCTTGCTGCCAGGAGGAGCCCAGATATTCATGGGATTTTAATCCCTTTACATATTTCATCTGGGAGAGGGATTCATGGCACATGCCCCATCTGTGATCTGCAATCAGCCCCACGCCAACAGGATCTTGTTCAACTGGAAAATGAGGGGGAGCAGCCAAACGAAGCCCCATCCGACCCCACGGCTGGGGACCACCAGGCTCCTGACCCTGGCTCCAGCCCCCAAAGGAAAGCTCTGGATGAAGAGATCACAGAGTCACAGAGCTGTGGGGGTTGGAAGGGACCTTGAGAGCCCATCGTGTCCAACCCCCTGCCACAGCAGGGTCCCTAGGACAGGGCACACAGGTCGGCATCCAGACGGGTCTGGAATCTCTCCAGAGATGGAGACCCCACCCCCCCTGGGCAGCCTGTCCCAGCGCTCTGTCACCCTCACTGGGGAAAAGTTCTTCCCCATGTTGGTGCAGAACTTCCTAGGCTCCAACTTGCAGCCATTGCCCCTTGTCCTGTCCCCACAGACACTGAAAAGGGGCTGGCCAGGCCATTTCCCCCAGCAAGCAGCGGGAGCAACAGCTCTTGAAACGGGAATCTGTTAAACCCCAGGAAACAAGAAGAGCAGGTAAAGGCAAGGAGCCAGGGTCATCACCCTTGTGTCCTGCTAGATCTGCCCTGGTTTCTGCAGGGGGACCTGCTTTATCCACACCGATGGTCTCACCTGCAGCACAGGAGAGAAACTGTTCAGCAGATCCTGTCGGTGAGGTACCACCCAGCATCTGCACACCACCTTTAACCACAAACAAGTGATCCCTGCATGTGCTGCTCTGCTGATGGAGGGAGGGGGTGTAATTGGAAGCAGAGGGATGACACCATGGGAAAACAAACACGGCATGAACAGGACTGATAAACATCCAGAGTCACTGCCTGCCCTCCTTGCATCACCGCATGGCAACAACTCCTGGGCAATCCAAGGAAGTCAGATTTGTATTCACAACCCAAACATCAGGGCTGCTCCAAAAGAAGCAGTCAGAGAGCTCAGAGGAGGACACAAAGCATATGAAAGCCTTGTGATAAAGATGTTATTGCAAATTAATTTGTTTTCATTAAGAAATGAATCACCCGCTCCCCCTCCAGCAGCAGGATCCCTGGTGATGCTCAGAGCCCTGGGGAGGGGGGGGGGCTTGCACCAGGGCCAAACATCGTGTAAAATAGGCCAACATTAATGATTAAAGAGCCCTGGTAGAGAATTCCTGCTGCAGCACAGCAGGGGATTGACCTAAATTAGAACAATTAGCCATTGTCTTGGGTTGGAGGAAGCAACAGGTTTTTTTGCTCACATTATGACACAGCCCCTAGTTTCTGTCCCTTGCAAGCAGTCTCTGGGGAAAACAAAGAAGGAAAAAAAAGATACTGTACTCCAAATCTGAAGAAGAAAAAGTCCCAAACTGGCCCTCCAACACCATGATTCTGACTTGATTAAAATTTCAAAATTTTCCCCCCTCTTTTCCATTTTTTTAAAAAAAAAAATGCTTCAAACTTGCATCATTCCCTTCTGGCTGCTGCAGGATTTGCAGTTGCCACTTTGGTGCACCAAAAGCTCTGTCCATGCACAAGCCATTGCAGCCACAGGCCAGGGAAACAAACTGCACTCATCCTGGTAGCACCATTCCCCACATATTAAATATTTAGTGTGGAGATCCCTCAGTCAAGATGTTTGCTTTCCATCCAGTTCAGTGGACTGTGACCCTTAAAACATGACCTATTTCATACCCAAATTATACACAGAATGAGAGATTTCCTTCCAAGTCGTCCTCCTTGTTTTGTTTTGGGGTGATTAGGCAGGAGAATAGGATAAGAGTTTGGACTACTGAGCAAAGAAAAAAAAATGTAGAGAGAACCCCCCCTGATGCTCACAATGGCAAACAGTTATTACTCAGTGTCCTGGTTTCAGCTGACCTAGAGTTGATTTTCATGCCAGCAGCTGGTGCAGTGCTGTGTTTTGGATTTAAGGTGAGAACAACGTTGATAACACAGTGATGTTTTAGTTGTTGCCAAGCAGTCAAGGACTTTCCAGCTCCTCACACTGGCCTGCCAATGAGAAGCAAGAGGCACCCAAGAAGCTGGCAGGGGTAGGACAGCTGACCCAAAGGGATGACATCATACATATGATAACATGCTCAGCATAGAGCTGGGGGTTGGACAGGAGGTGGGGTGGCTCAAGAGCTAGCTGACCATTGGGTTCAGGTCGTGAGCAACTGTGCTGTGCATCACTTGTTGTGTATTTTCCATAATTACTACTATTATTAGCTACCTTTTTCTGTCCATTAAACTGTCTTTATCTCAACCCATGAGTTTTACCCTTTCTATTTTTCCTTCTGATTCTCTCCCTCATCCCACTGAGGTGGGAGGGAGAGAATGAATGGCTCTGGTTGTTTTAGCTTAAACCATGACACACAGTTAAAGAAAGTTGTAAAACAGTGAGAGATGCTCTAGGAAGCCCTAGGACACATCATCCTCAATGGCTTTGACATACATCCAATGAGTTATTACAAATTAGCAAGAAGGAAAGGAGAGCAAATCCCCAGTAACCCATCCTGATGTAGGGATAGACTTTGGGGTTTGGAAAGGATGACAAGAAGACGAAGAGGAAACATGTCAGCTCTGTGAAATGGCACCATGTGCGAAGCTTTAACACCACCAGGAGACCCCTAACATGGGCCAAAGCTGATGGGCCACAGAGACCTCCAAATCCCTACCAGGAAGGCAGCAAGAGAAGGCATGGGAACACATTTCAGGCAATCAGTAAGTGAAAGGCTTGTCCACCATCCACCAGCACAGCGCAGCTGACCCCCACTCAGGTCAATGCAGCAGCCAGGAAAAAACGCTGCCCACCCAAACCCCACAGCCACTCCTGTGGCCCCAAAATGGCTTTCTCCAGCTACTGGCATCAGAACAGCATCCTGCTCCCCAGCACTGAGGCCCCAGGGTTTACTAGCAACTGAATTTACGATGCCTTCCCTTTTGATGTAGTCACGCGGAGCTGAAATCATCTAATGGCTTTCTGGTTTTCCTTTTTTTCTTTCCTTCTTCTTTTTTTTTTTCCCCTCCCCCCTCTGCTTTCAAAGCATGGGGCTAAATCACAGCCTAATGTTGCATGCAGACATCTGTGCTGCAGCCAGCCCCAGCAAGCCACCACACCAGACTTTCCTTTTGAAGCCCTAATGGAGTTTTGTCCCGCAAACTGTCCTACTACTGTGAGACCATGAGCTGAGGAGGTAGGAAGGGCTTAAAATCCACCACTCCCCTCTCACCAAAGGCCCAAACATGCCAACACCCTGCCAGGAGCAAGCGCTCAGGTTGGTTCGAGATTGGTCTACCACAGGAGGCTCAATGGTTGCTCCTACCTACAACCCCACTGAGGTGTGCAGAGGAGGATCCACACCAGCAACAAACCCCTCTTGCTGCACACAGCTGGTTGGCCATTGAGTTCCTTGAACAAGGCATGAAAAACCCCCATTGTGTTGTAGGGAAGAGTTCTACAGGGAGGTGTCCTTAAAATATCACCATAAGGATACAGGAATTCCTTCTCCATCCTTTCAGGCCCCTCTGAGAAGACACATCAGCATGTGGGGAATGAGTGGTGAGGCAATCGATGCCCAAAAGCAAATGGATATGGGCATGGTGGATGCAAGTGGTAGATCTTGCCCACACAAGGGAAAACAAAATCCAAATAAAGTGACAATATGGCTTTAAATGGGTCCATCTGACCACCCAATCCCCCTGTGCAGAAATCCTTTTGAAAGTAAATCAAGGCCATTTTAATTCAAATTAGCTGAGAAACAGAACAAATTTAATAAAGGCCATTTTAATAAGAATGAGGCTGTTCCCAGCAGGCTTCATTGAAGCTGAGATAATCCACTTGATCTTTCCTGAGTTCCCCCAGGTATGTAGCCATGGAGCCAAACACTGCCTGGGTCTGCCCCTGCCCAAGCTTAGGGCCAAGCACTCACTGGCAGCAGAGACACTCTGATGGCTTTTGTAAGGGAAGCATGTGCCCCAGAATTAATTCTCATTATGAAACAGCCAAGAAAAGGTCAACTGGTCCTGGAAGAGAATGCAGGTCTCTATATGAGAAGAGGCATTTGGCTTCTTAGAGAAAAAATACATTTTTTCTGGCATGGGAAACTCAGATTTGGGCTTGGTGACCCTTCTCTCAGCATGGCTCCAGCTATGAGCTTGCTGTAGAGTCCTTCCCAAGCTCTGCTCATGTCCCCTCACAAACCATCCACATAGCAGCAGGACGTTTGAAAAGACAACAAAACCAAACCAGCTCCTGATTTCCCACCATGGAAGGGCACTGGGTGGTGGAGCTGGGTACACAGGGTGCAAGAATCAGGTCACAGACCTGGGAGCAGCCAGTAAGACCCTCACAGAGCTGTCAAATTACCATGTACAACTGGCTCCCTTTCTCAGATCCCCTCTTCCAGGAAAGGAGAATCTCCACCTTGGACAAATCTCTCATTTCTGTTCTGCAATGTCATATTTAACAGTGGCCACTGTGAGCCCACAGGAACACTGCAGGGGTAAAGTCAAAGCCTAGCATCAAATGAGGTACCACATCTTACTTCAAACCACCTAGCACAAGGGGGCTTCCATCTAAAACTATGTGAAATATTAGATAGTGGTTTGTGGGAAGGTCTGCTGAGTATTTGAAAAGACACACAGAAATAGAAATGCATGCACGTAGAAGTCACACAGAAACAATTCAAACACACCAAATAGCTCCAAAGGCTCTTTGGATAAGGAATATTGCTCATACTGGAAACCTTAACCCCTTTTCTGGTTCGCTGGGATATAGGCATTACCATCAAAATTTCCCTTTTAAAGAAGGGCAGAGGGAAAAGCAGCTGTTGAAAGTAGCATAAATAAAAAGCAAAGAAAAAGCTTTCTTTTTTTTTGGGGTTTTCTGTTGGTGGGGGTTTTTTTGGGTTTTTTTTGTTTGTTTTTAAGAGAAGGACCAGTCTCCTATCAAGCAATAGACTAGACTTTGGTAAAAGCTTATGATAAAGTAAAACTTCCTGTCCAGCAGCAATCCTTTTGCACAGGAAGGAGCATTTGGGAGGTCTTGCAAGAACTGAGAAGAGGAACCCCTTCTCATCAGCAATCCTGATCAGAAAACTCATCCCATTACCTGGCAAAACCCAAACCCAGCAACCAAACCATCCAGTCCAGCCTCAAATCCCATGCCCAACCCTGCAACAATCTGGCCAGGAATGCCAAAACAGGAATGACAGCCCCAGATACTGTACAACATGTCCCTGGGCTGAGGATGCTTTCATATGAGGCGCATTGAAGTTTGGGGCCATGATTAGCTGCAAGCCCTGGGCTGAGAGCACGAAGCTTAAGCAGCACGTCTGGTCTTCACCACCTTATTTGAGAAACCTAACACACTGGCAGGAGCAGTGACTGAAGGTGTCCCTTAGCAGATGGCAGGTAGTCCTTGCCAGGGCAGACAGCATCAGCTCTGGCAGTAAGCACAGCAAAATTAGCATTTTGTGGAGTCCTGGCTGCCAGCAGCATAAAACCCAATGAGGGGGAAAGTCAACAACTGGTGCAAAACATAAGGGGCTTCAACTTGGGGACTTCTGAGCAGGAGGTGCCTGCAGGGACAGCCAGGCTCTTGGCTGAGGGTAACTGCCTCACCTATCACTCCTCACCATGCTCCTTGCAGTAAGTCTCCAGAAGGTCCCATTAACTCCTTGGTCCATAAGGAGCGACTGGCTTGCATCAAATTAGCCAAAACCTCAGCCATCGAGCACGGCACATGCATTAACTTAATGTTTCAAAAACCCCAAATGCTCTGCTTTCAGGAAGATCCATCAACTGTGCAAACCCTCTCCCCAGCTCAGCCCAAACCCCAAAGGCATAAGATCACCATGTCCTGCCATCACATGCCGGCTGCAGAGGTGGGAGTAGATGTTAACCTCAAGATGACCATCAAGGAACCAAGCTTAATGGTTAATTAAACTGGCAAGGTTAATTCTTTTCCTCTCAGTAAAAGATCTGCTCCTGTTCAACTCTTACAAAAACAGCCCCAGACTGGCCTGACACTGCCAAACCTGGGAAACCCATGGCTGAGGACATCTACACACGCTGGGCACCCTGACACGGTACTGAGTGTTTACCTAGGATGAGCACAGAGTACCAAGGACCCCAGCAATTACACCCTGCCTTGAAGTAGCCCAAATTAGGAACTAGTGAAACTGCAGCTGTAGCAGAACATAGAAAGGAAAAATCTGTAGAAACAAAGAAAAGAAATGGAAACCAATTTTGCAACTCAGACACCACTACGAGGAGCACTCATCATCTGCTTTAATGAAGGGCCAAAGTGCAGTGCATTAGAGTCAGTGTTGACACACCAAAATGAAAAGCAGTGTTCAACAGGGCTTATCAAGAGAGCCAGAAGTACAAGATGAATGGGATCGCAGCAACTCAGGAAGTTATTCAAAAGGATCCCAGAGTAATATTACACTCAGATTTCAGAGAAGCAATTAAAGAAGGCAATAAAATCCGAGGTGATAGATGGCCCTAAGAGAAGCACATAAGATAAAGGGAAATTGTGAAAAAGAATATCATTTTTTTTTGGTGAGAGCTACTGGAGGGTACCCAGCTCAGCTTCTGCAGCAATGGGATAAATGAGCTGCAGTCAAAATGACACAGGGAACAGAGCAGGGTGTCTGCGTACTGCTTTGCACCTATCAGTGGCATTGCCCTGTGCTGCAACACCTAACATGACAGCATCCACATCTGAGAAACTTAACATGAGCCAGCAGTGTGCTCCTGGCAGCTGGCAAGGCCAATGGGATCCTGGGCTCCATCAGCAGAGGGGTGGCAGCAGGGACAGGGAGGGGATTGTCCCTCTCTGCTCTGCCCTCCTGAGGCCCCAGCTGGAGTCCTGTGTCCAGAGCTGGGGCCCCCAATACAAGAAAGATGTGGAACTGTTGGAGAGGGGTCAGAGGAGCCACGAGGATGCTCAGAGGGCTGGAGCAGCTGCCCTACACAGAGAGGCTGAGGGAGCTGGGCTGGGTCAGCCTGGAGAAGAGAAGGCTGTGGGGGGACCTCATTGCAGCCTGCCAGTCCCTGAAGGGAGCTGATAAGCAGGAGGGGATTCAACTTTTTAGAAGAGAAGATAATGGCAGGACAAGGGGGATGGATTAAAACTAAAGGAAGGAAGGGTTAGATTAGATATTAGGGGGAAGTTTTTTACAGAGAGAGTGGTGAGGGGCTGGAACAGGCTGCCCAGAGAGGGGGTGGGTGCCCCATCCCTGGGGGTGTTCCAGGCCAGGTTGGATGGGGCCCTGGGCAACCTTGTGTAGCTCCAGGCCTGGAGGTTGTTGTCCCTGCCTGTGGCAGGGGGGTTGAAGCTCTATGATCCTTGGGGTCCCTCCCAACCCATGCCATTCTATGATTCTATGATGTGCACAGCAAAACTGGGGCTGCAGAGGAGGCTTTTGAGCATCACCGCTCCCACATGTGCTCCTGATAAACACAGTGAAATCCTCACCCACATAAAATGGACCCACTTGAGTGCTGTAAACAAAGTCACTAATGGGAAGGCCATTTAGATGCCAGTGTTCATTCCTGGGTCACTGGCCCAGCCTTTTAAGGACAATGCAACTGTACCCTTCTGATAGACACGGCAACTTATCATAAAACAAAGCAAGCAGCTAGAACTCCAGAAGAGCCATTCATTACTCTGGAAACATCTCTGCAAACAACCAACTTGTGAGTCAGTCACTGTAGCTGGTGTAGAACAGCAGAGACAGAAAACCACCCAAGGTGCTGTGCTACCTGGACTGCAGATGGGATGGGGATACAGAGGTGCCAACCTCTAAGGTCTGCTGAAGTCAGTGTGTTCAGCAGATGATGGCACTCACCATCCTCCTGCACACACAGAGACAATAGATTTTGGAGCCCCATGGCAGCTCTTCCCCAGTGGGGTTCAGCTGCTCCCCATCGCTCACTGCCACTGTCAAAACACAGTTTGCAGGCAAAGCTGCCCCATGTTGTGGCAAACAGCATTGTCCACCACCTACAGACCTGATATCTCTACTTACCACATGGCCCCAGGCTGCAGCAAGCACTGCATCTCCAGGGGCTCCTCTATCAGCTTTTCAGGCTCTTGGACTCTGCCCCGGGGTGAGGGTGATGCACACAAGGGTGGAGATGGATGCTGGAGAGTGATGGGTGCAGGGAGCTTTGCACAGTGTCCATGAAACCTCTCACCACCCTGCCTCAAGCAAACATGGCTCTTCAGCCAGATCCTGCCTTAGGTGCTCTCTCTGCAGGAGCTGGCATTTCTCAGAGCCATCCCACTGGGACCCGCTCACCGTTCTTTGTACCACTCTCCCCCAGGATTAAACCAAAAGTAGACTATTGGTTATTTATGTCCCAGATATAGGACATGTAGAGATTTTCCCAGCCCAACAAGTCTCCTACAGATCCCATGTCTCAGCTGCACCACACCAGATCCCACGGGAAGCAAACCCCAGTCCTGTCCGTTATTGTTGTTGGAGGAGAGCAGGAGTGTCCCCAGGATACCACTACAAATATTTATGTCATTCCAGAGGGGCTCTCAGCCCCTTGCCACAACCCCTGGGACTACCATGACGTGCACAAGAGCCTGGGAAGGGGCGGCTGTGACCCCCCTCTCATCAGTCCCCATTGCTCCCCGCTGCAGGCGGGCACAGAAACGTGGATCCCAGGGCAAGGGCATAACCCTCAGAGCAACGCTTGCCTTCAGCTCATTAACCACAGTGAGGCCTTCACAGGCACAAGAGAACTGGGAATTTTCTTTTCTTTTTTTTTAAAGAAAAACTGGATAAGATCAGAGCAATAAAGCAGCAGCTAATAGCAGGGCTGTGCCCCAGCCAAGCTCTCTCCCAGAAACAGCTCCGGGATGGAGCGAGGCTTAAGGGAGCGGAGTTACTTCATCAAGTGTGGATGTGAAACTACAAATGGCAGATGCAAGAGCTGTACTGGGGATTTCCTGGAAAGCTGGATGGAAAAGAGAAAAGGGAAAGTGACAGAGAAATTGGGAGGATTAGGAAATTACCTAATGATTGCAAAACTCTTTGAAGGTGGAAAGGGTGGGATAAAGCTCTGACCCAAATCCCCACATATCCCGAAACTGTGAGATAATCACTTGCTGGACTTTGTCCAGAAATCACAGCCCCTGTCATCTACCAAGAGCAATTGCTGAAAATCCCTCTGGAAACTTCCCTATCTGCAAGACCTTGGCTCTTGGCATTTCTTTACTACTTTTAGCCCAATGGAGACAGTGGAGCTGCATCCCCTATGGAACAAGCAATCACCTGGTGATCCCTGGGGAAGGAGGACATGTTGTACATGTGGGCTGAACCAAAGAGAGGGGCTCCTCTCGCCTCATCAGCACCCCTTGAGGTCCTGACCCAGCCCAAACCTGCAATGCTGCTCTATTTGGCTGGGCAAAACCATCTATGAGGCTTCTCACAGACAAACCCCTGAGGGGCTGCAGAGCTGTCCTGGCAAGGTGACTCTCTGCTGGGGGTTAAAAAAGCCAAAACTTCTTGCTGCAAGGAATAGCCCAGAAGCACAACTCATGCCAGCAGTGATGCTGCTGGCAGACAGACCAAACCCAAGTAACTCTTCAAACTCCAGGATTAGCACTGGAAATGTGAGTGCTTCCAAGACCCAGAGGTGTTTTGGTTCAGAGCCCTGATGAGTGCAGCATTGTCCACAGCCCTTCCCAGCTCCAGGTACTGCTTTGCGCTGCTGTGAAATGCTCTTCTGCTTCTTCATACAGAGCTTGAGGAACCACCAAGGAAGAGGCAGGGAATGCTGCTTGCAGCAAGTGTTTTATCCTCAAGGGCTTTCAGCTCACCCTGAAGTGTCACAGGTGCTCGGTACCTCTCTGAACCCCCTGCAAAGGCTGACCACACTACCCAGCAAAGCAGCTGAAATTTGGGTATGTGAAAACCAATGATTTTTTTCTTCAAGTTGGCAGCACGAGGCAAAGGCAGGGTTGCACCATCTCAGAGGACTCCCTACCTACACCACCCAGTACCACTAAGCCCTCACTAGCCAGGCTTCACGTGCTCCTCAGCAGGCCTCACTCCTCTGCCTGCCCAGGGAGGTAATGTCACCACCTCCCTCCTTCTACCCTGACACTGGGAAACTTCTTCCCCTGCTTGGCTGGAGAGCAGCAACAAAATGCATCCTGGGCACCTGACTTTGGTGGTCAGAGTGGAAAAATGAGTGCACCAGTTGCTTGCAGCCCCAGAACAGTGAGATTGGGTTGTAATGTCTGCTAGAGCTTCTTTCACCCATCTTGATGAATGTCTTGCCTGGCACATGGGAACCAGGTCAGATGTGCCCATAACCCGTGGCTGGGTGATTCCTCAGCCACCAGCAGTACTCTGTCAACAGGGAACCTCTCCTTATTAAAATCCTCAAAGTCTCCTTATTAAACCACTAATTTCTGCAAATCCACACTATCAGCAGACCGTTTGCTTTCTTAGTGCTCACACACTTGTGAATAAGGCTGGAAATAGATATTAAACCACCCATTTAAGCACCCAAGTCACCCAGCTCTCCCCTCCGGCCATACCATGGCAGAGTTCCCCACCACACACTCTTCAGTGCTCAAGGTGAATAAATAACACTCCCCCAAGGAGGCAGGGAATCAATATGCTTCCTTCATTTGCAGTAAATTATGCTCTGATTAAAAGCTAAATGAGCTGAACTCAAACGTCAATTACCCTCCAAAAACATCAATAAAATCAGTTGTTACTGTTTAATGAGGTACCTGTTTCTTCATCCATCATTTGTCTCGTGGACACTTTCTTGGCATTATCTGAGAGGCTGCAGGGGAAGCAGGTGGCAGGACAGGCAGTCCTGGGCACTCAGCTCACGATGGAAGATCTGCCTTTGCACTAGTACTTCTGTGCAATGACACACAGCTCCTGGCCACCACAGCCATGCCAGAGGGGTCCTCAGAGATGATTCAGACTTAAGAGGGCAACTACAGCCCTTGCCAGCTCTAGGAAAAGAAGTTTGGCTTCTGGGGCTCATCCTTCATCACAGATTTTCCTAGCAATATTTCCCAAGTTGTGATTCTCTGGGAGCATGGGACAAGATCAGGCAAAGTCTGCTTGACCTAAACTGGCTTTGAGGCAAGGATTACATGCAAGTGGCTCTCCAATGTGCTTCTTAGGTGACAATTTTTGAGGGGAGCAATGAAAACCCCCCAAGCACCTCATTTAAAGATGTAGTTTCTTCTTTTATATCAAGGCAGAACTGCCAAGCCCCAGGTGCTCCCACAGTACAAATTGTGGAGCCTTCTCCAAGAGACTTTACCAACACAGGAGTGAGCCTTGCTCATCATGACCAGTAGCCAAGCATCTCTTACAGCTCTTTTTCCCCTCCCCCCACCATGAAGGGGAGGCCATCAAGAAGCAACTTAAGAGGTGCATCTTCTCTGTCCAGCATTGATGGGAGAGTTCAGAGCAGAACCAGTGGGCATCTGTGTAATCTCCTATGGGTTTTTTCTTTAGAGAAGACATTGAGAAGAGAAACAAAGAGGCAAGGAAGAAAAAACTGACCCAAAGAATCTGAAGATCCTTCCAAAATGCAGTCACAGACTTTTCCTTCTCTTTTTTGGCATTAAAACACTTGTGCTGACCTGCCCCCTTCTCCTTCCTCTTCACCTCTGGATTCAGCTCTGAGGTTTACTTTGGGTACTTGGCAACTGCAGCCTTTTGAGAAAAGATGGAGCCACTGTGAAATACCTTTTCCTGCTCCTGGTTCTGTTTCTCATCTTCTGCTCTGGCTCCAACCTGGGTGATGATGCTCATCACCAACAACTGGTGTCTCCCAAGATGCTCTCGACTTCTTGGCAGAAGAGGGGGAGCTGTACACACAGCGCTTCACTGGCTTGTGTGGCACCTGACATTTTGGAGGCACTGCAAAAATCCATCTCCAAGCTGACAAAATCCACCCTGTGGCATTCAGGAGGTTTGCAGATGGTTACACAGCAGTTAGGAAAGGTCGTCTTATTATTACAGGAGCTGAGCAAAGGGCCTGGTGATTCTGCCAGCCAGCACTGAGATTTTGGGTTTAAGCAAGTCAAAAGAGATTAAAAGCAAAAAAAAGTTTGATAAAAGTCACCCTGACCACACTGGGCTTTTTTCTTATTTTTTTGAAAGGGCTTGATCAGTTCATCCAATCACCATATGCTCAGACAGCCTCTTTCATCCCAAATTGTGCTCCAGCAACTTTCAGATCACAGATTCTCTATTCACCCACCCACAGATGGTATTGGTTAGGTAGCTGAGAACGCCAGAAAGGCTTCTTTGTCTCTCCACGCTGCAGAAAGAGTCACACACACTGCCATGCCTTAGCCCAATCCCATTAGAAAACTCAATACTTTTTAATCCAAGGCAATGTTTTTATACCACTGATAACAGCCTGTGCCAGGTCAGCTTCCCCAGCCTGTTCCCCCAAACCTATGGTGGTGGATGAGAGACTGAACATGAGGCAGCAGTGGCTCTTGCAGCTCACAAGGCCAATGGGATCCTGGGCTCCATCAGCAGAGGGGTGGCAGCAGGGACAGGGAGGGGATTGTCCCTCTCTGCTCTGCCCTCCTGAGGCCCCAGCTGGAGTCCTGTGTCCAGAGCTGGGGCCCCCAATACAAGAGAGATGTGGGGCTGTTGGAGAGGGGTCAGAGGAGCCACGAGGATGCTCAGAGGGCTGGAGCAGCTGCCCTACAAAGAGAGGCTGAGGGAGCTGGGCTGGGTCAGCCTGGAGAAGAGGGGGTGAGGGGATTCAACTTTTTAAAAGAGCAGATAATGGCAGGACAAGGGGGAATGGATTAAAACTAAAGGAAGGAAGGTTTAGATTAGATATTAGGGGGAAGTTCTTTACAGAGAGAGTGGTGAGGGGCTGGAACAGGCTGCCCAGAGAGGGGGNACTTCCCATCACAACCTGTATTTCCCTCAGAGACACAACTGGTATAAAAGTCTGCCAAGAGATAACTCATTTTTATAAATAGGCCATAATTTTCATAAATTAGCCCTGGCACACAAGGGAGATGCTAGTTAGCCAGAAAGGGAGGGTTACCCCATCACACACTGCCTCAGAGAGGGGAAAACAAGTCAGCCCAGGGGGTAAGGGTAGACCAGCCCCACAGTCACGTGCTCCTAACAAACAAATAAAAATAAAAATACAGTGCCTTGCCCAAAGAGGCCAGTTCATCCTACAGCCATGACACTGGTGCTGTGGAAGAATACCAATTTAACATCTTCTATAAGGTGCTAGTGCTTGAAATATAGTTAATTTACCTGACATTTTAATGTGGGGTTTGGGGGGGTGGTGTGTGTGTTATTTCAAGGATGGGAAATCTCTCTCTGGGTTCCTACACCATGAAGTGTGCTTAAATAAAGAGTTGCACCCTCGCTGATGCTGCCAAGGTGTGGGTTTTTCACTCTCCTCCTGCAGTCCCATTTCAGACACGAAACCTGTAATTCACCAGTAGTGATACCATCACAGCCCATCCAGACCTCAGCATTATTCCCTTTTGGCCTTAATATTAAAAAAAAAAAAGATAATCAAACCTGCAAAGTGCAATTTTCTCTGGTTTCCAAGGCAGTCTGCTCAGCTTTAGCTCACACACAGGGGGCTTTAGAGAGCATCTCTCTTCTTGCAAAGAAAGGATGAGCAGAGGGCATGACACATTAAGTTAGGAAAGAACCAGAGCTGTCATTAGTAGGGTCTGAGCTTCACAGCCTGTATGGCAGGATATTTTAACATATTGCAGATGCCTTAAATGCCCATAAAAAGTGATCTTCATACTGGGAGCAATAAAAAAAAAGAGCCATCAATGCAGAATATAATTGACTTAGCTGAATCCCTATCATCCCCTTTGCTTTTCTATCAGGTATTCTGGGTTTTAGAAGGTTTAAATTCATAGATCAACTTCCTTTATGATGTTTCTTACAGCAAAAACCAAATAGTACTTTGTGCTCTCCTGGCACTGTGCATCTGGCATCTGAGTCCTTTGCAAAAAGACACGAGGTGCATTTCTCTTGCACTTCTAATAGTAAATGGGAAAGGTAAGAAACTCAGCAAAGCTAATGTGCTCATCCAAGAGATTCTGCCTCTGTCCCTCAACGTGTCATCACTTCATACCTGTAATTTCAGCTCTTACTGCTGTAAAAATGAGCATGATGTCAGAAACTTGGAATGATAATTTGAATTCAAGATTGAATAATAATGCACATGGTGGAGGAGATTGATTACAGGTTTGGTTTGGGGATAAAGGCATTGAGTTGGTGGTCATGGTATCCTGATTATATTCATCCTGTATAAACTGAGTTTATTAATGCAGTTTTAGCCACATGTCACAGCACACAGGATAGTAAATAAGAGGAAAAATGCTCATTTTCCCTTCAATGTGGCTTCATCAGAAATAGTGTATTTCAAAAATGCAGGGCATTAAAAGCCCAACACCATCTGTAAGTGAAACTCTTATACCACAGGTCTGAAAGAAGGGTTAGAAATAGATTATTTCATCTAGGTCACAAAAAAAACCCCTTTTTTCTTTCTATACTTTCTCATTTTCATGGGTGACAATTCATGTAATCAAGCCCATACTGCAAACCTGATCAATTTAGAGCTCATGCAGGAAAAGACATCTGAGCTAGGGATGCAGCTAAGCATATATTCCTCAAATGACACAGAAGCAAACAAGCAAATAGATCTTCACTCTATCCAGAGCCACATGGGCAAAATCCATCTTGCTTCCAGTGCCAGCACATCACCTCTCCAGCTACACCAATTTATTAGGAAGAGTTTTGAAATGCCCTCCCTAACACATTGCTGGCAACACTCCTGTTGTGGTTTAGCCCCAGCTGGCAGCTCGTTCCTCCTCCCCCTTGCTGGGATGGGGAGGAGACCTGGAAGAAAAAGGTAAAAAACCCCTGGGTTGGGATAAGGACAGTTTACTAGGACAGCAAAGGAAGAGGGAAATAACATCAACAGTACTCATAAAAAGAATATATAAAGCAGGTGATACACAATGCAATTTGCTCACCACCCAGAACCTGATTCTCAGCCCGTCCCCAAGCAGCGATCCCTCCTCGGGGCTAGTTTCCCCCCCTTATATACTGATCACAATGCTATATGGTATGGAATATCCCTCTGGGTGGTGTGGGTCAGCCATCCTGGCTGTCTCCCCTCCCAGCTTCTTGTGAAAATTAACTCTATCCCAGCCAAAACCCAAGACAACTATGAATTTTGGTGGCTGAGACCACGTTATCAGTTGCACACGGTTTGCACACTGATTTGTTTGCCTGTATCTCACACCTTACATGCAAACAGGATTGGCATCTTCCCACCCATCATCTTAGAGGAGCTGCAGCCTAAGAGGTCCTGGCACCAACAGGACACACATGCAAGGCTGAACTTTGGGACAGGATTTTGCTAAGCTCTTCTTCCAGCCCTCCCCCAGCCACCAACCAGCAGAAAACAGCAGGATGGGGATCAGCAAAGCCAAAATCTCAGTTTGTATTTATTTTAGGCAGCCTTCAGGGACTGGAGGAGCTTCCATGGTACATCCCCAGGTCGGTAAGAGCTGGTGCAAGCAAACACTCCAATGTCACAAGGGAAAAAAGCAGCCTTTGCCCAAGGCTTCACTTTCTTCTCTCCTCTCTGCTCCACTCAGTGCTTATCCCACATTCAACAAGTTCTCAAACCAGAGGAAAGCCTGACTCACTCCCTATCACGGTCATCAGTCATCCATACACGTGGCTTTGGTCTGTGGAAAAAGAAACTGGTTTAATTTTCCAATAGTTTATGGCCAGATATTCCTGCTGGTAAAAAGAGCTGTGATTTTTTTACGGGGGCCCTTTGCTCCTTACACATTTGTGCTTTCAGCTCCTTCTCCTGGAACAATTCCCAGTGGCTACAGGACAGACACAAGGCATCAGAGCAGCTCCATCCTACACCACGCAGCTTTGCCAAAGCATTTTGTCCCCTTTCCCCATTCACGGGGACAGACAGACATCACCCCAAGGATCAACAGCACCAGCAGCACCAAAATGACTCCTCCCCCTAGGCCTGCGTTTTGGAAAGGGGGGGCTGTGGGCTGTGACTGGGGTTGAGCTGCTTTCTGAGGGACCCAGCTGGCACCTCTCCATGGGCACTGGGGCTGGAAAGAGGCTGGAAGATAAAAGGCTGCCCCAAGGTCATGGTTAGGGGAGCAAAGCACCTGTTCAAATGTCTTTGATCCTACACAAACACCCCATTGGAAAAGCATTGCTGCATGCTTTGAGAGCCTCCTGAAGAGCAAACCCACCTCTTCTCAGGCACAATAAACACCCAAGGTTTACAACAGCTGCACAAGGCAATAAATACAGAGCACAACATCTACAGGCACCGTTCAATGCAACCTTCACGTGCCACAGCAGGATTTATTCCATCAGAAAGCTTCCCCACCAGCTAGCAACCCCAGCAAGCCACAGATGGAGCTGGATGGTTGCTCTCACACAGCTCCATCAGCATTTCTGGAGGGACCCACATGGTCGTGCTGCAGGCATGTCCTGGCCTCTTGAGAATGGGGTACTCAGGATACACTGCATGATGTACCTGTATAGGGATGGGACCAAATCCAAACCCTGACTTCCATGTGAACTGCAAAGGGTTTTCACTTGACTCCTCCAGAACAGTCACTGGAACAGAAGTGCCTTAGGGAAGGCTGGGATCTCAGCAGGGTCCAGGCAGACGTGACCCAGCCTGTGCATGACATACCCTAATGTCCATACAAAAGCTCACCAAATGATTTCTGTACTCAAACTCATTCAGAACACTCCAGGCTCCTCCAGTACCAGCTACATTCCTTGCCTTGCGCTGGTTTGAATTCACTTGCTGGCATAAGCATCCCCTGAACTCTGCTGAGCCACAGCCACAATGGAGAGCCCAGGCCAACTTTTTTCTGGCCGTACAGACCAGGATGTGTTTACCCAAATCTCAGGAAAAAGAGGAGAAGCCAAGGGGTCACCTTTAAGCTAAGGATGGTATAAATAGAGGTTGAGTGGAAAGAGCGACGTACAGCCAGCCAGGGAAGTGCTCTGTCCAGGAGGAAAGCAAGGACCCTGTAACCCCAAGGTTAATAGGGACCAGGGTCCAGGTCACCCCCATCCCACCTCTGTATGGATGTGGGCAGGTTCATAGCTGGCTCAACCTACATATTAATGTCTATTTATGCCACAGGATACAATGGCAAAGAAAAAGCCAAAAGTTCTGCAACACTCCTGGCCCTGAGCTTTCTCCTGCTCTCATACACTGCTGCCAAGTCTCTGTCAAAGAAGCTGCAGGGATGGAAAGAGATCTGAGGGGAAAGGGGACTGGATGTGGGAAGATAACCCAGGTGACTAATGCACGCAGGTTTTGGGGGACATAAAGAAAATGAGTGTCTCAGAAAACCACCAGCAAACACTGGAATGAAACTGCTTTTCACCCAGTGTCCTGAGCTGTAAGGAAGAAAAAATAGAAGGCTTAAAGCACAGCTGATGGCACTCAAGGCCCAAGCAAGGCTAAGTCACAGCCCAGGAGCTGCAGCACAGTCCTGCTGTTGCTGGACTTGCTGTCTGTCACCTGCACAATCCCCGCTTTCCTCTCCAAGGCAACACCCATCAATCTCCTGAGGATGCTCCAGGGCTTAGCAACTCTGCAAGCCCCCCTGGATGTCCTGGTGGAGTGCCTCGCTGCGGAGCAGAACATGATGATGTTTTCCTTGCTGGATTAATGCAGCTGTCTCTGCTCTCATACAAACACTTGCCACCTGCTGCAGCAGCCTCGTAAGGGACTGCTGGCCTGGAGAAGCCACCCCTTACCCTGGCATCAAAGCAACTGCATGGCACCAGCCACGCAAAGGAGGAGGAGAGGACAAAGTGCATCCAACAAGCAACACCTCATGCAGGAGGAAAGCCTCAGTGCTGCACGGGCTGGAGTTATTTGGGTTTGCTATTGGCATCTTTTACCACCACAGTTTACTCGAAGCCCAAGATTCAGGATTCCCAGTTTGCATTTCCATGCTTACACTGGCACTAACTTCTTCACAGCATTTAGTGCCAAAAAAACCCCATGCAGGGAGACATGGAGGAGCAGGTACTCAGCAGCAGAGCAGTTCAGCGTTGCATCAGCAGCCTCGGGTTATTTTTACAAGGAGTGCAGAGCGCACACTTGGCTGCTGCTCACCATTAGTCTCCCAGGGCCAAACGTGGAGGAGAAACCAGCTTAGTCACAATGCTTTGGAAAAGGGTAACCTCAGCAGGGGAACGAGGCCTCTCTGCCTGGAAACATGCCCGTCCGAAGAGGTTTCTCCAGTTTCCCATCTCCTTGCCCCAAGGCAGAGGAGAGAGGAAAGGATCTTACTCTCCATAAGAAAAGGGAAAGGGATATATATTGGTTTTCTTGCAGGGGTTTAATTACCAGTCAGAAGGATGTGTCTGCATCATGTGCTCATGCAGTAGGATATAGGGCATCCATCCTCAGCCTGGTGATGGAGATTTGGGTTCCTGATATCCCTGAGACATGTCTGCATGCTGCTGCATCCACTCCTTCCTTCCCAACATGGTTTACTGAGTGCTGTGAGTTTTATGAAGCACTTCCAAAGCCAGTTTCACACTGCAGCCCAGGCAGACATGCCCTGAGCATCACCGCAGCTTTTTCCCAGCAAAATTAAAGTAATCTTTAAATATTTAAAAAAAGCCAATTTCCCTTATTTTTAATGTAGTGGTGTAGGTTATTATTAAGTAAAACATCCAAAAAAGCAGCAGTGAATTACTCTATCCTTCATACGCTCACAGGAAATTAAAGTCCCATTACTGGCAGCAGTACAGCAGAACAGTGCCTCCAGGTGTCTCAGACCCCTGCCCTATCACACCATGCACATCACACCTATGGATGGACCCTTCCCAAGAGGAGCTTAAAAATGCCATGTGTGAGACAGGTAAATGCCTTGCAGCCCATCAGCAAAGATGAGAGCAGATGAGGGAGCTCTGAATCTGCTGTATCCAGGAGGGAAAAACAAAAGAAAAACCCAACCCACAAACCTCCACAACAAAATCCAAGGATACAGACTGCAACAAGTGTGCTCTTGGCAGAAATTCAAGAAGCCTAATGAGCTCACTGGGACCTGCTAGGAGATACACACATCTGTCCCAGGAACACCCCAAAAATATCTGGGGTTCACCAGGTGATCCCCAATGGGAGCTAGGTTTTGCTCAGATGTCCCCCCCAGATGTGACTGGCAGAGCTGGGCCCCCTGCTGATCTGCACCAGAGGAGATGGACCCACAAACATCAGGCACACCCCCCCTGCCTGAGGCATTTGCACCTCTCCTCCACGCTCCAGGTTACGTCAGCGTATGAAGTCTTCCGTGCTGCAATGAACCTGAATGATTGATGCCATGGCACTGCTCCAGGCAGCTTTTTCCCAAGGACAAAAAGGCATGGGAAGGGTTTAGAGGATATGGAAAGAGATCCCTGGGAATAACACGGCCTGGGAGGTGGTTCCAGGTGGCCCTCAAACAGAGCTCCATCACATCTGCAAGCATTGGAGCTGAATGCAGGTTATGGGGTGGAAGGGCTTCCTTTTTGCTCAAAGCAAACTTTTTGGTAGCTTACTTGTTCCAGACAGCAAGTTCAGGGAAGCCACACAACTCCCACACTCCCAGGGAAAGCTGTTAGGATGAAGATATCCCCATCAGGAAGCTCTGTGAACCCTCCTCTGGGCTTACCAGAAACCATCACTAAGCCTGGTGATTCACATTATTTGTCTTAAACCCAACCCTAAGTCCTGACCAGCCATGTGCAGCAGTGAAGAAAAACACCACCACAGTAGATGAGCCTTCAGCTCCTCTGCCACACTAAAAAGAGTTGCCAGGGCCTGGAACAGGCTGCCCAGGGAGGGGGTTGAGTCACCTTCCCTGGATGTGTTCAAAAAAAGGGTAGATGTGGTACTTAGGGATATGGTTTAGCTTGGGATGGGATTGGTTGGACTTAATGATCTTCAAAGGTCTTTTCCAACCTTGTGATTCTGTGATACTACAACCTGTATCCAGACAAGACGAAACACAGACAGAAACAACTCTTTAGGAGGAAGCCCATGTGTGGGAGTTTCAGGAGGACTTGAGGGAACATCACCAACTACAGCTCCTGCTCACCCTACGGCCTGCATGGTACTTTGCAGAAGGAAGGTGTTTCCTCTGAAAGGTGTGTATCCTAGATGCTTGCAACCCACTCATCTCTGATGCATGACATGTCACCATGACTATAGTGCCAGGACACACCATACCAATTTAGAAGATCTGTGCTAGCCTCCCAAAACTACAGGTAGGGAACTGTAGCACATGGGGACTAAGAGTTCAAAAATCCCCCAAGATCTAATGCCACCTAAATATCTTGTGATCAGGGGCTGGTAGCTTTGGTCTTCTCTCTTCTCCCTCTTCCTCTTCACCCAGGGTATTTTGGGAGATCAGACATTTCATACCTTTCTAAGCCTCCACTGGCCTGCAAATCAGACACCAATGATATAGCTTATTTAAAAGAAAGTCTGGGGAAAGAAACCTTCATTATCCAGAGTGCCACTGTCTACCATGCAAAGTCATGGAAGAGAAGGGAAGGAGCCTGCCTGGGATTTTCCAAAGCCCTTATGCTGCTGTAGCTGTCAGCAAGCAAACAGGGATGAGAATTTTCAAAGCCCATGGCTGTGCTCACACAGAAACCTGCTCATGTCTGAGCTCAAACAGCAGCCCATGGAGGCTGTCCTTTTTTGGGAACCTGACCTTGGAGGGCCAAGCCAAGGACTCTCTCGTCATCTGGGGTCATGATAAATATCACACAAGGACGAGGAACAGTCTGTTACCCTTGTGAGGCAGAGAATGTCCCTGATTGGGGTAAGGCACAGAAATACAAAGTGGCAGAAAGGAGGAATAATTTGAAAAACAAAGGGCTAACATCCAAAGTGCTAACAGTAGGTGAACATCACTCGATCAGCTGGAAAGCCTGATACTGTGCAATCAAACCAGGATCTCTTGGTTGAAAGATACACAGGCACAGCAGAAACCAAGAGGCTTTTCCTCTGGCACTCAGGGAGCTCCATGCTCCCAGCAGAGTGGTTTCCCAAGACATCACTGTTATGGAGGGCTGATGAAGCCACAGTACCTACCGGTTTAGGGCAGTGGATGTATCTAGCAAGGCTGATGATCAAGTCATGAGTGATTGGATCCACCAGGTTTCGAAAGCTGGCGTATCGATAGAGGACATCATCCAGAGAGGTCGACTCCATTCCTAAATCCTGCAGAAAACAGGGCAAAGCAGCAGTATTAGATGTGCTACAAAAGCCAGTGCTAGTGTGGATCTTACAATTAGTCCACAATTGGTGGTCCCCATGAAGAAGATAGGAAGAAAGTGGTTCCCACCACCAACCAACACGAGGAAGGGACACATGAGCATGTCACCCTGGGGAAAGCTGCACTTCGGTGCTTCATCTGCTCTGCAAAAAGGTGTTAGGGCTGCAGGATGAACACCCTCAGGCCTCTCACAAGCCATAGATCCACCAAGCCAACAGCATGCTTGCAGCAAGGTAAAGCAAAGAAGACTCCAGTGAACATGACTGCTTGATCAGTGTGAAACTGGAGAATAACTACAGCATGGATGGGCTCTGGGTCTGTTGTGCATGGGGAGG
This sequence comes from Zapornia atra, assembly GCA_013400835.1. Lineage (NCBI taxonomy): Eukaryota > Metazoa > Chordata > Aves > Gruiformes > Rallidae > Zapornia > Zapornia atra. The sequence continues at coordinate 300,027 of VZTU01033419.1, forward strand.
AAGGAATGAGCCTGAAATTCCAGCAAGGGAAACAGGAGAAGAAATTGGGAAGGTGGGGGAGGAAGAGTGAAGTGCTGGACCAGATTGCCTGGGGAAGAGGTGGAGGCTCTGCTGTTGGAGACTGGACAAGGATGTGTCAGAAACCGTTCGGACTGAGCTGATCCTGCCCTAGGGATGGATCACAGACCTCCTGTGGTCCCCTCCAAGACTAGTTTCTAAGATTTTCAATCCTTAGACATAATAATTTGAAGAATCTTGGCAGAGACCTCATCATTCTATTAAATATGTTGGTGCACAGAGACAAGGAGGGGAAGGGTTATATATAGTGTACTCCTTTTACTTCAAGTATTTTATCTCCACTCTGCTTTGTCCCTCAGCAGCAGCTGATCAGGGGACAGGACAGCACTCCTTTCAGATAAACACATGTTGCAGTGAGGCCCACCAGCAATCCTACAGGATAACTGTGTCTCCACCAAGGAGATGTGCCTCCCAGGTCTCATCCAACACCAGAGCTCCAGGAGACCTGGGCTTATCTTCCAGTCCTCCCTTACTGGGTGAGTTTGAGCAAGCCATTTCCCTTTTGCTTTTTATTTCTGACAGGAATAAGGTGGTTTGTATTTCTCTTCAAAGGCCTGCTTCCACTTTTAAAGAGTGAAGCCCAGAGGCAGCCTCCTCCACTTGGTAGGAATGGGATTTAGCAAAATGAAGACCAAGGGTCCTACTGCATTTCAGGAAGTTTCTCTCTCCTTTGGGTGCTGCATCCACCTTCCCAGAGCAGAGACACAACCACACCTAACCCCAAGATTTTTACATTCTGGATGGCCTCTACAAGACCTGGTTTTCACTTAAGAAAAAGAATCTATTCCATTTTAAGACACTGGCTCTAGCAGTTAGAGGGTCCCATGCCACAAACAAGGTGGTAAGTCTTCAGCATACTGGTTTCTTTTAGAGGCATCACAACACCACTGACTGAGTGAACACTGGCTTTGGTGCTGCTTTGACTGCAAGCACCCTTTGGTAGCAATAAGCCAAGGTAGTTAAAAACCCCACCTGTGTGGAACTGTTCTCCCTTGCCAGGAGCACCAAAAAAGCCCCCAAACAACAAACCCAACTGGCCAATGCAGACACTGGTTGCAAATATACTTAATTTGAATAAAATAGCAGCTGAATCGATTTATGATCTATTCCCTGGCTTCTGCCAAGTTGGCACTTAAATTAAAAAAAAATTCATTAACTTCAGTGTTGAGATCTGGAGCTAAGATGAGGGTGTGCACTGTGCTGCCCAGGAGCAGCACTGTGACAGCCAGGCCAGCCCATCAAGGCTGCTCCAGCATGGTTTGGTTTAATCAGGCTAGAAAATAACTATTCCTTTGTTCCAGACCATCTTCTTCCTCATATATTTTGCCACCACATAGAGAGTGGTGAGGGGCTGGAACAGGCTGCCCAGAGAAGTAGTGGATGCCCCATCCCTGGAAGTGTTCAAGGCCAGGTTGGATGGGGCCCTGGGCAACCTTGTGTAGATCCAGGCCTGGAGGTTGATGGCTCTGTCTGTGGCAGGGGGGTTGGAACTGTATGATCCTTGGGGGTTCCTTCCAACCCCAACCATTCTATGATTCTGTGATCTACAGGCAACTGCACAGAACCAGGTGGGTTCAGGAGCTTGGGCTCCTTTGCAAGAGGGGAAAAAAAGGGAGAAACAGAAATTGTGCATATAATGTAGGGCAAGGAGGTCCTCAAAACAATTTCCTGAACTTTCAGGGAGAGAAACACCTCTCCTAACAGCAGTGTAGATGTTATTCCCAGCCTAGTAGAGCTCAACATTAGGGTTAAGCAAACATCAAGTAAAAGCTGGGTTTGGCCCACAGTCATACGGCATCGTTGGCAAATGCCATGCAGTACCAAAGGAGCTGGTTTTGGTGGCTTGGTAGAGGTAATCCTGTGCACACAGATCTCAACAGACTGGGATCAAACTGGGCTTAGCATCGTGCCACTTCTCTTTAAGCATCTCAAAACTCTGACAGTTTTCTCCTAAGCTAAAATGAAAACGTAGAGCCAATAAATCAGAGAATTTTCCCTCCTCTCTCTCTTGGGAGAGGTTACATTTTTCACATGAAGTATTCCCTCTTCCCTCCTGGTACACATTTTTTATGCACAGATGTCTTTCTCAGCTGCTCCCTAAATCTCTCTGCCACACCAGCATTGTCTCTTTTCCACCACATGTAATATTTTAAAGCCACTCAAGGCCGAAACTTATTCAAGGCCAAGTGATGAGCTCATCTGCAATTTAATAACTTAACACCAGTTCATGCTGTCAGCAGCAAATCACGAATCACTAGCTTTGGAGAAAACGCCCAGCATCTGGCTCAAGTCACTTGGGCTTTTTTTTTCCCCCAGCACATTACCTTTTCCCAGGGGATCTTTACCTGGATAGCAAGCACAACTTCCAATAAGTAGGGTATAAGGGTTTAAAATGATAGTATTTATGAGGTGGGCAGGACCATGGCTTTCTTGGTATAGGCTGGAGGGGTGTTTTTCTAGTAGGCACCCAGTCCTGCAGCACTGAGAAGTTTTGGGAAGGTTTGCACATGTGTGTCAGAAGAAGGGGAATGTCCCTACACCCCTGAGCCGCCTCAGGCCCTGACATCCCCACAGGCACAGGTAGGAGGAAACTGAGAGGGTGTTTCAGAGCAGCACATGTGGCAGCACATCTTCCCCCATGAGGCAGCCAGCACTCATGCCCAACAGAAGTGCTTGAACGTGACCCAAAGGCTGCAAGGGGATCGCAAAGCACTGGGGAAGAAGCCGCTGACCCTTGTTAGGCAGCTCCCTGTGACCTGAGTTGCTGCCCCTGACTCAGTCTTAGCATGTGCCTACTGCTGAGCGCATCAGCTGAAGGCCTGCTTTGCCAGGCAAGACCAAGGAGCAGGGAGGGGAGGTCACTTTGGGACTCAGTAGAAAAGCACGAGTCTTGCTCAATTCCCTTTGCTGCCCATCCTCCCTGCTGTCAGCAGACTTCCAGTAGAAAAAAGTAATGCCTCTCTCCATGGCAGCCAGCGATAGAAACTTCCCAGCTACAGCCATGAGAGACGTTAAGAGAACCCAGTTATTTTGGAAAATCACCAAGCCAGATCCAGTCACAGTCAGCCCCGCAGCCCCACAGAGCTGGTGCCATGCCTGATGTTTTCTTCAACCTGGGTCCCTTCTGCAATTAACAACCACAGAAACAGCCCTTCCACCCCAAAACCAGCCCAAACTCAGAGTTTCCCATTGACTTCCCCAAGCCAGCACTACCCAAGCGATGCCGTTTTCCCAGTGAAGAAGGAAAAACAAACAGAAGGCATTTGGGAACAGTGCCCCCACAGCTTATCTTTCCCTTGTGCTTGGTAAAACAACTTATCCCCCTTCTGCTGCCTGTCAAAAAGCACAGTGCAACAGCTAACAGGCTTTTGAAAAGCTAACTGGCTTTTGAAGCTCCAAGTTGTGCTTCCTGAGACGCAGCATCGTGTAATACTCTCCTAAGCCACAAGGAGCCATAAACAACGGAAGTCAATCCCATTTTCGCTTATTAAACAATTTATCACTGCAAATTGAATTGCAATTAGAGGCAAATTTAGCAGGTCTATGTGAGAAGTCATATGATAAAGCAGGTTATGCTGGTGCTGCTTTCATTAACACAAAGCGAATGCAGTTACCGGCTGCCCAAATAAGGTTACTGTGTAAAATATCACCCCAAGCTCTTGCAATCATGTCTGCTCATAAATATCCTGGTAGTTGCTATTTTGACCAGCACCTCTTCCAAAAACTGTTCCTTATCTCCACTAATAGCCAGGGCAGGATAATGAATTCCCAAGCAGAGAGGTTGATATTATAAACAAAGGTCAGGCATGAAGGAAGAGAAGGATTAATATTGCAGGCAATCAATCATCTGTGGCAACTTATCTGGGAAAAATGACTTCAGGAGGTGAGCATTAGCAATGCAGTGATTAAGGTCAGCTCAGAAAGACAAGCATGTGAGATGTGACTCAACAGCAAGCACAGTGTGGGTTGCTCAAAGGCGATGGGGTTGGGTTTTCTTGACGGAGGGCGTATTTAGATGCTCAATCCCCATGCCTTGCAAAGTACCCCCTTGAAAACAAGCAAGCAAAACATTTCTTGCCTTTGATCTTTAGGATATTCAACTCCACCACAAATCCTCCAATATCTGGTTGACTTAGGAGGTGAGTAAGCCACCGTAAAACTTGGTATTTATGGATTTGCCAGCTGCAATCAGCCATGGCTGGCCACAAGGTCTAGGATCAGTCTCCACCTGTTTTGCACACAGTAAGCACTTCAGCATTTGTTTCACAGCTAAGACCTTTGGTGCTGCTTTGCTTTCCTATGAGATACGACCACACAATGTGGAAGTGCATCGCTGGAAAGATTTATCTGCCTGATCCATTTGCTGCAGCCCAACAGCTCCAGTCATCTGTGTACAGCCCCTACAGACCACATGTCTATACGTTGCAATAAGGTGTGTTTTACGCATGATATAAACAGCTTAAATCTTAACTGGGTGTCCTAAGGAAATAAGGCTGAAACGGTCATGGTGTCCACCCACCCACCTTCTCTTCCTCAAACAGCTTTTTAACACAGGAACCAATTTCACAGGTTGAGAGAGGAGTAAAGCATCTGGAAGGTAATGATGTTCCAACCAGTTTTGGGGAAAAAACACCTCAGCAATGCAAAGATGCACCTTCCAGAGGGCAGGCAGCACTTGGCAGCCACGTGTGGCTCAGCCGCAGCCAGGCAGCCGGCGGTGGGACCAGTATGTCTGGATGAGGCACTCTGGGAACCTCCAAACAAGCCAGCAATTGCTGCTGCAAATTTCTACATCTAACCCACCAGAATGGTGCAAAAAACAGTGTTTAAATATGTGGGATGTTTTCTGTTTAAGAGAGCTAATATTGGTTTGGAACCAGCGTCTGCTCATTCAAGCCTCAAGTGAGGTTGCAGTTAGAGACTCAATGTTTCAGGGAAGAAGTAAGCATTTCCCTGGCAGACTGACTCAAATAATAAATGGTGGCAGCTTGAACCCCTTCCAGGAGGCTGGAATTATAGAAACTCAGAGAGACGGATTAATGGGCAGGGATATGATGCTGCCATCCAGATAATAAACAACTGCGAAGAAGAGATTTGCAGAAGAATGCACTGTGTTTATTTTAAACTGTGAGGCAAATGCAATTACCCCAATTGGAGTATGGCTAGACCACAGCTAACAGACTTCTTCAGAAAAGGGCCTGTGGATATTTAATGAGGAGACATAGCCTCTGCTACCCATCCCATCTTGACTTACAGAGCCAATGGGATCCCAGTATAGAAAAAGCCTGCAAACACCAGCTGGGGAAGGTGAATCTGGGATTTGCTTTGAACAATTCAAACAAATTAAATTGCCCATCACTGCCTTTAACACAGGTGTTTGTCTTAAATTGACAAAATATTATTCACACATCCCTTCTAGACCTGCCTGCATCTTGGTTTCCCATCCAACCCAGTCTATCAGTCTGGGGTCATGGCTCCAAGATGGGGCTCCAAGCCAGGATCCTGCTGGCCACACAGAGCCTGCACCACATGGCTTCCAGTGGGACTTATCCCTTATTCCTCCAGCTCCCTAGATGGAGGAGTGACAGCAGCAACCTCAGCCCTACAGCACAAAAGCCTCTTTTACTCTGCACCAGAACACTGCCAGGGAGAGTGATCCCCCATGGTTTTCCTTCTGCAAAGGAAAGACAGGAGGCGAAAAAGCTGCAGATCGAAGGGCAAGACATGGAGGAGGCTGTGAGCAAACACACCAGTCTCTCTGGTTTGTTGACAGCTGGGCCACTCTCAAGGCCTACTCACCTCCTGCTAGCCAACTACACATTACAAGGGTAAAATCCAAAGAAAAAGGTTAATGCATCAACCCTGCAAGACACCCACCCTATTAACTCTGCCCTTGCTCCCATTAACAACTCCATGGTGAAGCATTAAAAGGAAATATGACAAATTTAATCAAGCATCTGCCATTTCCATCCTCATGGAATGAAGCTCAAAGAGCTTCCTGGAGCAACCCAGATATCAACTGGAGCATCCAAACCACAGGTCAGAAGCAGAACTTCAATTTATCATCCTTTTTGCTCTGTGATCGGTGCTTTTGACTATTAAAAGCAGTAGGGGTCACACAGGGACTCCTGCCCCAGGACAGGTCAATGGCTGTTCCCCAGGATGAAGGCTACGCACCTCTCACCCTGCCTCCCCACATGCAAAAAAAGACTTCTTTTTCCCCTTGAAAGAAAAAAATATCTCCAAGTTCTCTGCCAGAAAATGCACTTACGGGACAGGGCACATCTCATCTCCTGTCAGGTAAGGATCCAGGCTTGTCACCTAAGCTCAGTCTACAGTCAGTTCCTATGAAGATGATGATTCATCCTATTCTAAGCCAGCTGGGCTGAGTCAGTCTCTGGATGTGGCTGTCTCTACCAGTTATCTGCCAAGAAAAGCCCCTCTAATTAGCTTATCCTAGACATTTAATGTTTAGGCAACTGGAGCAGGAAAATCCCACTCACACTGCTCTCACCTTTGTTTTCCAGCACAGCAGGCACAGAGCTCTGCGTGGCTTTTGTACCCTCTCTTCCAGCCAAAGAACAGCCCCATCTGTTTCATAGCTGATCATCCATCAATACCAGTTAGGTTTTTAAGTCTTGCGTTAGGCCCCCGCTGTTGTGTTGGAGGCATCTGGGAGCTCAAACAGCTCTGGTCCTTAGAAGGTGACAGTAGATGCCTTATGGGCACTGAGGACTTGGATTTGTGCATGCAGATTTGGTACCACGTGTTCGCATGCACTGAGCAGTCACACAAGGTCTTTAGAACGAGGATTTACAGGAACACACACCAAAAAAGAAGGCAGAACTGAGATCCCTGTGGGAAAGGGGAAGAGGTTTCCAAATAGAAGACGACAGTGTCAGAAGGGGAGGAATCACTTGCTTTCATCATTTCCACTGCCTGTTGGAGGCAGCCCTGATGTCTGGGCACACAATAAGCAAGCGATTCCTGATACAAGAGCAGCATTCACAATCGCACCTCTTCCCCTGTTTGAAATTACAGGCGGCTCTCCCTGCACACGCCACAACTGTCGGGAGTTCTTGGAGTGACACTGAGTCTATAAGCACTTCATGCAATCTGCTCCTTATCCCTCACAAACTGCATGTCATTAACGCTAATGAGCCAAACTCCCTGGCTTTACACATCCCTCTGCTAAGGGGAAAAAAAAACCCAAAAGTGTCCATAAAAATCTTGATTTAGATGGCCCAACCTTTAGAATGAATCAAACAGGCAACAGGGCTCGAGCAACTGTGCTGTCTGTCCATCCTTCTACCTCTCTGCACTCGCCCAGGTAACTGTGTCAGCCACTAAATTATGGGAAAGGGGCAAAAGTCTCAAAGGTAATTAAGGTCCTGTAAGTTTTGGGGAATCAGTGTTGGGGGAAAGGAAAAGACTGCAGTAAGGGAAGGACCAGGACTTGGCTGTGGTACACCCCCCACTGCAGCAGATGGATGGACAGGAGGACAGATGGTCTGCAGCTGGGACAGATGGTCCACAGCTGCCATCGGGGTTGCCCAGTGCTGAGACCGCAAGGAGGACACTGAGAGAAGCTGGATTTTCCTAGACCTGAGGTTTGGCTGGTGTGATAGACAACCAAGATCAGCCCGCAGGAAAGCCAGCCTCAGCTAGCCCTGTCCTGGGCACCATCCTCTTTTCTAAACAGAGAAGAGGAGAAGAGTCCTCACCTCTTCCTACACCCTGCTGTGAACCAGCCACTGTCTCCAAGTTGCCCTTACTTCACAGAACAACACAGCACAGCACGAGCTGCCTGGCTCTGGCATCAGTTGTGTCAAACCCGCCTCTGGTTAGCGGGAAAGCAGGATTTAATGACTTGGCCCACTTCAGCTCCATCCCCCGTTCCCAGCAGCTGCCACCATGAGAGGAGGAGCAGGTCAGGACGGGCCTCCTTCTGATGTACAGTGGTACAACCCTGCCAGCTGGGTGAAAAGCCCTCTCTGAGCACAGCGTAACTGGCTGCTCCAGGAGAAGGCGAACCCACCCCGTAGCCAAACACAGGAGGAAGTGCAAATCATGGTTGGAAAGTCACATTTGCTTTTCTACCCATTCAAGATGTCTCTTCCTGAAGATCTCCCCTCTTCTCCTCATCCAGCTGTTGCAACCCAGGGACGGAAAAAGAAACCTGATGATTTCAGGGGATTGGTCAGGTCTGTGTTAGCAGTGCTGCCAAAAATGCTGGGATGGGGATTATCCACACCTATGTGATACAGGGGGTTGTTGTGGTGAACAAATCTGCCAGGCCGTGAGCATGCAGCCAGCCATGTGAGTCACTGGGAAACACTCCCACATCATCCCCAAGTACTGGAAATCACAGACACATCACACTGAACCTGCAGCATCAATAATGATGTTAAGATATCACTGGGAAGCCTCCTGAACCCGCCCCCAGTGCCCAAAAGTAATCAATCCGTTACTGCACGTACAGTAAGACCTTGCAATCCAATAACTGCTACCTAAAACCTGGTTTCGCTTCCAAGCCCTGGGTTGATTATTATTGCATTAGCTATGGAGGGATGTATTGTAACTGCTTGGTGAATGCTAAGCTCTACTTCAAAGGGACTGAATTTCAGCAGTGGAAGACTACACAAACACTTCGACAATTGCTTTGGGATCCTTCAGAGCAGATAGGTACCAGAATAAAACCTAAGATCTTATTGATACAGGCGTTAGTAAAAATAAGTGTCAGTGACTCCTCAGCAGAGATCTTTCCCAGAGTAGGTTATTTAAGAGAAGTAATTCAAGACATCTTTGAGAGGGAGAAATATTCAATTAACTCTTTTAACCGGCTGCTGCAGAATAATGTGAAAGTTACAAAAGGATCATTTAAATGGACAAACTGCAACTGACTCCAACAAAAACATATCAAGCCTTTCCTTTTGTACCCTTTAGACCACTGCAGAAGTCTGAGTCGGAGCAGCACAGGGACAGAAATGAGCTTGGATGGCTTGAGGCAAGGGAAGAGCCAGATGCCGCAGCATCCACTGCTGGCATCACCCAAAGCACACTATACATTGCCATGCTCTTGGGCTGCCATCGGTACCTCTGGAGAGCAAACACATGGCTGAACCACAAAATCAACTAGAACCATACCCCAGTAGGCACGGCAATGGGTACGCTCCTCTCCCATCTTAACCCGAGCACCTTCTCCTTCACCTGGGCACCAATGGGTCCCTCGCACAGGAAGAGAAACAAGAGCATGTGCTGCGTGTCCTGCAACACACACAGCGCTGCTCCCCCTCCCCAGGCACCCCACGTTGGTCCTGCTGCTGTCCCGAGGCTTCACACCCCACCTCATTACTCCCAAAACCAGAGTTCTGTCTCTTCGCTTCCCCCCATCCAACAGTGCACCAAATGGTGCTGGCATCTCCATGCTGGCCAGGTCTAAGCACCAACTGCCTGAAAGCAGCTAAAGAAGAAATCTTGATTCCCTGATCCACCTCAGGTCTTCTAATCTCAGTCTTGGTTTGCAGGCACACAAACATTTGAAATCTGGGTGTTTTCTACCAGCAAACAGAGCAGAGATACCCTTCACAACTACCTCACTTAGTGCAATAATCTGACTATGTATCGCTGCAAGAAGACACATATTAGAGATTTGTACTGTAAAATCTTACAGGAGAAGATGATACAGGTAGATTTTAGCTCTAAGCAAGGGATGACAAAATAGGGTCGAACTTGACATTGAAATAAACCCTCCCTGCTTCTTTTCTGCATTAAGACTCATCCTGAGTTAACAACAGCCTAGTCCCTACCAGGGATGAAGCCTCTTTCTACACTTGGTATCTTCTCAGTGGTCGAAAGAGGCTTCCAGCAAAGGAGCAAAACAAACAAATCCCACAGCACCAAACTCATTCTCTTACTGAAGACAGAGCAACGGGAATGGAATAAAAAATAAAGGTTTTCACAGCTTCTAACAGCTTGCCAAGGCGGCCGACATCGTACAAGTAATTAATATGGACAACATGAATTTCAATTCTTTCATTTGCAAATCCAGCACCACAGTTAATCTCAAGCATGGACAAAGTCCGTTAATAAAGCAGATTCGTGTAATGGGATTCAAAGCAATGGCAAATCAATACATAACACACTTGTGTGCTAGAATAATCTATGCTTCGCATAATAATCACTGTAATGCTGTGTATTTATATGGAGACACATTCAAGACCAGCCCAGGCCGCCTAATGAGCTTGGCGGGGTCTGTTTCCTCCTGCGGCCTGCTCTGGGAATGAATGGCTGCTGAAGAACTACCCAGCAGCAAACCTGTGCACAAAGCAGGGAGAATAAATCAGGGAGGATGCTATTCAACACAGAGGGCTGGCACTCCTAACTTCACCCCAAAAAAGGGAAGCTCAACCCACACCCCTAGACTCAGGCTTTCTGCCTTTAACGTCCACATCTGCCAGCACCTTTAGTTGGGAGGCCACAGTTCTGCTCTCCTCCTTCTCCTTTGAGATGTCTTATCTCATGCTTGCCAAGTCAGAAAACCACTTAAATACCTGATTAACTACAAGCATATGTTTAAGTCCCACTGCAGCCAAAGGGCTTTGATTAGCAGAGCACTTAAATCAGATTTTTGCTGAGCAAAACTTCTCTGCCACTGCCTTCTCCACCCCAGCCCCTTCACTGCAGCACAGGGTACAACCTGAGAAGCATCGGCCAGGACAAACCATGGCCACCAGCTTGCCAGAATGAAATGCAGCCTGACATGAGCAGAAGAGCATGTAGCACAAAAGCAGGCTCGAGGCCCCAGAGACACAGGGGATTTGCAGGCTGGGCTGGGCTGAGAAGCGCTCTGCCCTGGGAGAGCCACTGCACTAACTCGCCAGCAAACATTTCCAGTAAGTGCTGTTAAGATCCTCCTCTTCATTTCACCACACAGTGAAGAAGGGATGAGGGTGGTGGCTTCGAGGCATGAGACAGATTAACCCACACGTGGCCAGAGACCCCTGCACTTGGCCAAGAACTGAAATTCATCCTGGGTTCCTTTTGTGGTGATGAACAGACATGGAGGATCAGCAGCCTCTCTGCAGTGTTCCATGCCTCTTGCCCTGTTCGCAGGCTCTGGGACCTCTGCTAGGGGGAAGAGGTGCTCTCTGCACCCTCAAACCCACAGCAGCACCCCCAAGCCAGGCAGGCTGGGGGGAAGCAGGGAGAAGCAAACACATCCCCTCCTGCCTCCTACTTGGAAAGGCAGCAGTGAATCTTGTACAGCAATAAAAGGTGTCAAAGTCCATCCCCTCCCCAACTAAAGATGGAAACGCTTCTGTTTCATTTCACTGTCAGGGCCACTAAGGTGCTCTCCTCTCTTTGATTTCCCAGGGTGCACCAAATGAACTCGGGGTGACCTCAACAGAAAACATACCTTTGCCCAGGAAGCTTCTGTGAAGGAAATTCAGCACATGATGGCTTTGAGGTGGCATGATGCCTCGCTGATGGTGGCACCCCGTGAGCTGACACTCGTGCACAATGACCACCACCCTTCCAGCTCACTTTGCAAGGACACAGCTTCATTGAAAGTCTGCTGCTTGCCCTGCTGAGTCACACTGGAGCTTGTGCACTTCCAGCTGATGCAGTGCAGGCTTCAGTACAGGCTTTTACTTCTTGTAGGAGTTCTCTTCCTCCTGATTAGGTGTTTCCTTCCACCAGTAGCTTCTACCCTACCTCCACTGTTAGGATCTGAGATAAGGGCCGAAAGGACCACCACTCAGTCCCAGTAACAAGGTAGAAGGCAGCTGTAGAAGAGGGTTACAGTGGGATCGTAATTCCTGTGTCAGCTCCTGTTCTGCCTTCACACCCACGGGAGCACGGCTGTGCTCCAGGCACCCAGGGTGAAAGCCTGCACTTGCATAGCTGGTTCTCATGAGTTTAGTATGGTCAGAGAGCCCAAGACACAGGAAGAAAGTGGTGTCAGCAGTGAGCTGTGGCTCACGGTGCTCCATTTTGCTGCACCAAGTGAGGTCTTCCATGCCCTGCCATGTCTCTTCCTCCTCCACCTGGGGCTGAACTGCATCTCCCAAACACTCAGCTCTACACAAATGGGTTCCCTCAGGAGGAAGGTGGAACCTTTGTACCAGCAAAGAGTCACTGCTTGCACCGAACAGGCACCACTGACTCCACCACTAGATACCCTGTCTGGAACCTGCCAAAGCAGAAGTTTCCACTGAAGGATGGAGGTGCTCAACAGGCTCCAGGTGTTTGCTTCTTGGAGAGCAACAGTGAGAGGTGAAAAGATGACAGGACAGCTAGTGCTTCAGCCCATGATTTTTGGCACTGGTTTTCCTTTAGATAGAAGAGCCTGTGCTTCCAATGAAGACACTGACATAAACCTCCATGGAATGAATCTGGGATGAAGGCTTGTAGCATCCAGCTTGTTAGCTGGTCAGGTCAACCCTCAGGTTCTTTTTCTTAACACTGCCATCTTCATCCACAGAGAAGCAAAGAGTTTTTTCAGTTAACATGTTGCCTATCCAGCCTCCCTCAATACCTTGTCCCAGTATGGCAAATCCACCAAAACCACACAGAACTAGACCTGAGTGTTGAGGTCTCCTTGAAGTGGAGGGACACTAAGCAGAAGTGCTATTTCAAACACATTTTTCCAGGCTTTCTCTTCAACTGGGCCTTTCAGCTGCATCTTCTGAACAAAAGCAGCCACCCCAGCTCCAAATGGCTGATTACCTGCCCAAGACCTGTAGACTGTATTTCCAGCACCAAGGCACAGGTCACCTCATGGACCAGCTCTTGTCACCTCCAGTCGAACAGTTCCAGGCTGTCAGTCACACACCAACACCTTTATGCACCATGTTGGAGAAACCACGTTCTCCACCACAGTGATCCAACATAAGCATGGGCTGATCTCTTCCACATCACACGGCTGGCAAGGCAGATCAGCCCTTCTATCCCATCCCATCCCATCCCATCCCATCCCATCCCATCCCATCCCATCCCTAATGGCTTGAGGTTGTTATCAGTACATGCTTTTGGCTTTTCCTTTATTTACCATGCCGCAGATTCTTCCTCCTCCAGTAATTCCTGGCACCCTCTTGAATTCCACCCCCCAGACCTGGCTGTTGACCCCCAACACTGCTTCCCACACCAGCAGAGTCCAACACACTCCAGCCTTTGGGGCAGGTGTTCCCATGGCTCACACTGGCTTTTGCTTGTTCACTGTAAGGAGCCAATTTCTGGAGCAGTTTTTGTGCCTGAGAAACTAGGAGCTCTGCTCAAGTAGCCGGCAGGGACAGCCAAAACCTGCCCTCACAGAAACATTGGAGGAACATCAGTAAAGCACCCAGCAAGAAAAGCCTCTGTCTCCATGCCCTGGGCTATTTCCCTATTTCCTTACAATGTGATACCACCCCAGGATGTGTTGCCAGCCAGAAGTAGAGGCCAGCAATGCCAACAGTAACAGAGTACCCTGCTAATCCCTCGTCCTTCTCTGCGGGTGGTTTAGCCTTCCTGTGTAAACTAAACTAGACCCCACGAAATGCTATGGCCAAATAATATTTCCACAGGTGCTAGAACAGTCTTTGGCTTGAAATTCTCACCACAGCTCTGGCATGACAAGCCAGGAACATTTATTTTCCAACTTCAAGATAGCCAACACTAATATTTTTGACCACCAGTTTCTCCTGAAGTCAAGAAAGAAGAACGCTCGAAGCTTTCAGGATGCAGGACCAACTTCTTAATATCGTTTTCCAGATACGACTGCAGGGCTGAATAAGTGCTGAAACCTGATGCAAGACGATGAGCTGAGCAAGAGCTAAGCCAGGATGAGCTCATTGTGCAGCCCTATCCACTGCCGAGCCAAGCTTTCCCTTCCCTGCTATGGTCCCACCGAGACATCCACAACCCTGGCCTGAAATTCTTCAACTGGCCATGAAACAGCTGATTCCAAAATCAAGACAGCACTGAGACATGACTAATAGAGTCACTGGGCTGGTTTCCAAGTGTAGAAGCAACTGGCCCATGGTGAACCAGACACCTACAGCCTCGCACATGAGATGTGGGTTAAACCGCAGCACTCGCAATGGGCTGGAGTGGCATTTCACACACGGTAACACCAAATGAGTCTTGAGACCTTCTTGCCCCCAAGAAACACCAGGGAAACATGCTTAAGGGAAGACTCCTTTCCATGACATTAAACAAGAAGAAAATAAACTTGTTTCTCTCTGAAGGTGCCACAGGCTGACCCAAATCAGAAGTAGAGAAGGTTCAAAAAACCTACTTCTGAGTGCCACGGGCTGAGAAGCAGGCTCAGTTTGTGTTATCGCTTTCCTTTTTTCCCCTTATCTTTCCTGACATGCATATTTGGAAAGAGATAACCAGCGGGTGCCCCCAGCTCTCCTCATGGCACTGCCACCTCCAGACACCACGGTCCCTGTCCCTGGGACTCTCCCTGCTCCAGCAGACTCTCCCCTTCCCCTTTAATAAAGGGATGCTCAGCCTTCCTGCACCTCCATCCCCTCTACAAAGCAAGTGGGATAGATGCATGATGTGGGTTTGGGGGGGTGATGTAAGCAAAGACAGCAAAGTTCCCAGATGTTGCAAGAAGGGACCCACAAGACCCCATCTACCTGCTTCGTGAGGGTGATACACCTTTGCTCTTCTATTAGAGCTCAGCCCTTGCAAAACCTTTTGGCCAAGGTGACTGCACCCACAAAACAGCTCCTTTTGTTTCACCGACAGCTTTCTGCCAATCTCTGCTCAGGGCTGAGCACAGCCCACCAGCATCAGACAGCAAAGCCACATCTCTCCCCACACCTGCTGCTGCGGGCTTCCCCCATATCACTGCCCTGTTCCACACTTACTTAGCTGCCCTAAGAGTGCAAGTTGGGTCAGGCCAAAGCAGCACATGCACTGCACACACACACACACAGAAGCTCATAACCCCCAGGTGCTACTCTAGGACCCAACCACAACCCCACATTTTCCTTTTCCCCCCCCCTCTTCCTTTTGCTTTGTGTAATTCACTCCATCTAATTAGCAGCACAGCCCAGAGCACCCGAGCTTCAAGTCAGCCCTGTGGCATCCCACCGGCTCATGAACAGGTCAGTCACAGATGAAGTATCTGGAGGTGGAACCTGGTCAGCCTTGGGTCCCACCAGGACTTTGCACGTGGTGCTCAACAGCAAGATGTCAGTGCTACCTCCTGCAATCAATGGAGGTCGCACTGTGAAGTGACCTCAACCCGCAGAACGGCCTGTTCTTTATTCCCACCTTTGGGATTATTTCAGGATTCCATATTTTTCCTCTAGCACTGTCTTCTCTGAAGGGAGGGCACATTAGCAAACACAAGTCCTTCTAGAAAAGACAGCTGATTTACACGATGTGGCAACACTAAAAGAGAATTTTTTAGAGATGGCTTGCAGGAGAGGAGTTCAGCTTATTTATTTTCTTTGTGCTGGTGGGGAATAACAGCTGATGGGAAGGAGATGAAAGCACCCCAAGCAGAGATTTCTTACCACATTTCAGGGAGTTAATATCATCAGAAAACTGCTTTACATCTGTTTGAACAGCGATGGAGCAGTTCACCGGAGCCAAACCTTGCGCTGGTGCAGACGGGCTGAGCCTGTCGCTTGCCCCGTGCCAAATTCTCCACCCTCCTCCTCTGGACAGCAACAGGGTGGGAAGGAAAACAGAAGGAAGGCCAACCAGCCCCAAGCCAGGCATGGAGAGCATGCAGGACCTTAGAAATAACACCAATGCTGCTTCTTTTTTTTGCAGTTCAGCATATCCACCTAACGACCAGCCTATGTTCTGGACAGTGAACTCATGGTACAGTTCCAGCAGCCCTTCCCCACGTGGGACAGCGACCTGCTGTGCTGGATGCTGCACACACACATAGAGTCCCATGTTGCTTCTGATGTGCCCATCCTAAAAGCTGCGACAGGATGGAGGCCTAGCAGCTCTCAGCACTGCTGACACCCTCATCCTAAAGCAATAAGGGAAGAGAAGAAATGCCTCCTCTGGCGTTCATCCATGGAAAGGTCTGGAATTTTATACTCAAAGAGGAGATGTCAGAAAGCAGATGTTGTGCGCACAGAGTTCAAAGACACCTTTTTCCCCTGCTTAAGCCAAAGCAGTGAAATAACTCAGCTGAATACTAAAAGTATTCAGTATACTAAAAGTATAAAAAGAATACTTGCACTAGCAAGTCCCAGGGAAGAGGAGCTTTCCCTAAAGCGAGTCCCTGCACCCCAACAAGCACAGTTCCTGTGTTCGCTCCTTTACGCAGGGACACTGTGACACAGAGGAACTCAGCGAAGACAGAGTCCCTGGGGCTACACCACCCTGTGAGGACCAGCACATTCAACACAGCATCATCCCTCGTTTTGGTCAGGAACAGGGCTTTCACTTATGTCCATCAAGCACTCACTTGGGTTGGGGTCTTTCCCAAGCCGCCCGTTACCATGCAGACATCACAACCTCATCACAAACACCACCGCAGAGTCGCAGAAAGACCCTGTTTGCATTGCCCACGCTGGCGATGCTCAGTGGTTTAAGGGCACTTAGGTAGTTGGTTGAGAGCTACACTTGTGATGTGAAGAGAGGATGAAAAGCACAGCCTCATGCTCAGCAAGAGCAGGAGGAAAGGGCAGCAGGCACTGCTCCATACCTGCAATGAACAGTGCTGCGCCGAACACTCTTCACTCCCCTCCAAAGCTATCAAGAGCAGCCTGCTGTTCAGACCAGCTCTGTAAATTGCAGCCCTCCACCAGGCAGGCAGCCTGCAATTCCCATTAGATGGCCTGACAGGTTGGTAATGGCACACATAATAATATATTGATTTTGTCTGCTGTATGAGATGCTGCCAGGCAGCCCGAGGATGGGAATTGCCAAGATGAGGGTTTCCTCTCAAAACACCCTCAGAAAAATGGGATGCCGATTGGGAAGTTAAATGGATGAGACCATCAGTTGGGGCAAATTGGCTCTACTTTTTGCAGGGTGCTTCAAAAGTCTCCCATCCTCCCACCCCAAGACTTAATCGGCGCTGTGATTTACACTGGAACTGGGAATCTTGTCCCTGTCTTACAGGAATATGTAACTGAAGAAAAGTTTGGGGGTTTAAGGGAAGAAATTAAGTCTTTCCCATGTTTTATCCTATGTTTGTGTGTTTCGTTTCCAGCACAAGATTTTTTTAACTACTAGGTAGAGCAGAGGCTGCTCTGGGTTGGGATCTGCTTGGAGGTATTTGGCTCAGTGGGAAGAAGCTTGGAAAGTAAAATCTTTGTTGAAGACTTTTGTAGTAGCTTCCCTCTCTGGCACTGGGGAAATTTGGATGCTTCTCTGAGAATCCACCTTGGCAGGTGCCTCCAGAGCAGGGGTAGGCAAGGTACGGCAACTACAGGGCTGAGATCCTCTCAGATGGCCCAGTATCCTCTGAGAAACCCAGTGGTAAAGGTACTTGGCTCAGTGATCAGCAAATGGTGAACCTTGCTAAGGAAGAGTTAAGGAATGGATTGCACAAGGATTCAATTAAACGACATTAAAATTCAATCAATACTGCTATTTAAAATAGCTTTAAGCATTAAATACATTTACATTAAACCACTCATTTCAAAGAAGCAATTTAAGGTGATGCCAACGTATAGTCATGCTTAATCTTAAACAGCTTATATTAGGTAAGCAGCACACGCTGGCTGCCAAAGCTTTAAGGAAAGTCCCTGACGAAAGCACAACCAGAGGAGACTGAAGTACAAACACAGCTTTGGGGAGAGCCTGAAGAGGGGTGGCAGCAGGGACAGGAAGGTGATCAACCCTCTCTACTCTGCCCTCCTGAGGCCCCAGCTGGAGTCCTGTGTCCAGAGCTGGGGCCCCCAATACAAGAGAGATGTGGGGCTGTTGGAGAGGGGTCGGAGGAGCCACGAGGATGCTCAGAGGGCTGGAGCAGCTGCCCTACAAAGAGAGGCTGAGGGAGCTGGGCTGGGTCAGCCTGGAGAAGAGAAGGCTGTGGGGGGACCTCATTGCAGCCTGCCAGTCCCTGAAGGGAGCTGATAAGCAGGAGGGGATTCAACTTTTTAAAAGGGCAGATAATGGCAGGACAAGGGGGGTGGATTAAAACTAAAGGAAGGAAGGGGTAGATTAGATATTAGGGGGAAGTTTTTTATAGAGAGAGTGGTGAGGGGCTGGAACAGGCTGCCCAGAGAAGTAGTGGATGCCCCATCCCTGGGGGTGTTCAAGGCCAGGTTGGATGGGGCCCTGGGCAACCTTGTGTAGCTCCAGGCCTGAGGTTGGTGGCCCTGCCTGTGGCAGGGGGGTTGGAGCTCTGTGACCCTTGGGGTCCCTTCCAACCCATGCCATTCTATGATTCTATGATGAAGAAAACATCAGTTAATTCACCTAGTCCAGCTCAACACTTCACTTCAACAAGTCAATGCCCAAAGTGGGGTGCGATGGAGAAATGCATGTTTTCCAATCTGCAAGTAAAAATACAACCTGAGATGCCAATATCACTAATTATGGTGACCAGAAGTGTAATTCCTTATGTACAATTAATACTCCAGTTAATGAATCAACTGGTTTTAAATGTAAACTATGTTTGGAGACGTTTACTTGGTCTGCCCTACATATCCAGTGTATTTTGAGTTTATTAACTGATCAAATAACAGAAAACCACCAGTTTTCTGTGTCTTACACTCTTGTTCTCATCCCCAAGTAACTTGAGTCAGAAACTTAAAAATAAATAAATAAATCAGCCGTGTAAACCCAAAATTCACCATTTCCCAACAGAATAAAAACACACAATGTTAATCACCCAGCCAAACAGCTGCCTAAATAAACGCCCCCAGATACACCAGGCTCCCTGCTCTGAAAAGGAAGTATCCAATTACACCAAGCAGAAGCAGCTTTTTTACAACCAAACAGGAAAACATCAGCTTTCTTACAGAATGACCCTCCCCCTCAAAAAACAAAAATTTAAAGAAGTCCTACCCACAGGAAAAAAAAAAACCCCACTGCTTAAATCAAGATTCCCTCCTTGCTGGTCTTGGCTGCAGTCACTGCCATGGAGGTAGGTCATTCACACCCACATTCCAAATTGCTTTGCACTTTCCACCTTTGCCCAGGAAGCCCACAGGAGCCATCAGGAATGAGATTTTTTCCCCAAATCCCATCTCCTAGAGTAGGGAAAGCTGTATCCATGTAGATGACATAAATGGGAAAATATAAAGTAATGCCAGAATCAGGCAGTGCTTTGCTAGCTCTGTCTACCTGCCACCATGGGTCAACAGGGTCCTTCAGAGAAGGGACCATCGACAGGCTGTTGAGACAGGTTTGAATCCTGCAGCGATTTGTGCTTTGCCATCCTAATTTTGGTGAGTTCAGGCTGGACCAGGGCCAGGGGCTTATTCAACATGAGCAAACCCCCTCAATAGATGCTGCAGCAGATACAATACAGCCGTTGCACATGGGAGTCGTGGCTCTGCCCCAGTGTGCTCTTACCTTTGGGAACGGCACCCTCAGGTCCAACCTGAAGCTCTCACCCTCACATTTGCCATCACACAGGACTCCCCCAACCTCCTGCTTTCCACCAGCCTCTGGAGGTTGGGATGCCCTGAATCATGGTCAGAGAGATGGTACCAGTTCCCACCACAAGCACTGTGCTCCACAGGACCAGCTCTGCAGGCAGAGTGGGAATGGGGAGGGAGATGTCCCAGAAAAAGCCCTCAGCACATTTCCATTCCCCACCACAGACTGCAAAAGGCTGGGGGCACATCTGATCTCCTTCCTCAGCAGATTTTCCTTTCCCCTGCTGGGATTTAATTGCTGTGCCAAAAAGATCTGCCTGGCCTTGGGGAAGATGGGGGCGAAGGAACAGCTCTGCAGAACGAGATGGTAATTAATTGCTCACCAGCTCCCAGCCATCCACCTCCCTGTGCAGGCTCAGTTTAAGCATCCCCAGAGACAGAGTGGGATCTGGATGGGCGTTTCCATGGGACCCGGGGCTCCCGGCACACCCATCCCCCACACTTGAGGGTCCTGCTCTGAGTACAGGTTGGTTCACTGCACTCTAATTAATTAATGCTCATTTCAATGCAATTACTATTAGAAGTTTAGGGACAGTGCCTTAAGAGTTTCTTGTGCAACACGTGACCACAACCCCCTGCTCCCCACGAACACACCCACAAACGTTGCAAATCCTCACAGCAATGGGAAGGCAGAGGTGGAGTGGGTCTGCAGCAAAGCAGCCCTGGAAATGCTGCTGCTCCTTCCCAAAAACTACCCTCCCAGGCAAAGGGGATGTTACAGGACTGAAAGCAGCAGGCAGCAGCCCGATGTACCGCCCGCGCAACGCACGCCTCGAGGAAGCCCAACAAGGATGCACAGGCTGTTGGAACCCACGCAGACCCCAGGAACATCCCATCAAGAAATTCCTCCACCAAGACCAACCCCGAGTCCTGCTCTGTAATGGCAAGAGAGCCAGGCCACCAGGAAGACAAAATACAAAGAGGCCCTAAGGAATGAGATGCCTGCTGAGATACCCAAAGGCATGAGGAAGGAGGCAGATCCCTCTGGTGCATGCCCGAGGGGCGCTCCCTTAAGCTGGAGGTGCCCTGTGCACTCAAACCCTCCTGCACTCCTCGCTGACTTTGAAAGACACGAAGTCTGAAAGGTAAAGAGTCTTGAAAATATCAAAGCAAGCTGGAAAGCTGGAAGCAGCTCCTGCTCACAGAGAGGCAAGGTCAGAGCCAGGAGTAACTGCAGCTAAATCCTGCCTGGGGAGGAAGAGAAAGGACAATTTGCATTTGCTTTTGCTTTTTGAGGCAAGATTAAATTCATCATTCAGCAGTCTTTTCTCTAAAATTTGGGGGAGAAGGAGGTTGAGATGCACAAAGGAGAGAAAGAGAATTAGGCATTAAATCACATTAGGCTTTTGGCTGGGACCTGCAGAAGTTAAAACACTAAAAAAAATCCCACTTCTCCATATGAGGATGAAAGGAATATTAATATATAACCATCTCCCTTCCCTAAAAGGAGGCCACAGTCACCAACATCCCCTCCTAAACACATGGAATATTATTATTGATCTAAAGCCATCAAGAAGCTACACCACACTGAATTTCAAGCGTGCCTTCCTGCCTGTGGAGAGCCTCTGCACACCCCAGCACAGCACCACAGCCCAGGTCCCAGCACTGGGATCTGCAGGGAGGTCTCTCCCCGCACACCCACGCACTGGCAAGAGAGAAGACATCCTCAGACACGGGGGTTTTACAGTTTGAAGCAAGATAAAAAGGAAAAGGGAAAAAAAAAAGGAGGAGAAAAAAAAAAAGGTGTGTGCCAGCCTGTCTGAGGGCTGGAGCCTGGAGCTGCCAGTGTTTCACAGCAGATGTGAAAGAGCAGCAGCCTGGAGAGGAAAAGACATATTCCCTCTATTATATAAATAGATAAAGTGCTGAGTAGGGCCAACTGCAACCATTAACCTCTCCCAGCTTGGAGACTTCTGGCTCCAGAGAGGACACAGACAGGACCTCCTTCTCCTCCATTCCGGAGAAGCTGGCTGCCCACCTCTCTTGGCCAGCAGCAACAGCCCAGCCTAACTGAGCCCAGCCTAACTGAGCCCAGCTCTGCAGGTCCAGCTGAAGGAACCCAAGGTCTGACCCAGCAGTTTCACCTCCGACCCTTTCAGACCAGGCAGGCTTGTGTTGCATCACCTCCCAGACCCTGAGCTATGGCATGCGTGGCAGCCACCGCCTCCCCGGGCACACAGCCCTCTGAGCCAGCAGCACTTCCAGCAGCTGGGATAGGGGGAAGGCTGAGCTGGAGGCCCTTAGAAAATTGGCCATGGAGGGAAATAGTCCAAGCCATGCTTCTCAGATACAAGGGGATGTATGAACCCAGAGCCTGGGCTCTCTCAGTGCAGTCCCTGCAGTGAGCAGGGCCTGCCTGGGTGTGCTGCATGTACTGCACTAATGCAGCCACTAGCAACGCTGATTTCTTATGCATGTGATTCCCCACTCCCCAGGGGGGACATCCCTGTCAGCAAAGAAAACCCTCTCTGCTCCACGCCAGCAGCAGGGTGAGCATCACTGCTGCACACAGGGGCACCCACGCTGCCAAACACATACCACCTCTGTCCTCCCCCCACACCTCTGCTTCCCCAAAGACACATTTTCCCTAGCAGAAGCAGCAGCAGCAGCCACCTTCCAGGAGGTTAATTAAAACCTGGCTGCTCGGATGCCAAGCAGACACTGGGACACAGGCATCCACCTGCAAATCCCATGGAGGAAGGAAAAAGAGCAGAAGGAGCCAGGATGGGAAGCAAGCAGAGAAGGGGTGCTGCAAGAGAGCAGCTTGCAGCAGCGCAGGGCTAGGGAGAGGAGGCCAAAGACACCCATCTGGAGCAGAAAACACCCCACTACTGCCAGGCACAGTCATTTGTTGTCAGTCTAAGGGTTAAAAATAACTGTGGGGAGCACTGATGGTTTCATCAGCAACTCAAACCAAAGGAAACCAGCACTAATGCCAAAGCCACCCATCTGGGTTACCCAACTTCCACCATGCAGTGCCCGGTGCTGCAGGCAGAGCAGGCACTCAGCAGGCCCTGGCTGCAGGGACTCTTGTTCACAAAAGATCAAGCCCTATGCTGCAAATCTTTTTATCCTTGCTCTGCTGCTGGCAGCTCGCAGGGGCTGAGAAACTCCAGCCCTAGTCACCTCTGATGCATCAGCTGGTCTTAGTGCTCAGGAGGAAGGATTGGGCCTTTTCTTGCATGGCAGAAATGATGCTGAAGGTCCCATGGTGCTCCAGCACCCCAGGGAACACAGGACAGTCCCCACAGGGATGATGCCCCATGGACACCAGCCACAAGCACAGCGTGGCACAGAGGCACCCGCAGGCTGCAGCTAAGCTGCAACCTATGAACCAGACCGCAGGGATCCCCAGGGCCTGCTCTAGATGTCAATACACACGTCCAGCCACAGGGCTGAGGAGGAATGTTTAAGCAGTTTTGGCATAGGCAGGGCTGAACCACACGCTTCGAGGCTGGTGCAAAGCCGAGGGCCAGCATCCTCAGGGAGCAAGCTGGAATCTGAGACAAGCTGCCAGAGATGCCACAATCATTGTAAACTCATGGATCTCGATTGAGATCTACTATGCAACAGCATCTCTTGCTCTGAAGAGTACTTTGGGGAAATACATATCCCCAAAAGCATTCCTGTCCCATGGTGCGTACCGTGAAGGTGCATACTGTGTAATGCAAAGTGTAACACAGACCAGACTGATATTGAGCTGTGAAAAGCCTCAGGAGTTTTTTCTGAGTGCCCAAAGTTACACCAAGGAGCCAGGCGCATCTTGATGGGTGACTGCTTTTCAAGTCCACCTAGGTAGAACGCTGCCCTGAGGTCTGAACTCAGGTAAACCTTCCCCACCCCATCTAAGCATCTCCAAGCACCCATGGGATGCTGAAGGCAACTTCCCAGGAAGGTTTGGAAACACCTATATTGCTCTCTTTGAAAGCCTCAGAAGTGGTGCTTACCCCCCCCAGGAAGGTTGCTGGTCTTTTGATGTCTTATTGCTCCTTCATATACTAGCCCAGCCATCGGCCATGGCTCGCTGCCTTCAGAACTCTGCATCAAACTCCCCCCAACAGCTCCTGCCTCTCCAAAAAGTGCAAAATCCTAAGTGCTGGGGGAAAACCTAGGGACCAGGAAGAAGGGTTCAGTGTGATATAAATCACAGGGACAACTGGGGCAAGTCACCTGCCATTTAATGCACATACAAATGTTAATTAAGCAGAATGACTGCCCTTAAATATTGCTCTTTTATTTTATCACACAGCCCTTTGCTCTGGTGCAGTAGCCTTCTTCCTGCAGAAGTCCAAAGTGATCTGTCTTCTATATTGGCCATTTCTTAAAACTTTTTTCTTCCATGATACCTGCTGGCCAAGCCTCCTCTTATGATATGGATATTAATCATTTAATTAATAAAGCACCCCTGCACCTCACAGTCCCCACGGCACCAGGCAGCTGCTTGGAAGAAACAAGCATTTAACCACTGACCCAGTGAGTAGATGTCAGGACACATCATGCCTGGATCCCCCCAACTGCTGCCTGCAGAACCCCAGAGTCGGCTTTGGGCAGGGCAGGGGGACACCTGCACCCACGGCATGGATGTATTTGGGCACAGGCCAGAGGATCACAGGCTGTCCATGGCAGAGAGACGGCTGTCTGCACACCACGGGCGCAGGGTCTGCATGGCTCGGTGGGGGTCACAGCACATTTGCCCCCAAACCCTTCTTGCAAATCAGAGCTGCAGTGGTGTCTTTGCCCATTTGGGGCCTCGACCCTTCGCCCCTGCCCTTCCCACCCCACCACCACTCAGGTGAGGTTGAGAAGCCACCTTACAGGTTGTGAAGCTTTACTGCACCTTGGACCTTGCAATTTGGCTTCTGGCCATCTTCAGTGCCTGGAGGTTTTATTACAACACTTTGCCCTCTTTTTTCATTTTGTTGTTTGTTTGTTTGTTTGTTTGAATTCCTGGAACAGTTGCACACCTCCTGTCCTGTGCAAGTGATGCCCAGAGCCAACGGATACCTCCTCCTCCTCCTCCTTCCCCCTCCCACCAGCCCAGCTCTGCTGGAGCAGCAGCAACAGCCCAGAAAAAACTCCACTTTGAGCCATAACCAATGGCAAATTCTTTGAGTGAAACGTAATGTGCTGGGAAGCACTTCACCATTTCACTTGGGAAAACGATCCGTTTGGCAGCAGAGAGAAGGAAAACATGCTTTGTTTTACAAATCCTCTCCCCAGCAGGAGAGACACTCCCAGAATTTAATATACTGACAGTGCTTGGCTGCTTTAACCACTGAAACTCAAGAGTGTGTGAAAAAAAGTGACATGCTATATCGTATTGAAGCCTGTCCTGCAACTGGTGGCATCGGGTCGGGCACAGGAATTCACCAGCACAAAGGAGCTGCAATTCTCCCACCCATGACAGCTGGCACAGATGGGGTGCACGGTCTGAAAGTGGGGTCCTAGGTTTCTCCAAGTGCTGGGCACCTTTACTTAGTTCAGTTTTCACCCTCCCTTAGGGTGAGCTGCTCCCTGCAGCAGCTCCTTGTAGGAAGGCAGAGAAGATACTGACAGGTATATCTAGGAACTCACTTTTTTTTCTACAGCAGAGAAACTGGATTCAAAGTTACTCAGCACAAGAACTACTTCCCTGAAAGGCAGCTGGCTCCATACAGGTGACTCAGGAGCTTCTCCCAACCCCAAAACCTGGCCTCAATAAACCATTCAGTATTTCAGTGTATTTCTGCTTACCCTCCAATGGGTTTACCTGCCAAAAGCATCCTACATGCAGCACTGCATAGGATGGCTGATGGGAAAAACACAACTCAACCCAACAGGACAGCGCTTTTCCAAGAGGGGACTTTGATTTTGCTGTGTGGGGTTTGGGCTCCAGGCATTTGACAGCATCACCAGAACAGAAAGAGTAACTGGTATCATAGAATCATAGAATGGTCTGGCTTGGAAGGGACCCCAAGGATCACAGAGCTCCAACCCCCCTGTCCCAGGCAGGGACACCAACCTCCAGGCCTGGAGCTACACAAGGTTGCCTTGAACACACCCAGGGATGGGGCACCCACCCCCTCTCTGGGCAGCCTGTTCCAGCCCCTCACCACTATCCCTGTAAAGAATTTTCCCCTAATATCTCATCTAACCCTTCCCTCCTTCAGCTTCACTCCATCCCCCTTGTCCCGCCAGTCTCTGTTGTTTGAACAAGTTGATTCCCCTCCTGTTTCTCTGCTCCCTTCAGGGACTGGCAGGCTGCAATGAGGTCCCCCCACAGCCTTCTCTTCTCCAGGCTGACCCAGCCCAGCTCCCTCAGCCTCTCTTTGTAGGGCAGCTGCTCCAGCCCTCTGAGCATCTTCATGGCTCCTCTGACCCCTCTCCAACAGCCCCACGTTTTTCTTGTATTGGGGCTCCCAGATCTGGACACACATGGTATCTCTAGCTCAAGAACCCCTCATTAAATTAGGCTGGCTGTGCCAGAGAAGCACATAACCTTCTGAATGGCTGCTGCCAGCTCCTGCATGCAGTAATAACAGAGTGTTATTTTGAGGGCAGGGGGTGGGATCAGATTGCCTCCGCACCCGAGACCGCTTCTGACCTCTCCGAGGAGCAGTCTCGAAGCAAAGAAGCCCGTCTGCCATTCACATTCTTTATCTTTTTAAACAAAAAGAAGTCTGCTTTGTATCTTAGCCCTTTTATAGTTGTTTGCAACCTCCAAGCATTCTTGGAAACATTAATTAATCCTTACGGGAGCCTGTAAAGAAAACAGCATCGCTCCCATTTCAGGGAAGGGGAGCAGGAGGGATGGATTTGGTGACATGCAAAAAAGGCCATGCTGGACATTGGTGCCAGTGGTGGGGTTGGAAGGGCAGGACCTGCCTATGCTCTGGCACAATGTTCAAAATAGGATTTTACTGCCCTGCCCTTTGGCTGATTATCAAACACAGCTTTTGTGGGAGCCCTGGCTGGCAGGAGGAGAAGCTCTCCCCAAAACTCATCTTGATGCGGGTGGGTTGGGCAGAAAGTTGTTTCAAGGCAAGCAGAAAAGGTAGTCAGCCTCAGGTCTGGCAATGTGCTCATCCTGCACAGAAAGAAACAGGATGGAGCACCTCTGAACGTGGGGATGCTGTCACCTACCCCCTCGCTAGTGCACTGTGCTGGCTTCAAAGCTTGAAGTCAGTGGAAGGGCTCCCAGTTACCTAATTAATTTAATTTAAAAACCCAGAAAGTCTAAATGCAACTGAGAGCTGGGCACTGGGTCACCAGGTTTGCTCAAACCCCCCAGTTTTGCAGCAGCATCACACGTTATGTCAGCTACTTACCATGGACCAACCAACACCACAGCCCCTCTGCAGTGGACACCGTATAAACGGCTGGTGGGAAAAGGTCTCTGATCCACCAGGCTCACCCATCCATCCATCCGTCCCTGTCTGCAGGAGAAAACTCCTCCTTCTCCTAGATCCTCAAGTTCAGGCTGGGATGCAGCAGGAGCTCAGCTCTCAAAGACTCCCCCACTGTCTCGCAGCCTCAGCTCCTTGGGAGGAAACCAAGCATCCCTTGCAGCCACCAATGCATCCCCAAAATGCCACCTCTCAAACCCATGGAAAACCACGACAACTGGGAGTTGTTCCATGGGGCATCCCACATTAGCTATCCAAAGGCAGGAAATAATGCCTTCTTATTAGAAATGTGCTTCGAGCCTATTATAGTATCTAGGACAAAGTGTTCCCTATTTTGACACTCTAAGATACATCTTATCAGAGCAAGCTCTTCAGAAACACTCACTCACAAAGACTTATCTGACTGTAACAGGTTCTTCGCTTCCCTCAGCATTTTAAAATTAATTTCTAGCTTTCNATTAATTTCTACCTTTCCCCCCCCCCTCCACTTTAGTCAGATGACAGGATGCCCCCACGGTCACATCTGTTATGAGGGCAGCCACTGCAGCACATCCCAGCTCCCCTGCGCTCTGCATGGCCATCCCACAGGGAGGGACTAGATGGTCCAGAGCATCACTGAGGAAACAACAGTATCTGAAGCCAGAGAGAACTTGGGAGCAACTCACAGTACTACACAGGCACCAAGATTTACTTTTTTTTGGGGGGGGTGTGTTTGATAAAAATGCTTTCTAAAATTGCACCTGCCTTTCTGCCAGCTCTGATGTGCTGGCTGGGCTGTGATAAAGCTGTGGAGTGCCTGAGAGGGTGCAACATTTGGGCACTGCCCAACTCACGGCCACTTTTGCTCCATGGGGTTTTCCCAGCCACACAGATCCCATGTGGAGAGGTCCCTGTCCCAAACAGTCATACCCCTGACTTTGGGGAAGGGGGCAGGTTCACCTCAGAGAAGACACCTTATCACAAGGTTGAGAGTAAGTTGGGAGAGCTTTAAAGAGAAGAACACAAACACACCTGAAACTATTCAGGTTTCTTGACTAGACCACTCCAAAGATAGTCCCAAAAATAAACCAGCCAGGCAGAGGGATGCTGGACGATGGGCTAAATGGAAGCATCCCTCTGGGGGGAGGGGGAGGGTGAAGGGGTGAGGGACAGGTTAACACACCAACACCACATCCACTTGCTAAAAAGTTACAAGGACGAGAAAAAAAAGCCAAACACAAAGACCAAGAAGAGAACTGTCAGGCTCTGGACCAGCTGTGTTTTCACATGGACAGACTGACACAGAGCAGATCCACAGGGCAAGAACGCAGCTCCCGATGCCCAACGAGGATCTGAGCAACTTCTCCCAGGTGGTAGAACTGGTTACACGGAGCAGCCGGGCGCCTTGCAGGCTCCCTGGGCTCAAGCTTGAAGCTGGCTCTGCTTTCAGTTCACATGGAAAACTTGCTGTTTTTCAAAGCCCTGCGTACCCCAGAGCCCTGAAAACACCCAGCGCTGCCGCTGCCTTATCGCTGGCTATCGGTAGAAAAGGTTAAATGCTAATTTGCTGGATAGAGAGCAGCGCTCCTCAGCTGCCTTTCTGTTTGCTCACAGCAACTTTCCGTAGCGTTGCTTCTCAGCTAATGCCCAGCTCAAACAAGACTTTCAAGGGGAAAGGTCTCGGGCTCTGTACAATTAATTCCCCACTCTTGCACAGAGTCTCACATGCTCATCTCTACGTACCCCAGACAACACCACCAAAAACTCCACCAAGTGATTGCGTGTCCAAAAATAATAAGAGCAAGAGAAAAAGCCAAGCTGCCAACTGTTGGTATTTCTGAGCTGGGAAGAGCTGCTTCTCAAAAGCTGCCTGCTCAAATTGCTTTTAGAGCCCTGCTTTAAGCACCAAACTTTTGGAAAGTTCAGTGGGAACCTCCTTGAGTGGGCTGTGCATACTGCAAACCCCACAGCTACCAGCACAAGCAACCAAGGGAAGGAGAGAAAAACACTACCGGCGGGGTTCCTCTCTGCAGACAATGCAAAGCACCTCCCTCGGGGTTGTTTTCCCATCTCCAACACCATGACCACCCTGCAGCTCCTCGGCCACTTCCCCAGTATTACACCACGAAAGTTAGACCCGCAAAAACAGAGCATGCCCCCTCTTTACCAGCAGGCTTTCAAACCCGAGGTGTGTTTTGCTCCTAGACTGTCTTATCCCCACCGCAAGCAGGCAGCCCCCCAGGAGAAACCTGCCCATCCTCACCTGCCGCAGGTGCCTCAGCAGCTCGGTGGCCTCCTCCTGCTTCCCCTGCTTCACCAGCACCAGCATGTCTTGGATCATGCAGATCCGCCGGTGGTAAGGGGGCAAGCTGCTGCC
>VZTU01033419.1:330462-368039 GCA_013400835.1 Zapornia atra
GAGGGTTGCAATGCGGAGGGGAGGCACCGGGGATCGCTGCAGGCAGCCCCCGGGAGGCAGCGCGGGGTATCCCCGCTGGTGGTTCCCGGGGAGGAGCACGGCGGGGGGTTCCCCATGTATCCGCACCCAAGGGACCTACAGGCATTCAGCCGTGCCCGTCCCCGTGAGGCTGTGCTCTGTCCCAGGGAGGCCCCATGCACGCAGCCGTGTCAGCCCCCGACCCACCTCTGGTACCCTCTGACCCACCCCAGGATGAAGCACCGGGCAGGGGGAGCCTGCGGGACCCCCAGGTCCGGCTGTGGTACGACACCAAACCGTGGCTGCTTCTGTACCTCCTGGCCTCCTTCCTCACCTTCATCCCTGTCAGCAGCTGCTCTGATGCCCATCTGGAAGTCACCTCTTATGCCTGCCCCAGGCAAAGCCCCCCCACCACCATCCTCATCCAGTGCTTGCAGCTGCCCCTGGCACGCTCTGCTCCTCCCAGCAGCTCCCCATCCACTGCTCCATCACTCCTTATCTCATAAGCACTCTGCTGGCAGAGTTTAGGGCATGGATTAAAGCTCTTGGATAGAAATCATGATGAACAACTGTTCCAGACAGGCACGGCTCACCTGCTGCAGGAGACAGATTGCTCAAGAAGTGCTTGGGAGGAATAAACTGAGGAGGCCCCAGTGGTATCCTCAGACCCCTCCGGATGCAGAAGGCTGTTTCCCAAGACAGACTTGCAGCAAACTCTGCATTCACCCCCACACCAGTGCTCGACCAGGGCAGGAGCACACCAAGCACAGCCACTGCCCTGTGCGGTGTGTGGGCTGGGGAGGGCATCCCCTCCTGCAGCAGGAACATGGTGTGGGAGCCTTTTACACCCCTGTTAGAATTAACCTAGAAGCAACCCGAGTTGTTTCTGCCCCCTCTGAATACACAAATACCATGTGTGATGTGAATGACTAGAAGGCGGCTCTCCTCGATAGCCAAATGGCTGGAGGTCCACCTAGGTGGTTCTCAAACCCCAAAGGCTGAAGTGAGTTCTTATAGGTGTTCCACAGGGACAGTGCAGAGCCCTACTGACCTCATTCACAGAGCCATACTACACAGGATCCAAACCCAGACCAAAGGTAGTGTCTTCCCCCAAGCAGACAGCTTGCAACTGCTGTCACAGCCTCAAAACTACATTTCACTGCTTCAGCCGTACTGTGCTGTCACATGAGGAACCACACAGCCACAGGGTCTGCAGAAACCACGAGTCTATGTGAACCAGAGACCTCACCTGGCTGTCTATCTCCTCAGAGAAGTCAGGGAGAAGCAGCCAATTTGCTAATATCAACGGGAAGCAGCGGGGAGCAATAACTGACCCCCCCCGCGGCAGCATTTCCCCTTGCAGACCCCATCCTAGGTACAGGCTTTTAAAGCATCAGCCCTCTTCGTGCTATCAGCAGGGTGACAACACATACCAACATTAAACTATCACACACTGTTGTGGCTCTGAAAGACACTGTGCAGGGCCCATGTCTGAAAATCCAACTGAAGGAGAATGATTTCAGACCTGGAGCCTCACGCCGTGACCCAAAGTCAGTGGGAGCAGGACCAGTTGCCTCACACATTCATTCCATGTAAGGGAGTTTTCCCACCTGAATTAACTGAGCACCACCAGTAACTGCATGCTCAGTCCTGCAGGTAAATGCCACCACACTGCCTAACAGACAAGGCACTTCCAGCCCTGAAATCCTTTGCCCATCCTTGAGCTTCATCTCAAAGCCTGTTCTTTACATACATCTGTTGGGCTGTTGTACAGCAAGAAGACAGCAAGACTGGGCTGGTTCACCTCTCCAACAAAAACATTAAAGAATGGAAAAGAAGAGAAACCCTTGCCAGGGCTGGGATCCCCCACTCCTAGTTGTCTCCTGCAGCATCCAAGGCCAGGCAGCACATCCTCCTGCCCTGAGTACAAGGGCCTCCTCCAAGGAGACACCACGGTTGAACAGTGTCTTACCCAAAAAGAAGGGGAAAGTGTGCACCTCCCTTATGCCAAGAGCTGAGTTCTTACACTGCCAGCCCAGCAGACCAGTTATGTGCAGCCTGTCCAGCTGATGGCTGAGACCCCAAAGCCCGTTTCTGTACCTGTTAGTGTCTTCATGCTGGTCCACACCGGCTCTAGTCTTGGTTTGCAATGCAGATGTTTGCCCTGTCAGAGAAGGGGTTTGGACATGATTGTCCTGGCTGGGCTGGGAGGAGGATGCTCACACTGGGTTGGCTGAGCGAACCCACCCTGAGCTTGTCTGAGACCTGCAGCCACAGCGACAGCACAAGGCCAGTTTGCAGCATCCCTGCTCGTGCCAAGCAGCACTGGTGAGAACCACTTGCCTGTACAAAATTAGGATATACAGCCTGGTCTGAAGAGAGAAGCCACCGAGAAGCACAGGCAGAAACCTTACTGCTCCTGATAGCTGTAGAATAGGAAGAGGCTGCCCAGGGGGGCGGTAGAGTCCCCATCCCTGGGGGGATTTAAAAGGTGCGTGGATGAAGTGCTGAAGGACATGATCTAGAGATGGGCTGGGCTGTGGTTGGACTGGATGATCTAAAGGGTCTCTTCCAACCCAGGTGATTCTATGATAGTTCAGGATTTGATTTTCTAAGGCTGTCTTGGGCTCATTTTCCTGTCTCTGCAGGCAGGTGTGGGGCAGCTTCGCCAGCACAGGCTGCAGAACTAACCGCACCAGGAGGACACATCCACCTCTCCCCTTCCTCAGGTCCATCCAGGAGGCCACTGCACATCCATGGGGCACCACAATACCCACCCCTGGGGATCCCATTGGGAGCCTGTCCAGGCAGAGCCACAGCCCAGCAGAGAAGGAGGAGGAGGAGGAGGTTTTGCACAGCAACCACGGCCCCAAGTAAATAAATAAACCCCAACCTTTGCACTTATGACACTTCTGTCAGCAGGGCAGAGAGTTTATCAGTTGCTCCTGATTGTGCTTATTTATAGCACATGGGACAAAGACAGGGGGAAAAAAAAAGAAGGAAAAAAAAAGACAGGACTGTGGTACTCGTGTTACATCAACACAAAGCAAATGCCAAGCGCTGCCGGGTCGGGTTTGCACTCCCTGTGAGCAGATGAGAAGGCACCGTGACCACTCATGACCCCCAGGAGTAACCTCCAGCCTCAGCACCCATGGCCTGATGGTGCCAGACGTGCTGATCCCTCAGTAACGCTCTATCCTGGGGGGTTACTCGCTTCTACACCCTCAAAAGGATCTCATCCAGCTACAGACATAACCTCATGGCAACGCTCAGCTTTCACACACACACACACATGATTTCCCATACACACAGATGGAGTCAGATGGAAAACACCCACGTACAAACCAAGCCCACCCAGCACCAAAAAACCTGACCCCAGCCCTTGCGTGCCAGGAGCCTGGCCTGCCCCACAGCTCTCTGTGCACTGGAGCTCACCCAGCAGCTCTCTGACCCATGGAATACTCTGCTAAAGTCATTAGTGGATCTGCAGCCAATGTGCATTTTTTCCTTAGTGCAGATGTGTGCAAACTGCAAATTAGTTTGTCTAAGGGGCTTTGCTTTTTTTTTTTTCCTGTTTTACTCAAATTCATACTCCTCAGGACACCCAGCATCCAGGGCTTGTTAGAACAGTCCACTGCTTTAAAAGGAAATAGCTTCAGATCATGGGACTGCAAAAGAAAACGGCTTCTCCTCTTCCACACAACTCTGATTTAAGAACATTCTCGCTTCTCCATCAAAAAGAAACCAAAACTTTTCAATGCCTTATGCAGAAGCCAGGCAACACCCACACCACGAGTCAACACCCTGACAGAATACACTGGCATGCAGGAGACCAGCATCATACACCCGAAAACACAGACACTCAGCCTGGAGCTCCCCAACACCCCAGGTGTGGGGTGCCACCACCAAACCACTTTGCACGCATGCACACACATAACATGTGGTTTCAGGTCAGTCAGAGGTAAAACTAACTTCCACTTCCAGGAGGGACTGCTTGGGTTTACAAAGATCTCAATCTAGTGATGCTTCTGCTCTGGTGCTGTCCTTTGCCCTGCTCTTCTCAAGGTGCTGCAACTTACCCCTGCAGCCACATACTCACAGGCTTAGGTGGGAGAGAGGGATTTTGCAGCATGCCTAAGGTAGAAAATGCCTTTCTGAACCCACATTTTGAGCAGGACTCCCATCCAAAACTGGAAAATCCACTCTGGACAAGTATGGTCCAACATGGGATATTCAGAAGAGGGATACTGCTCAAAAGACTTGCAGACCTCCAAGAAAGACATCCCTGCCATCACTTCTGTATGAGACCTCTGATGCTCCACCTGAGACACCCAGCATCTCTTGGCAGCTCAGGTCTTCGTGCAAGCCTCAGTTTTCTCTACAGAACAAACACACCCCCAAATCTATGGTCGTTTTGCTTGTCACACCTCTAGCATTTAACCTGTTCCTCACCCCAAGGATCTTTCCCACAACCCAGAACTTGGTAGGACTGAACATGAGGCAGCAGTGGCTCTTGCAGCTGGCAAGGCCAATGGGATCCTGGGCTCCATCAGCAGAGGGGTGGCAGCAGGGACAGGGAGGGGATTGTCCCTCTCTGCTCTGCCCTCCTG
Organism: Zapornia atra; assembly: GCA_013400835.1. NCBI lineage: Eukaryota > Metazoa > Chordata > Aves > Gruiformes > Rallidae > Zapornia > Zapornia atra. Next base: position 335,091 of record VZTU01033419.1, read on the forward strand.
AGGCCCCAGCTGGAGTCCTGTGTCCAGAGCTGGGGCCCCCAATACAAGAGAGATGTGGGGCTGTTGGAGAGGGGTCAGAGGAGCCACGAGGATGCTCAGAGGGCTGGAGCAGCTGCCCTACAAAGAGAGGCTGAGGGAGCTGGGCTGGGTCAGCCTGGAGAAGAGAAGGCTGTGGGGGGACCTCATTGCAGCCTGCCAGTCCCTGAAGGGAGCTGATAAGCAGGAGGGGATTCAACTTTTTAAAAGGGCAGATAATGGCAGGACAAGGGGGATGGATTAAAGCTAAAGGAGGGAAGGGTTAGATTAGATATTAGGGGGAAGTTTTTTACAGAAAGAGGGGGGAGGGGCTGGAACAGGCTGCCCAGAGAGGGGGTGGGTGCCCCATCCCTGGGGGTGTTCAAGGCCAGGTTGGATGGGGCCCTGGGCAACCTTGTGTAGCTCCAGGCCTGGAGGTTGGTGTCCCTGCCTGTGGCAGGGGGGTTGGAGCTGTATGATCCATGGGGTCCCTTCCAACCCAGACCATTCTATGATTCTATGAAAACCAATGATTGGAAGCACTTGGAGCATCAACCATCTCCCCTCCATCCGATTCCTCCCCAAACATTCAAGGAGCTCAAACCAGAAGAGTGAGCTGGGACCAAGCTCTGCTTCTCATCAAACTCTCTTGCTTTGGAGAGCAGCACAGGGTTTGCTGGTTTCTTCCTGATAGGGATGGAATGATTGGGATTAATTTGAAATGTCAGCGTCAGATCCAGGTTAGAGCTGCTCAGCGTGTGGAAAGGACTAAGCTGACTGTAAGAGATATTACCTTCAAGATGGCATTTAAAGGAATCCCAGAGTTAACACGATTTTTGTCTCTCACTTAGAAAACCAAACCAAAACCCCCAGCCTTGCTGTAAGGCACCACCAAAGCCAGCAGGAGGAGAGCTGCTGGTCTCCTCAGACTGTCTCTGGGGAAGAAAGCCAAATTGAAAAATACAATTTTAAAAGAACAAAAGTCAATCCATATCCCAAGGCTTGATCCAATTCAGCTTTGACAAGGCACAGCAGCGAGACAGGGTTGAAGGGGCTTCGTGAAATGCTGCAAGATGTAACCGTAGATGAACTAAACTCCAGGATAAATGGGGCAACATAATGATGAGGATCATTACATGTACTGAGAGGTGTTTTTAAGGAGAAATGAAAGAATCTCACATAGAAGCACTTATGTTTCCTCCAGGCAAGGGATGAAGTCTTCCCACATTCACCTTTGAATTAATTCTCCACATTTAGCCTCAACCAGAAAAGGCAAGTGAAAAGGAGCAGGGAACAAAAAAATCCCTGTCTTCACTCCCCAAAGCAAGGGAGGACACAGCCTGAGCAGCCAGGGAAATACCAGTGTGATGTAGAGGGAAGCATCTTCCTCCCACTCTTCCTTGCTGCCTGAAATCCATCCAGAGCTGTGGTGTCTCTTTTCTGCCTAGCTGAGGGGTGGACGGATGTGTTCATGGAGCCAGGGCACCAGGGTGAAAGATGTTACTGCAGGCAAGAACACAGAGCTACCAGAATCCCCAACCCACGATGAGGAAAGCTTTCTTCTTACTAATTAATTTGATACACCTCATCAGGCTCATCACCCCAGAACAGCTGTACCTGCAGAGGTGCTTTCAGAAGAGGGGGTGTTCAGATCAAACCCTGTCCCCTTTCCACACGGTTCTGCAGTAGCAGAAGGAAATCAGAATGTTTCATGCAATGCCCTTGGCCAAGCTAAACCCCTTCCAGGCTCACTGGGGGGGCCACCAAAATGTGCATCCCACCAACAGCTGCTGCCTCTCCTCCACCACCCTGATGAGGTCTGGGAGAAGCTCCCTCCAGCACTTGCTCCCAGGGGTTTTAATGTTAATAAAACATCCAGCAAAGGCTATGCCCATCATTGAATGCACATGGAGAGGGAGGGATTGTTGGGATTTTTATTGGTTTGGGTTTTCTGGGGAGGTTTGGGTGTTGGGTTTGGGGGTGGGTTTTTTTGGCCACTAGCAAGCTCTTAATAGTTTTGCCCACCCAGAAGAGTAGAAAATGATTTGTTAGATGTCAGAAGCATTTCCTCAAGAAAAAGGGATGGTCTGTAGAGCTGCTCACCCGTGTTACACCCATGGGTGCTGGGAGGATAGATCTCTCCACATCAAATCTGATCCTTGTGCAGAAGGGAGCAGGGACTAACCCACTTCGCCCCACGCTTCAGTACCAAACATATCTGGGGGCAGCTATCAAGAGGTATTTCTATAGTCCTAAATTGTTCTGCACTCAAGTGTTTTCTCCCTCCAGTGCCACCTCTCCCTCTTCCCTGATTTCCCATGCAAAATATGTCCAAGCCCTTAACCCTGTGCAAATATAAAAATACTTAGGCTGCCGGAAGCAATACATCTTCCCTTCACGTGATGGCTTCAGCCTTTTTTTCCACTCCACAATCTGGATGCCATGTTTATAAAACCAGAAGACTGTTTACACACTGTCCAAAAGTTGTTTAGCAAGAGGTTTAGGCTGCCAAATATTTTTTCTGGAGTCATCTTGAAAACTACCCTTTGCTTTCCCTCCAGCAGGATTAAAAAGCCTTGGACAGTTCTCTGCACTGTGGTCCTCAGGGGAAATTATTGCCTTGAGATGTTTTAGCAGTAAAAAAAAGATCAATGAGCATTTTTACAGAGAGTTATCCCATCAGGGACACAACAAACCCAAAAAGTGGGTTTGGGAGTCAAAACTCTGGGAGCATGTTCTTGAATTTTCCCTGCAGAAAGCTGTGTGCCCCAGAGTCACGTCCCCTCCCAGGCTCTGGGTCTGTGGTGGGATGCAGATGCCCATCAGCACTACAGGGGTTAATCCATCACTGTTGGAGCAGTACCAAGGTCAGTGCCGTTCGAAGCAACGCTGTTGGGTGCACCCTAAGCCAAAGGGTTAGGTGCTGCATGGGAGGACAGGTGAATCCCCAGTTCCTGGGAAGTGGGAAACCCAACCAGGACCAGCCCCATGCTCGGAGAGCACTTTGCTGGGACAACCACCAGCCTCCCTGGAGGAACCCACCGCTCCGTTTCTGCGGCACGGGAGAAGCGAGCACAGCACCAGACGGAGCCAAGAGCCACGAGGCAGTTTGACTCACGCCCCTGATGCTTTCCAAATGCTTCCCAGCATCCAGCCCTGCCATGAAGACTAATGTTTTGGAGGGGCTGACCCCATCTGTCCCAGACACAGCCCATCTCTGACCACGTTTGGCCTTGGGAAGAGGGGTCACTAGTCATTGTCGGAGCTCATTAAGTGCATTTTGCTCCTGCCAGCTCTCTGGATTGAGCACTCCAATTTCTGCTTGGGATTAACGCCTGTTTTGGTGGAGCTGGCCTGGGGCAATGAATGTGCTGCTGCAAGCACCAGGCTGAGGTGGCTTCTGGGGACAAGGTGGGGACACAAACCAAGCTCACTGGCCCATTTCACAGCCCAGGCACTGCCTTCCAGCCCATTCCCAATTGGAATGGAATTTCCAGTAGGAATGGGCAGCTTCCAAATGCAAAAGGTTTCTTATATTGCCAGCAACATCCCCAGCCAGAGGTACCCGATCTATACCTGCCTGCATCATCTGCTGCTCCAGGACCCAGAGTTCAGTCCCAGAGATCAAATCTCAGCACCAGACTCAGGGGGAAGAGCGATGCCAGCCCTGTTACCTTCCCAAACTTGCACAATAAGCTGCCAGCCAAACTCACGGTGCATTTTCTGGAGAGGAGAAACAGAATAGCCTCCAGCTATTCAGGCTGAATAGGAGGAGCTGAACTCTGGGGTTGTTTATCAGAAACAAACTGGTGCAAATCCTATTTGTGCAAAGCCGCTTACAGCCTCTTGTCCAGAGTCTTTTCGTTCTGCCTGGTCTAAGGCTTGGACCCATTTGCTGATAAAGGTCAGGGAAAAGCAAGTTTAGAGCCTGGGTTTGCCACCAGCCTCAGCACCTGAAGGTTGCATTTCAAGCAGGTTAGAAATTTGCAGCTCTCCAGCACTAAAATAATAAGTTAATTCCGATTTCCAGGCTCTGGTACCTGCTGCTCAACAGAGCCTGAAAGGAAAACAAATGCAGATGGATGGGAGGGGGAGGGCAAGAAATAAATCCTCATCATTTCATCTGCCTTTCGGATTGCGTACATTCATTGACTGGATTTGTCCTTGGTGAGCTGTGCTGTCATCATGGGCTTTATCTAGGATGAAGGAACTGTTTTCAGGACATTTGAAAAGAGCAGAAAATTCAGGCTTAAACTCTCATTTAACAGAAGCAAATCATAGAATCATAGAATCGTAGGGGTTGGAAGGGACCTCAAGAGATCATGGGGTCCAACCCCCCTGCCAAAGCAGCTCCCTAGGACATATCACTCAGATAGGTGTCCAGACGGGTCTTGAATATCTCCAGAGAAGGAGACTCCACCACCTCCCTGGGCAGTAATTCCACTGCTCTGTCACCCTCACTGTGAAAAAGTTCTTCCCCAGGTTGGTGTGGAACTCCCTGTGCTCCAGTTTGCAGCCATTGCCCCTTGTCCTGTCCCCACAGACACTGAAAAGGGGCTGGCTGATTCCCCCTGCATCCCCTGCTTAAGATAATTATAGACTTTAATTAGGTCCCCCCTAAGTCTTCTCTTCTCAAGGCTGAAGAGTCCCAACTTACTCAGCCTATCCTCATAGGGGAGATGCTCCAGGCCCCTAATCATCTTCGTAGCCCTTCTTTGGACTCTCTCCATAAGGTCCCTGTCCTTTTTAAACCAAGGAGCCCAGAACTGGACACAATACTCCAGGTGGGGCCTGACCAGGGCAGAGTGCTGCCATTGCGTGCAGCACAACACCCTGGTCTCCATTTAGTGGCTGAATTAAGTTTTACCCTCCTCATTTTAGTGTTGTTAAAGCTGAAAAATAACCCTGTTTTCTTTAGAGGAATGAGTGGGATGGCACGTTTTTCCAAGTAGGAGTAAGATCCCCAGCACGGATGGCACCAAGATCTGAACCTTACCAAAGCAACGCTGTGATACAGCTCAGGCACATTCTCCACCCATAAAACTGAAGAAACCCTTCTTTTGAGAAGGAATAAGTACAGCCTTTTCTGTTTGCAACTCAAATCTCTCAAGGGTGGGGTAAAACTGGCCTAAATCCAAGACTTCCTGGCCACGGAGGGGCTTAAACCATGGGGTTTTATTCCAACCTGGAGTCAAAAGTTTCAAAAGACAATAATCACAAAGTTTTCATTCACTTGCACAAGGAAAACTTTCTGATTTTGGAAACACTCGTTTTTTTATTGGCTTAATGTGATGAAGTGCCTGGAAGCAAGGCAGCTGGCATCGACGTTCTTAAAGCAAAGCACAGTATAGTGTGCCTCTTCCTGCCTTCATCCTCCCTCTCTGGGAGGGTCCCTGGCCTAGCTCTGCTCCAGGGATGAGCCCAGGATGATGCCTCTGTCTGAGCTGACATCAGGAGGTACCTGCCTTTCAGTGCAGGGATGGAGCTTGCTTGGAAACCTCATCCATGGGATAAAATGAGCAATTAAAAAAAAAAACCCAAGCAAACCAAACTTGCATCGGGCAGTGCACCAGCAGCAAAATTCAGTTGTATTCCATGGAAATAATCAAATGTTTTGGGGTCATTTCAGCAAAACACACTAACACCAGTCAGGCTGACCTGATCCAGCACCATGCACCAGCTCGGTGCTGCCCTGGCAGAAAACAAGGCCACGTTGAATGGGGAATTTGCTGAGCAGCCCTGAGTGCTTGTGGGGTCACAGCCCTCTGTCCCCTCCCACTGCAGCAGGGGAGCAGAGAGACCAAGGGCTTTGTGAAACCAAGCCTGAGTTCAGATTATATCCAAGGGATTTATTCAGGCATTAAAATCCCAACGCTCCCTCGGTCTGGCCCCCGAGCATGTCCCCAGGTAAGCAGCCTGAAGTCCCAGCCAAGTTGCTCAAGACCCTCCTGCATCAGCAAGGATGGGCACAGTTCACATTTAACCTTCACTGATAAGCACTCCCCTTCTCCCCCAAAGGTCTGAGGAGTTGCTGGACTCGAGGATTTTCTCCTTTTCCAACCCAGCAGAGAAGCCCAGGTCCAGGTGCTCAGCCTCTGGAGCTCCAGCTCCTGGGCTCATCCATATCCAACAGCCACATCCACCTCGAAGCCATTAATTAACCAGCACTATATGAGGAGCTGGTGGAGTCTTTTGCATTCAAATATTTGCTCCCTGGGAAGAGGGGGAGGGGAGATGCAGCTTAAAACATTCCTTGGGATGCCTGAATAATCCAGCCCAGATGGAAAACGTGTTCCTAGAAGGAAGATGTTAAATACAAAACGACTGTGGGGGAATGTGAAAGGGCAGGAGGGAAGCAGCCTGGGCAGCACAACCCACAGCTTTCACACAGCAGGTGATACCCAGTCCTGGGAAATCCAAAATCTGCTCCTTCTCCTGGTTGGGTTTTGTTTGTTTGTTGGGTTTTGTTGGTTGGTTATTGGGTTGTGGGGTTTTTTTCCCAATGGCACAAACAGGATTATTTTTCTCATCATGACAAGCAGAGGCAGGATAAGAAAATAAAAGCACAAACCATGTGATGAAGGTAAATGGAAGGAAAGAAACAGCATCTTTCTTCAGGAAAAATGGGACTAGAGGAAGAGGATCACAGAATCACAAGGTTGGAAAAGACCTTTAAGATCATCAAGTCCAAACAATCCCATCCTAAGCTGAACCATATCCCTAAGTACCTCATCTACCCTTTTTCTGAACACATCCAGGGAAGGTGACTCAGCCCCTCCCTGGGCAGCCTGTTCCAGGCCCTGACAACTCTTTCAGTAAGAAATATTTTTCTAATGTCTCATCTAAACCTGCCCTGGCCCAGCTTCTTGCCCCTTCCCCTTGTCCCATCTCCTGGCCCCTGGCTGAAGAGACCATCCCCCATCTCTCTACAACCTCCCTTCAGGGAGTTGTAGGTGGGGAGAAGGTCTCCCCTCAGCCTCCTCTTCTCCAGGCTCAACACCCCCAGCTCCCTCAGCTGCTCCTCAGAGGATTTGCCCTCCAGCCCCTTCCCCAGCCTGATTGCCCTTCTCTGGACTGGCTCCAGGACCTTGATGTCCTTCTGATGGTGAGGAGCCCAGAACTGGACCCAGCACTCAAGGTGCAGCCTCACCAGTGCCCAGTACAGGGGCACTAGTACTTCCCTAGATGCAGGTGGGCTGCCCTGTCCCCTTCACAGGTGGGAGCAGCAAGGGTTTAGGACATTTAGGAAGAAAAGACAAGCTGTACAGAAGAGCCACAACCCAAAATTCAGACCTAATACCTGGGTAAAATTTAGAAACATGTTGAGAAACTGTAGATTACTTTCCCTTTACTGTAGGGGTCCTGTCATGGCACTGCTCAGCATCTCAGCAGTACCACATGCAAGAGGAGAGCAGGGACGAAAGGATCAGAAGAGCATTTTGAAATGCAAGACACTGGACTTAATCTCAGAGCAATTAAAAGCAACAGCCACCATCACTTAGCAAAACTGGCATTAAAAAGTACCACAGAAATCCACCACTGATGGATCAGACCTTCAAAAAAAAGGGTAGATCAGGTACTTAGGGATATGGTTCAGCATAGGATGGGAACGGTTGGACTTGATGATCTTAAAGGTCTTTTCCAACCTTGTGATTCATCACAACACAGAGACCAAGCCTCTGACCAGTGCAGGAGCTCCTCTGCCAAGCCAACACTCTGCCATGCCCAGAGACACACTTTTAGGGCTCTTTATCATCAGCACAATGATAACAGCCATCACTTCACAGCTCTTCAGTGAGCCAGAGCCTCTGCTATTACCAGCTGCCATCAGAGGGGTGAGAGCAGTGGGATGTCAAGAAGCTCTTGCCCTGGGACAACCAGTTCAGGTACTCAGTGATTTATATTCTTTTTCTTCCCCCCCTCCAGCATAACAAGCACAAATCAACCCAAAGCCACAAAAAGATTCAGCAAAGAACAGACAAAGCCCATCCAAATGCCAGATGGTAGCAGTCCTGACCAAACTCAAAGGCCTCATCCCTGCTTAGTCTTCTCAGCCCTAATCTAGATAAAAGCCCTCGCTTCTTGAGCAAAGAGCTTATTTTCTGCAGTAAGAAGATGAGGGTGCTAAATCTTGGAGAGCCAGGGGAGTACTGCTATTTAGAGGAGGGGATGAGGAATCCCAAGACCCAACGGTCTTCAGATCTTGCACTAAATGTTCCCAACCTCACCCTGGCTTTGTAAGTGAAGGCAAACCAGAGGATGACCTGGGACAGCCTCCACCCTCATCAGAAAAGACAAACCAAAGTTCTTCAAAGTAATTTCAGTTGACTGTGAGCATGGCTGAGACTCCTGAAACAGCTCTTCTGCCAACGTGTGTTTACATTTTCAGACACTTTAGACCCAGGTTTGTAAGAATATACAGGCTCCCTGGAGCTAGAGTAAGCCTACCTGTCAGCAAATCTCCAGGAGAAAGCCAAGCAGAGGTGTCTTCGGGTCACATCCAAGTCTATTTGCAGGGGATGGAGTCTGGATTTCCATGTGACACTCCCAGAAGGAAACCTGTGTTTGGACACATACCAGCAGCGCATCTGGGATTGGAAGGTCAACCCATGGATGGGCAACAGACACACCAAGCGTCCCTGGTTGTGCTGTGGTGAGGGAATGTCCTGGCCATAAATAGGAAGGGAAAAAAGTCATGACAGCATGGGGATACCTCCACTCTCAGGTACCATCTAACCCTCACTCTTGCTAGCAAGACAGCTGTCACCAAAACCAGCCACATCGCTGCTGCAGAGGACAGGAGCAAAGGAGGCTGTCTGGCAGCTGCAGATAAGGGATGAGCAGATGGATGTGGTGGGGTGGATCCTGGGGAGTGGGAGGGAAAGTTACAGGCCTGAGAGTCTTAAAGGCATGAGAAGAAAGAGAAATGAAATCAAAGTTAAATGCTGCAGCTCTCCCTCTCGCTGCAATCCTCGGTGCTGAAATAACCCAGGAGTGCTTTGAATACCTGCAGAGAGGGCTCTGAACATCTGATTTTGGATTCAAGCCACAGCACAGAGCAGCGAGCATCAGCAGTGTTAACCTAGAGCATGGCAGGAAGCAGCAAGCCCCTGCCTTTCTTCTTGGCCATCCCAGGGAGGCTTCCAGACCTTGTCACCCCCATGAAGCCCTCCCAGAATGCCACCTCCCATTTAACAGACATCGATGGAGAGGTGCAAGACTGTCACCTACAGCTACAGCAGCCTCACACCAACGCTCTTCCCTGCTGGGGGTGTTGATCCTGTCCCAGTCTGGGACTCCCAACCATTGGGACAGAGAGGTTTTATCCCTGTTTTACAGATGAGGACATGAAGTAAAAGGCAGACTGGACAGGACAACGAGGTTGTCTCCACAGAAGCCAAGCTCAGGGTCCCTCTCAGATTCACCCAAGCTCTGATCTTTAATAGAACAGGCAAATACATTTATTTTTTAATTAAAAAACCTAAACCACAGAGGTACAGCTATGCCTCTCACCCAAGCCTGCTTTCTCTTAACACACCCCTAGCTCTGTGAAGCATTTCCCAGCCAGGAACAGCAGTCTTCAATTCTCCATGAGCAGCAGTCAGTCTCACCACAGTTTTTATTGTGCATCATGAATTCTAATAGAAATACAGAGAAACCCCAATCCCTCAGCACTGAGTCATTGAGACAGGCAGGATTTGTACAAGGTGAGAGGTGCTATTGGTTTAACACACAGCAAATGGTTGTGGTGGGTGAGGGGGAACCCGACGGAGCTACTGCCATCCACAGAGAGCACAGAGCTGCCTGCAACTTGGAAATCATCCTGCTCAGGTTGCAGCAGGGTGTCCTGACTTGGGAGCTCTGTATCAGTGTCTGTCAAGGTTATGACAGCCCCAAAAAACCCACCCCAAAAAGAAACCAGCGAGCCTGCCCACTCCATCAGACACACAGCACTTCCCACCCTGACTCTCCACACACAGGGGATGGCCCCACACCCCAGCAGCCCTCCCCAGCATTAAGAGTACCCATGGATGAGAGAAGCTCGAAGCCCCAAACGCTGACCCCAGATCAACCCACAGACATCAAAGAGATTTCTGGCTTAAATGACCTCACTGGCTCTGCTGAGGGGGGGTTCTTCTCCCTTGTGGCTTTGGTAGCAAATAAATCGCTCGCTTTGCTTTCTCCTTCCATCAGCCTGGAAAAGTGTCTCCCCCCCTCTCCCTGCCATTTACAGACATCAGCACTGGCACCATGCAGATCCCTGCCTTCCCACACAGAAGGGATTAGTGATTCACCCTCTGGTTTCAGCACCTCTGGAAGCCTAAGAAATTAGATTAAACTCCTCTAACACCTCTCTGGCATCTTCTCCCGGAAGGTTAAAACAAACAAGCCAACCAACCACTCCAAACAGCTTCAGTTACCTGAAGGAAAAGCAACCCCCACTAACACTTGGCACAGAGGAGTTCAGTGAGGAGAGGGATGGACAGTTCAGTGGAGTGTTTTCCCGTTTCCAGGAATGGGCTCACTCCCAGGCATGCTGAAGGTTGCAGTCTTACCAGCAGCTTTCTGCAACAGCAGAAACCCCAGAGGCTTGTGGCTGGAAGTGGCCTTTTCTGGGGAAATGAGCAGAATGATGCCCAGAGCACCCTCTCCCTGCAGAGGGGGCAGCAGGAAGAAACATTTCCCAGACATTCTGCAATTCTGTGATTTAGCCCTACCTGCTGCTAGAACCCCATGAACAACTCAAGGGGAAATCTGGCTGCAGCAGCCAGCACAACCACCCTGTGTTGTACCATTGAGCACACACCCACACTCAGCCCTCAGACTCACAGAGCTGTCAGGGTTGGAAGGGACCTCCAGAGCTCAATTCCAACCCCGCTGCTCAAGCAGGGTCCCTAGGACAGGTCACACAGGTTGGCATCCAGACAGGGCTGGAATCTCTCCAGAGAAGGAGACTCCACACCCGCCCTGGGCAGCCTGTCCCAGGGCTCCCTCACCCTCACTGGGAGGAAGTTCTTCTACATATTGGTGTGGAACTCCCTGTGCTCCAACTTGAGGCCATCACCCCTTGTCCTGTCCCCACAGACACTGGCCATTTCCCCCCATGTCTCACACTTGAGATATTGATATCCATTGATCAGATCCCCTCTCAGTCTCTTTTAATATGATTAGAAGCTGCTTTTTAGAAGGAGCACGAGCCATCGCTGGAGCAGAAAAGTGCACTTGATGTTCACAAAACCCATCAGTCTTCTGATCTTTAGTGACCCCCTTTAGCAAAGTTCACCTTGCTAAAGTATGGAGCATCAAGGTGAAGGTGGCTTCCTGTTCACTGCAAGTGCAAATGGGTGTGTTTGAAGTGAAGAACCATAGAACCACAGGGGTTGGAAGGGACCTCAAGAGATCATCGGGTCCAACCCCCCTTCCAAAGCAGCTCCCCAGCTCATATTGCACAGGTCGGTGTCCACATGAGTCTTGAATCTCTCCAGAGAAGGAGACTCCACACCCCCTGGGCAGCCTGTCCCAGGGCTCCCTCACCCTCACTGGGAAAACGTTCTTCCCCAGGTTGGTGTGGAACTTCCTGTGCTCCAATTTGCAGCCATTGCCCCTTGTCCTGTCCCCACAGACACTGAAAAGGGGCTGGCCAATTCCCCCTGCATCCCATACTTAAAATATTGATAACCATTAATAAGGTCTCCCCTTGGTCTTCTTTACTCCAGGCTGAACAGCCCCAGCTTACTCAGCCTGTCCTCATAGGGGAGGTGCTCCAGGCCCTTAATCACCTTCATAGCCCTCTGCTGGACTCCCTCCAGGAAATCCCTGTGGTTTTTGTACCAGGGAGAGCCCAGCTCTCCATGACAAGGAAGTGCTTCTCTAGGTATTTTGACTTTGTCAGGGCAACTGTTCCAGGGGGCCATTATCTGCTCCAGCGTATTCAGCTACGGCCGACCAAGCAAAAGCAGGCAAGTCCTGGCAGAGCTGGGCTCCAACAAGCCCTGGACACCAGGAAACTCCTTCCTCCAGCCAGCCAGCTCAAACACAGCAGCTTTCAAGCCGCTCTCATCAGTTGGTGCCAGCCTCCAGCTGTGCTCAGCCTTTGAGAAGGTGATGGCCACCTCGTGTGCCAGGGTACAGGCCTCCCCCCATGCTGCAGTCACTCGTTGGTTTTATGCACGTACAGTCATGCCCAGGCAACTGCTCAGTGGAGGGAGCATTGCTGCTGAAAGCCTGCTTTGTGTTGGGCTACATCCCTCTGCACACCAGTGCCAGGAGGCAGTAACCCCCACGGAAGGGCTGCCTTGTCACCAGGCAGAGCACAGGGCTCCGGTGATGGGAGACTGTGGTGGTTTTGGACCTAACCAAAGGCCAAATACCCACCAAGTCGCTCGCTCACTCCCCCCCTCAGCCGAAAAGGGGGAGAAAATAGATATTAGGAGGCTTAGGACTTGAGATAAGGACAGAGGGATCACTCTCCAATTAGTGCAATGGGCAAAACAGACGCAGCACAGAATAAAGGAAAGAAAAAGGTGATTTATTACTACTTACTACAACTACTACACCCAGTGAACCGGAACGAGATAAGAAGCGGCCAGGTCTTCAAGCACCTTCCCCCCACCCCTCCCTTCTTAGCAAACTTAAAACTCATCCCGATTTTACTCCCTTCTTCCCCCCCCAACATGGCGCGGGGAGGGGCAGGAAATGGGCAGTGGGGTTCCGGTGATTCCCAACAAGCTGCTTTTCTTCCCCAGATATTATCACTTCTACTTCCTCCCCCCACCCCTCGCCTCTTCGCACTCATGACTTTAATCAGAGATTCGCTCCCTTCTTCCCTCCCGTTCGCAGTACAGGGGGGGCAGGGAATGGAGAGTGAGGGGTTTCAGTCCGTTCCTCCCAAGCTGTCTTCCATCTCAGCTGTGGGGGGGGGGATTCCACATACACACACCCTTCCCCTGCGGCACCGTGGGGTCCCACCCACGCGAGAGTCGTGTCCACGACCTTCTGCAGCGTGAGTCCTCTCTATCGGGGAGTCATCCCCTCACCACAGGCCTCTCAGCAGGACTCTCCCCTCCATAGGGTGCTGACGTCCGGGTCCAGACCCCCCGGCCTGGTCACCCGCAAAGTCACAAGTCCCTTGGCAAACCTGCTGAGGCGTGGATCAATCTTCACAGGCATAGTTGTCTCTGCTCCCCGTCCTCATCCATGGGCTTCGGGGGGACACCCGTTTCACCATGGACTCCACCACGAGCTGCAGGGGAAACTTTCTCTTCGCATTCTTCATCCCCCCCCCTCCTGCAGGCCTGGCCTTGGAGTCCGTGCAGCTTGTTACATCTTCTCACTCCCGCTCCGGTGGCAAAGTGCGCCTGCCAGCAGTTTTTTTTTCTCCTATATGTGATTCACAGAGGCGCCGTGACCAGCTCTGATAGGCTTGGTCTCAAATTTGGCCTTGGCTGTACCAGTGTTTTTCAAAACATGGGGCTTGCAGAAAGCTGTAACTGCAGCTTACAAGAGCCACTGAAGCAGCAGTTACACCAAACTACAACAGAGACCATCCTCATGCAAGCACCAGCAGGGAGCTTGCCTTGCTCATAGGCAGCAGGAACCAAGATCAAGCAAGATCCAAAGTGGTGGGGGAAAGGAGAAGAATTCCCTCGCCCACAGCAGCTGGGCAACACAGACTGGGGCTTTATTTAAAATAGGAGATGGAGACAAGCTCAAATCTTCCAAAGAACAATAAGGCACCTCATTCCCATTGCCTTCAGAGCAAAGTTAGGCACAGGAGCTGGGTCCTGGTCAATAGATACTGACATCTTGCAGCCAGCAAGATTTTGAGCCATCTCCCTGGAAACATCACCTCTCTCCTCCCAATATCACTGTTGATATTAATTCTGAATTAAAACAGACCCTGTGCTTGTAGCCAGCACCAGCTGGGGGGGGGTGGGGGGTGGGGCTGAGGTTGGTGACAGTCACAACAGAGGATGGCAAATCATCAGCAATACCCCCATTAATCAACAGCAGGAACAGGCTCTTCTAATTGCTCTGACCTTTGCATTGTAAGCATTCTGCACTCCAGGCTGGCCTTTAGCAGAGGAGATCCACAAGCCCAACTTACTCCTTACAAATTTCCCACTGTTCCCTTTTCCTGCCCAAGAGCAAGACCCCAAAGAAGTTCACCAATTCCCAGGGCTTTCCACAAGCAACACACAGGCATGGGGGGAACCTGTGGGAACAGAAATGAGCCAAGGCATCAGGCTGTCTCTGCTGCACTTGATGCATTGAGGAGCTGCTTCTCTCTGACACTCATCTGGAGTGAGTACCAGTTTGTAGGACTGGCTTTGAGCTGGTCTAGAAGCCCCACACAGCAGCCCTGGGGATGCTACAGGGCCTCTGTTGCAAGAAACATCTCTCTCATGAAAAGAGCACATCCGTGGCCTCAGATGCTGCGCAGGGGACACCACACACCTACTGCTAAGTGAGTGCTAAGGTTGGGTGCGTTGGTTATTGAAAATACATACAAAGAGAAAAGTATATTGGCAGGTGGGAGGGCTTTTGACACAGTGTGGTCTTGGTGGCAGCTGTGGAGCATGGCAGAGAGCAAGACTGCTGGGCAGAGCAGCATGGGCATAGTCCTGGCTGGCACCCAGAGCCCCCAGCACCAGGAAGCCCAGCAGGTCTCTCTGCGCTCCTTGGGATCGCTCCCACAGGGAGATCTCCCAGCTCTCCCTTTCCCCAGCAGCACCTTGGCTGGTCCTGGTGCAAGAGGAGATGCCAAGGGACACGGCCTCGACTGGAACCTCGCTGAAGAATCTTTGCTCCTGCGCCAGAGCTCAGCTGCACAAGATCTGGGCACTGACCAAGTCCAAAGGGGCACATGAACTTCAAGACCACTTGGGAACATCCATGGAAAGGGCTGGAGAACTGCTGATGTTAGAACAATTTTCCCCATCTCTTCCCTAAATTAATCCCCCCCCCATGTATGGGGAGCCATGGGATCTGACAATGAGATTCTTCTGAGGGGAAGAAGGGGAGCAGTCTGCCTTTGTGCTACTGCTCCTTACACTCGTTCAGGGCATGCAGCCACAAGACCTGACAGATGCACATCCCAACTCCCCCAGCAGTCCCAGCTGGATGCTCCCAGCTCCCTTTGGGCCCACAGACACCCCAGGAGGGCTGCGCCGTCCCTGCAAGGAAGCTTTTCGCTGGGTAAAGGCCCTTAGAGCTCCAGGCAGAGCTGCGAACCCTTCCTGCTGACCCGAGTCCCACAGAGGGCTCTGGCTGAGCTCTGCTCTGAGCAGGCGGGGTGGCAGCACGGACAGACGGACACACGGCCCCTGCCAGCCCGCACACCCTCAACAGCACTCAGGACACCTCACACCCTCTCTCTGCCGCTTAGTTCTTGTGCGGCTTTACCAGAGCCGCTTTCCCCCTTCCTGGGCCTTTCCCCGCAGGACCAAGGGCAGGAAGGGGTTGGCGTGTCCGTCTGTCCCCGCGCAGGACAGAACAGCCGCTCCCAGCCCGGGGAAGCGCCCGGCTCCGGGGTGACGCTGCTCGGCGGAGGCAGCGTGGCCGGGGGAACCCTGAGCTCCTGCCACCATCTAGCGGCCTCGCTCCGCGGGCACAGCCCCGCCGCTGCCTTGCTCTTCGGCCTCCAGCTCACCGCGCGAACCCCCTTGGGGCGCAGCACCCCCCCTTCCCCAGCCGACAAGGTTCGGTTTCTCTCGGTACTTCTCGTTATTTGCTCGCAGGAGGCTCCAGGCATCTTTCCCTGAGGCGGAGCAGCTCTCGGTTCCTCCATGTTCCAGCTCTTGCTCAGGTCACACGTGCTCACTCCCATCTCTGACAGGATTTCCCCAGAAACGGTTGTTTTCAAGCTGTTTTTCCCCTTCCCGAGCCATAATAAACCAACGAGGCTCACAGGAGGCTGGAGCTTAAAGGTTGGGAGCAACTTCAGCTCCCTCTCTGCCCTGAGCCCTGCAGCAAGGCTTCAGCCATGACCACAGTCTCCTAAACCCCTTTGAGATCGCTCTGATTTGCCCCACTCTAGAGACACCCCTACAGCCCTTCCCCAACCCCTCCCCAACCCCTCCCCACAAGCAGGCACTCACCAGAGCTGCAGGAATCCAGTAGCTCCAGCAAAGCCTGTCTGCATCTAACTACTTGTTCTCATTACACCCAAACGACACATTTACTGCCCAAAATACCTCCTCAGAGGAGACCAGTCGCCCTACTGACTGGGGAGGTGGGTGGTGACTGCCCCAGTTCAATCACAACCTCCCACCACCCAGCTAAGGAGCCATCAGGTGATCAGCATCTCCCAGGGTCAGGATCAGGCTCTGTCTCAATAACCTTCCCCAGCTGTGCTGGGTCAGGGCTGCCAGCCTGGCTGGCTCTAACTAAATGACAGAGCAAAACAGGCCCAAATGCAATCACCTGTCCTCATTAATCTGCAAGCTGATAAATCCACTCACCTGAGACACCCACCCACTCACCCACAGCAGAGCAGGCAGTAACTGCTCCCAGCTGCTTGGAAAACACTGCTGTCAAGGGAAGGAAAGGGCACAAGCCCAGGGGACAGCAAATTAAACTCTAGGGTGAAAATCCCTCTTGGGGTGCTGAGCTGTGGCAAGTGCTCCCAGGAGGAGGTGCAAACAGGTCACAAAAATCTCATAGAATCATAGAATGGCATGGGTTGGAAGGGACCCCAAGGGTCACAGAGCTCCACCCCCCCTGCCACAGGCAGGGCCACCAACCTCCAGGCCTGGAGCTACACAAGGTTGCCCAGGGCCCCATCCAACCTGGCCTTGAACACCCCCAGGGACAGGGCATACACTACCCTGGGCAGCCTGTTCCAGCCCCTCACCACTCTCTCTGTAAAGAACTTCCCCCTAATATCTAATCTACCCCTTCCTTCCTTTAGCTTTAATCCATCCCCCTTGTCCTGCCATTATCGGCCCTTTTAAAAAGTTGAATCCCCTCCTGCTTATCAGCTCCCTTCAGGGACTGGCAGGCTGCAATGAGGTCTCCCCACAGCCTTCTCTTCTCCAGGCTGAACCAGCCCAGCTCCCTCAGCCTCTCTTTGTAGGGCAGCTGCTCCAGCCCTCTGAGCATCCTCGTGGCTCCTCTGACCCCTCTCCAACAGTTCCACATGTTTCTTGTATTGGGGACTCCAGATCTGGACACAGGACTCCAGCTGGGGCCACATCTTACCCTTGTGCCTGTTTGATATGTCACTTTTGTTAATACAGGGTTGGGGGGGGTGTGAAATGGATACAAGGACATAAGGGATTTACCCACAATTTTCAGTTGCTCACCTTCCCTGAGTTGCTGCTGTGTTCCTACCCTTTCCCCACAGCTCAGTGATGTGATTTATACTGAGACCATAGAGAAGATAACACTGTCCCCCCCTCACTGTAAAGCTCCTTCTTGGCTAGAAGATAAAGGTGGTTACCAGAAGGGATCTTTTCAAAGGCTAAATGTGAATGTGGCTATTGTGAAATGTTTACTCATAAACATGAATAAAGCCTATGAAAAAGCTGGTCCATGGATTGTCCTTTTTTTTTTCTATTTATAGCTACAGCTGAAATCTTTTGTTATTTACTTCACCAAGGTACAAGAGCCACATTGCAAGGAGCTAACAACAGGGAGCAGGAGGAAACCTATGCTTAGGTCCCAACTGTTTCTTTAACATCCTGCAAAGAAACACCTTCAAAAGGTAAATAGGGAATATCAGTTCTGCTAGGAAGCCTGGCAGGTTGGGACACAGCCTCACCCTCCCTGCAGCAGCATGGTCAGTCAGATGTGTTTTCTATTTAAGTTCCTGCTCTTAGTAAAGCTCACAGCACTTAGCAGAGCTGTTAAAGCCCTTTATAAAGGAGAAACTCAGATCTGCAGGCACTAAAGCTGCCCATGTTACCCAGTGAGGCAGAGCAAGATCTCCTGAGAGCCGGTGTAGTGCACTGAGGGATGGGAACACCTTGGCATGAGTGCAGGAGGAAGATCCCAATCCAGGAAGCTTGCACCTTGCTTCGCAGCATGGCTGCTGTTTATTGAGCTGAGCTGTTCTCAGCCTGGGGTTTAGGGACACCTCAAGGTCAGTCCCCAGGCTACCCCTGAGAAGTTGGCACAAGCAGGCAGACACACGCCCCTTCATTGACAGATGCCACACAGGAACCTTTGTGTTTGCAACTTCTCCAGCATCTTTGAGGCAGGTATTTGCAGGGCTCAGAGAGCAGTGTTCTGCAAGCCACTGAGTTAGCCAGCTAGGAACAGCCAAAGGAGCCTCAAGAGTTGAACCCAGACGTGGGTTTCCACCTTTTGCTTCAGCTTTATTTTCTCTGTCCCACCAGGCAATTCATCACTAGCCCAGATTTGATTTGATTTGAGCTGGAGGGAAAAGGAGAATTTACACTCCAGATTTCAGCAGCTGCCAGCATATTCATTCACAGGAGCTCTGGAGCACAACATCTCTTTGGAACTCTTTTAAAAAAGAGGGGTGAAGCAGTAGGCTTGCAGGAAGGCAGCCCTGCTGTGAGAAGGCAGATGCCATCCCTGGTTTTCTGCAATACTTCCACACAACACCAAAATCCTTGGCACAAAGGACCCGATTAAAGAAAAGCCATTGCTGATGGCAGATGGTACTTCTCATCCCAGGCTGCAGCAGCCTGCTAAGGTTAGATGTAATCTGATTGCAAACACAGCACACTCCTTTTTTTCCAGATGAGCAAGCTTTACATAGTTTTTCATTGCCTTATTTTAGTTTGTTAACAAACAGCATCGTTGGGAGCAAACAGCCTGATTACAGTGTTATCAAATGATTCCCTTCTGCTCACCCCACCCTTCCAGCACCTGGAAATGTCCCCTCACATCAGCAAAACGGCCTTTCCCCCCCCCTCCTCCATTGTACTACCTGCTTCTAACACCTGATTTGAAGCTGCTCGTACTATCAGGAGCCAGGATGGGGCCTTGAAGGAACCTGATTTAAGGCTATGGCACCAAATCACAGCAAGACTCTTTCTCTGTGGAGGAGTAATAAATATATCCCTATTCCAGGCAGCAGGTTGTTGATCTTTACCTAAACTAAAATGGATTCAATTGCACCCTAGAAGGAAAGGAGCCATCCAGAGGGATCTGGACAGGCTGGAAAGATGGGACAGGGGAACCTAATGAGGTTCAACACTGCCAAGGGTCAGGGGCTGCACTGGGGCTGGAGGAATCCCAGCCAGAGATACAGACTGGGAGAAGAGCTGCTGGAGAGCAGCCCTGCTGAGAAGGACTTGGGGATTGTGGTGGGGGAGAGACTGAACATGAGGCAGCAGTGGCTCTGGCAGCTGGCAAGGCCAATGGGATCCTGGGCTCCATCAGCAGAGGGGTGGCAGCAGGGACAGGGAGGGGATTGTCCCTCTCTGCTCTGCCCTCCTGAGGCCCCAGCTGGAGTCCTGTGTCCAGAGCTGGGGCCCCCAATACAAGAGAGATGTGGGGCTGTTGGAGAGGGGTCAGAGGAGCCACGAGGATGCTCAGAGGGCTGGAGCAGCTGCCCTACAAAGAGAGGCTGAGGGAGCTGGGCTGGGTCAGCCTGGAGAAGAGAAGGCTGCGGGGGGNATTAGATATTAGGGGGAAGTTCTTTACAGAGAGAGTGGTGAGGGGCTGGAACAGGCTGCCCAGAGAGGGGGTGGGTGCCCCATCCCTGGGGGTGTTCCAGGCCAGGTTGGATGGGGCCCTGGGCAACCTTGTGTAGCTCCAGGCCTGGAGGTTGGTGTCCCTGCCTGTGGCAGGGGGGTTGGAGCTCTGTGATCCTTGGGGTCCCTTCCAACCCAGACCAGTCTATGATTCTATATTTTGATTTGCCAAGGACTTTGGAACTCACCACAGATCCTCCTCTTAGTTTACTCAGGTGTAACTCTACACAGTTTAGGAGCTGCAAACACAGGATTTTCTTCAAGGAAGTTGCACTTCTACAAAACTCCCTGAACAAAGCCGTGCACTTGCCAAATAGTGGCTGCCCAAGTTATGAAAGAGAGTTTGTTTAACAGAAAGCAAGTGAATACACATCTAACTGCCTTTCTCTTCGTCTTTGCTGGCTGAGGGACAGAATTCAGTGCAGGCCAAAGGCGACTGCTTTGCCAGTTAAAGTAGTGGCAGGCTCACTCAAAGCTGAGGCCACACTAACACAGGGCACTGACAGACCTTCAAGGCAGGAGCTTCTGAACTTGCCAGGTTTCCTACAGCCATACCAAGGGGATTTGTAAAAAAATACTCTATTAAAAGTAACACTTTCAAGAGTCATTTCACCTCAGGAAAAATGATAAAAAGCAGATCTGTGACAGTGGTCTGACAGCACTCCCATTCACTGCCAGACCTGCACAGGCACCGTTGGGGTGCTTTGTTTTTGGAGTAACAAGACAGGCCAGCTGCCTGGGCTTGTTAAATACAGTGCTGAGCCTTTCACATGCTTCCAAGAGCACAACTAAGGATGTCTTTCCCACTCTGTCAGGCACTTAAGACATCCAGGCCCAACTTGTTCCAGCTGCCCAGGAACTGGAGCTAGAATTTAACAAGGGACATGATCTTGATTTCAGCAGCCATCATCCACCTCCATCCTTCAACCACTTCCAGTCCCCTGCGGGCGCTCTGAAACACCCGGCATCTGGTCGTGGGTCAGCTGAGTGACTTATACAGCAGCTGTAGTGAGGAGGAAGAGGAAGGCATGATCATCATTGAGGAAGAATCCCAGCCATAGATACAGACTGGAAGAAGAGCTTCTGGAGAGCAGCCCTGCTGAGAAGGACTTGGGGATTGAGAAACTGAACATGAGGCAGCAGTGGCTCTGGCAGCTGGCAAGGCCAATGGGATCCTGGGCTCCATCAGCAGAGGGGTGGCAGCAGGGACAGGGAGGGGATTGTCCCTCTCTGCTCTGCCCTCCTGAGGCCCCAGCTGGAGTCCTGTGTCCAGAGCTGGGGCCCCCAATACAAGAGAGATGTGGGGCTGTTGGAGAGGGGTCAGAGGAGCCACGAGGATGCTCAGAGGGCTGGAGCAGCTGCCCTACAAAGAGAGGCTGAGGGAGCTGGGCTGGGTCAGCCTGGAGAAGAGAAGGCTGTGGGGGGACCTCACTGCAGCCTGCCAGTCCCTGAAGGGAGCTGATAAGCAGGAGGGGATTCAACTTTTTAAAAGGGCAGATAATGGCAGGACAAGGGGGGTGGATTAAAACTAAAGGAAGGAAGGGTTAGATTAGATATTAGGGGGAAGTTTTTTACAGAAAGAGTGGTGAGGTGCTGGAACAGGCTGCCCAGAGTAGTGTATGCCCTGTCCCTGGGGGTGTTCCAGGCCAGGTTGGATGGGGCCCTGGGCAACCTTGTGTAGCTCCAGGCCTGGAGGTTGGTGTCCCTGCCTGTGGCAGGGGGGTTGGAGTTCTATGATCCTTGGGGTCCCTTTCAACCTAGACCATTCTATGATTCTATGAGGAACAGCAACAGGAGAGATGGGTCAAGGTTGTAAATTCTGCCTTGATCATCGTGGGCACCAGCTACTTCCCCAACCCTGAGACAGACAAAAGGAAAACATCCACATACAGTGCTTGCTGCACCAACAGAGGGTTTGAAATTGCAATCTGTAGTGGATTTTCACTACTGCCTTCCTCTGATGGCCCATGGAACAGATGATTTATGAAACCTCCACAGCAGCTCAGCAGCAGAAATAAAGACAACAGAATAAACTTCATCTTTTTTATTCTGCAAAGCAATATGCACATCTTACAAACACAAAATTAATCTAGGAGAGAAATGTCATTTCCAAATCAGCTATTAACCATCATGCAACAAGACAAGTGAAATGTAAGAAGAAAACAACCAACCAAAAAAGCCATCTTAACCCTACAATCACCTGCAGAGGGTTGAAAACCAAAGGCTCAGATTTTCTATGTAATGCCAAAGAAAAATGCAAAACAAAATGGCAGCTTTCTAAGAACAAGAAAACACGTACAAATAGAATCAAAACTGATTCAAGTCATAGTTAAAAAGAAAAAGAAAACAAAAAAAGGAAAGATCAATATGATCTGAACTTTAATATTAAGTTTTTACTCTTCTGTTTGGCTGCATTTAACTTTTGTACATTGTGCCTAGGAGCAATCCAACACGCCTCAATATTGCAGCACTTCAACCCAATGGACACCCTTACCTCTCCGCTGCAATACAGGGGTGCAAAGGGATAAACTAAGGCCAAAAATCACAACTCTCTTAACATTTTCCCTCAGGGTTTGTGGGCTGCAATCTTAGTACCCCTGGGTACCTCGATACAGCAGGTGGTAAGCTGCAAAGCAGGCTCCTCTCATTACAAACAGCTCAACCAGCTTTCAAAAAAATCCTGGTTTCCCCAACAGACCAAATGCCAGTTTGGACATTTGGAGTTTGATGTTTAATTTGCTGAAACAGAAAGGACTCAGCTTTGCTTTGTTAAAGGAGTCACGTTGTGTTGGGTGTTTTCTGTTGCACCACCGCCCTGACCTGTCTCCTCTTCCTGCCTTTGGTCCCCAGATCAAGCCACCCTCATAGGCAACTCCAGAAGTCAGTACTAATGCAGAAGGCTGGGCAAGCACGAACAGCTCGGACAGTTGTCATGAGAAGCCATCTACCTGTTTAGACTTCACCCATCGATTTCAGCGAAGCACTATTAGCCCATAGCAGCATCAGGAGAAAACTGGAAGCTTCATTTTATCCCTAGACTTCAAATTAGGCCATCTCTAAAGCTTTGCCTTAACATCCCTGGAGCTAAACACATTAGTTAATACCACTTAAGTAACTGAAATTCTATAAATGAAAGATGTTCTGAAGGAAAGGGGGACCATTTTGCTTCAAACACTCTGATGACTCGTGAACTTACTGAAGTCCCATACATCCAGAGCAGTAGGGTACTGTTCAGTAGTGTCTGTAGGTAATAAACTCAGAATCTTATGCCAGCATAATTGAGACTGTGAGATTTTTGACTTGGGTTTCTTCTTTTGTGTATTTTAGAGCAAAACTTCACCAAAGGAGGACAGAAAAAAAAAAAACCCAACCCAAAAGCATGATGTGTATGTATGCCAACCTCCAGTTCTAGTACTTGACAAGAAAGCTGAAAGACAAGATGAAAGGTCAATTAAGGCAACCAGTGAGATTTTAAAAGCAGTGGTGGAAATGTCTGCAGGGAACCCCTGATTCCTGAAAACTAAGGAGGCTGCTCAATAACAAGCCAGAAAGAAACAGCAAAAGTTGGAGCGGGAAAGGGAGAAACACACAGAATAAACCCTCTGGTTTAAGAACAGACACAGAGAGCAGTGTGTGTCCCACTGTGTGGTTTCTTTGACCTTAATCACAACAGCCCTTAGTTGTCTCCTTGTCATTTTCCCCTGAGTGGACAGCGTGAAATGGAAATCGGACCAAGCTAATAAAAGTGTCATTTTCAGCTGCCCTTCAGAGATGGATGGAGAGTCCCAAAGTGAAGCTCTACACCAGACTATGGGATTTCTTCTCCTTTCATTATTTGCACTCGCCCAAGGCTGTGCAGAGCCCCAGCAGACTGTTAATACAATACAGCTTTTTATTAAGTTTCTCTTTCTAGAAAAAAAGAAAAAGCTTAAGAGAAAGCTGCTCTGCAGCAGACATGCAATCCTGGTTTGAGGGCTGCAGATGGGAGGCCAAGTGGAAAGCTTTCCGGACAGTCTCTATGCTGACTGATTCTCTGGCATTCAGCAAGCCAAATGGGGAAAAAAAAATAAAATACAAATCAAAACTTAGCACTTTTCAAGAAGAAACATTTTAAAATGGGACTTCACCTCTTTTTTTTTTTTTTTACTATCAATAAAGCACAAGTTTGTCCTACAACCAGCACTATTAAAATGTGAGTATGTGTTTTCTTCCCTCCCCCCCCAAAAAAAATCTAAAACGTTGATATCTTTTCTTGCAAGCAAGAAGCAAATGGAAGAAAGTATTAGGCCACACAAATACACATTTAATTCATGTAGTAGATTGGTGGCTTTGGAAATGCAGTATTATATCAAAGGTGCATACTGTTTCAAACACACTGTACATATCATTGGGCAAAAAAAAAACCAAAGATCTGTTGGTTTGTTTGAGACACTTGCAAAGGCATCTTAACCTGCCCAGATGCAGCTAGACAAAAATATCTTGCTCTGACTATATGTAGCCATATCACTAAACATATCTACACAAACATTCGGCTATGTCCACAGGTAAAGACTTGAAAGTTTCTGGCCGCACTACAATGCGGAACAAGTGCATCATCTGACCTATTCTGAATATACTTTTATAAATATGTACAAATCAATTACAGGCACTTGAAATGTCTTTGGTTGGAATAAACCAACATTGCAAGATAATGTATTCACAGAGTGTTAAGACCCATTCTGGGTTCAGCAGGCAATGATTACGGTTCTCAGTCATTCTCGGTAAAAGGAGAGGATGGATTATGCTTCTGACAAAGCAACCTAAACAAGAGGGGAAAAAAAACAACCACATTTAATTAAAGTCACATTCTTAATCCTGTAACAGTGATATTACTTATCACCACGCAGCTGGCATATCTGGCCTTGCCTTTCCAATGAACCTTGGAAAGTCTAACTTGGAAAGGAAATCAAAGTCAGTCTGATGGTGTTTTGTACTTCGTATAACCAATTAAAGAACCCCCCCAAAACCCCCAACCAACCCCCCTTCCCAAAGAATCAAACCAGCTTATGCTACAAAATATCATTAATATCAGAAAATGCCAACATTAGCTTCCTACTTCACAATTTGCCATTGTCTTAATATAATTTTGATTAACACCCATGAGAGTTATGTATCACGTTTTATTCAAAGTTTTCAGTCTGCTGTGATAAAAGATAAATAGAACTACTCAATGTTATCTGTTCAATGCCTCTATCTATTCCAAGGGGTGCAAGTAATGCCAGAATTATGGAGCTGCCTTCCAGCACTTACTGAACTGCAATAATCCACTTCCATGGGAGAGGAACCTAACTCTGAGGATCTACAAAGCACACGCATGTATTCTTAGCGGCCATCAGCGCTGTCCACAATGAAACACCTCTGTCTCTTTGAAAAGGAATTAAATCTACATCTCCAGAGATAAGAAAAAACCCAGTCTGTCCTATGTAAAAAAGGAGGTTTTCTGTGATTTCTTATCAGAGTCAATATTTTGCTGTTCCACAGACTCACCTTTTCAGAGCAGAATTCTGTATTGCTTTGCCGCAGTTTGCTGGGTCTGCCTTTAATAACTGCATAGCAGAACATTGTAATCACCATCACAAAAAGAAAGTAACTGGTATGCATGAGATGCAGGTTTATTAGAGAGCGATCATCCTGCACAGAGAATTAAAACCATTTACTGACAATGCACCAAGAGCTGGCATTTTATATTAAAGCCATAATTATCAGATCAGCGCAGGAATTACTTCATGAATCAAGTTCCTCCCCGTTATGCAGCTGGCACAGTAATGAAAGTGATTCCTAATTGTGGCACATAAAAAGCCAAAACGTTCCTGATGTTTAAAATCTGAACTACAGATCTTCTCCCCATTTACTGGCAGTGTCTTTCCACCAAACAATTTCAACATATAAATGTTAGTTATTAAAAGCTGTGAGGCACATGGAGATTACATGCAGACCACCATGCACCAGGGGTAAAGCTTACCCAACTCTCTCTCTCAACCTGTGCACCACATAATAAACCAGCGCTGAAGATGATTTTAGGACATGAGCAGAACCATATTCAATTAAAACAGAGCTAAGCATTTATTCAACATAACATATAAAAACACAATGGCACTTACATCTGGAACTATAACAGTTAGTTTGGGGTTTAAAGCATGATAGACTTTTCCAATTGCTCCTTTGTAACACCAGAATGGGTTATAATCTTGTGCATATTTTGTATTGGAGTCCCTTGCTGTGGTAAAGATCTTGTACCAAAGCGTGGCGTTGCTGTATGTTTCAGGAACACAATGTGGTGGCTGACTGCAGAAAACCAGAAATAATTAGCACCCCACACAATCACAGAATCACAGGTGTTGGAAGGGACCTGGAGAGATCATCGGGTCCAACCCCCCTGCCAAAGCAGCTCCCCAGCTCATATTGCACAGATAGGCATCCAGATGAGTCTTGAGTATCTCCAGAGAAGGAGACATTCTGGGCAGCCTATTCCAGTGCTCTGTCACCCTCACTAGGTAAAAGTTCTTCCCCATGTTGGTGCAGAACTTCCTGTGCTCCAATTTGCAGCCATTGCCCCTTGTCCTGTCCCCACAGACCACTGAAAAGGGGCTGGCCATTTCCCCCTGCATCCCATGCCTAAGATATTTATAAACATTAATAAGGTCCCCCCTAAGTCTTCTTTTCTCTAAACAGTCCCAGCTCACTCAGCCTGTCCTCATACAGGGAGATGTTCCAGGCCCTTAATCATCTTCGTAGCCCTTCTCAGGGCTCTCTCAAGGAGGTTCCTGTCTTTTTTATACCAGGGAGACCAGAACTGGACACAACACTCCAGGTGGGACCTGACCAGGGCAGAGTAGAGGGGTAGGATCACCTCCTTCAACCTGCTGGACACACTCTTCCTGATGCCCCCCAGGATCCCACTGGCCCTCTTGGCCACCAGTGCACACTGCTGGCTCATAGCCAACCTCTCATCATCCAGGACCCCCAGGTCCTTCTCAACAGAGCTCTTCTCCAGCAGGTCATCTCCCAGCCTGTACTGATACAGATGGTTATTCCTCCCCAGGTGCAAGACTTTACACTTGCTCTTGTTGAATTTCATTAGGTTTCTCCCTGCCCAATCACCCCGATTGCCATTCTCCATGTTCAGTAAGGACAACTTCTAGAAGCATGGCAAGCCACCTTCCCAATAAAACAGAGTTTTATTTTGGACAAGCCAAAAACAACAAGAAAAAACAAAGCTTAACCAAAACACTGCATGAAACCCATATGGTGCCTATACTAAGATCAGGATTTAACTGCACATTGTTTCAGTAAGTCAACACCCCATAACTTCATTAGAAAAACCCTGGTTTTCATAGGGCTGTACACCATAGTATGGATTTATCTGGTGGTTCTCCAGGGTGTTTTGAATGGTGTCAGTCTAGAGGAGACAAAGGGAAACTATTTTGATGAAGGGTCTGTACCTGCTTGGGCATGGCAGCAAAGCAACATTTGGCTTACGTTGATCTCTCAGCAGGGAAGAGGATAAGAACCTCAGTGTTCAGCCTTAGCTCTCACACAAGGCAGTGAGACTAGTCTATAGACTACCTTTTATAAACTTGCACAGATTTTGTTTTTGTTCCTAGTGAATTTAAATCACAGGTCACACGTTGAAAAGCAGGTAGGGGCTCTAGTTCAAAACATCCAGAGAAAAATCCAGTATTGCTAAAAGACTGCAAAAGCCTCTAGACAGGGTTTTACTGTGAGGGAAGGAAGGTACATAATTTCCACAGTCAATAACGTTCATCAGGAAGGAACCACCTCAGCAAACCAGCTAAGGAATTAATCACCCAGTACCCATTGGATAGAGGAGTGTTTAAAAGGCACTTACACGGTGACAGGAAATACATTGCTGGCTGCTGTCACAGTCATGCAGGTTGTGAACACGACCTGCTCGCAGTGGCCATGAAGAACACAATCATCTGAATTCCAGGCAGCTGGCAGGGTGAATGTAATATTTATCTCCTCATGGGATTCTCTGCCTTTGAGAAAGGAGAAAAGGAAAGCTGATTTTCATTTACAAAAGTATCCGAGCAACAATCACTAGAATAAGGACAACATAGAAATGACTAAGGCAGCAACCACCACCCTGAATCCATGCCTTTGAAGTCATCCAGGATCTGTACTATCACCAAAGAGAGCAAAAAGAAAGTTAAAAACCAAACCAAACTACAAAACCCTCAGCTGTTGGTCTTTCTAATCCCTCCTGCCCCCAGAAGTAGGGTCATTAGGCTCCTTTCAGAAATTAAAACCTTGCTATTTATGAGTGAATTCATGCATAATCAGAGAACATCATTAGAAAGGAAAAAAAAAAAAAAATCACAGGTCATTAGCCTTTCTCCTCCCAAAGGCTTTGCTCCACATTTGCTTTTTCTGATGCTTACTTTTCAAATTGGAGTTACTTGTGTAGACAAAAAGGTGCCAGCTGATACTGAACTGCAAATTAAGTAGTTTACATTTACTCCAGATGGACATATTCCTACTGAAAATGAATCCAGGCTACTGGAAATGGAACTTGCATTTGATAGCTCTCAAAGCCATAACAAAACAACATCATAAAATACAGTAATACAGATTTACAGCTAGGGTATATGTCTCCTCACAGGTCTCTGAGGTTCAAGACATCTTTAGGCATTACTATTAAATGCAACCCTGGCTAAAAGCTAGAATTCAATGATCTATGATCAATTTCTATTAATTTTCTACAATCACCTGTCAAAACTTGCTGTTGGGGCAGCCCCAGAGCAGATCAGTCTCTTCACACCACAGGAACTGTAAACATCTTATTTATTGTTGTTTGGGATATTAGAACTTATTCATGCATGCCTTTCAGATACACTATTTTTTTTCAGCCTACATGCCACTTCATCTCTAATGGATATACTTTAATGCTTTTAAAATGTGAGTTAAGGACTCAAAGGTGTATCAAGCTAGGAGTGAAGATAGTCACTGCAGAAGCTTTTGTTCCTTGGAATTTCACTGGCTTAAAAATTACCTTCCCTAGTCATTAGGTTAATCATTTAAAACTGCAAATCACAGCCTTAATGTTGGCAAACCTACAGGTTTTTTTCCATTCTGAATTTCCATTCTGAAGGTTCTTTTCCATTCTGAATCTTTCCCAGCAAAGGAGTGAAGGGCTCTATACAGGAATCTGCCCACAGCACAGCTGGAGACACATCTGTGCTCTAAGCAAAACATTTCTCTCACCAATAATATGCTGGTGAATTTGTGTCTGATTATGTAGCTCCCATTCAAATTTATAAAGGCCAAGTCTTGCATACCTGAGAGTCCAATTTGGTGTCCAAAAATTGTGGAGCTTAGATGTGTGACATTGCGAGAATATCCACCAAATGGTCTGAGTGGGTCCAGAGTCAGCGTGATCGTAACCGAGATGTTTATGGGGCCAGAGTCCTCGAGAGCCTGTGGGGACTGTGTAGAAGATCTCGCCTGTCCACTGGTCACGGTACTTTCTGGAGTTGTGGTGTCATTGATGAGATGCTTTAAGGTTTCGTTCTCAGATATACAGAAGTCCAAGTCATTAAACCTCAGGAGGAAAGTATTCCAGTCCTGAAAACAAACGTGAAGATTTGACCCAGGTTAGTGAGCTAACCATTGATTGCCACTTCTCTGGAGCAGACCTCGATACCTACAGTTCCAACTGCCCACAGTTCCAAGCCACGTCACAAAAGACACATGGCTCACAAAGCAAGCACAAATACCACCATGGCTGTCTCAACAGCAGGCAAGGTGTTCCCAAAAATCAGGTGTGTTCGATCCCAGGCACTGCCTGACCACTGCTCAGTGCGGCAGCAGAGTATTCTCCTTTAAACTACCAAAGGGATATTCTAACTAGGTCTGTTCTCAGCATGCCCAGGCTATGAGTGGTTTCTAGCAAGGTTTGCCTCGTTGCAGAACAGTACTACTAGGTAAGAGGCTTCAAAAAACAAAGCAGCTGACACAGCAGAGTAAGAAAAAGGTTTCTAGCCATAGCAGTGAAGATCCAGGTCAGACAATACAGCCTCATCCTTGAAATAAAGCAAAGACTATTCAAACATTCATACCTTATGAATTTAGGGGCAAATATAAATGAAGACAATCTCCCACAAGACTCTGCACACTCCCTTGAGAGGGTTCTTGGGGGGGAAAAAACCCCAACTCATTAACTTTGGGCATGTTTTTCAAATTAGTATTCCCACTGTTTAGCTCAGGATCTTTTTGTACCTACCTCTGTCATTTCTGGTGACTTGATCTCCTTGATTTTGAAGAAATAACCCAGTGTCAGAAAAGCTATTGCCATCGCGCTTACACTGATCATAAAGATCACAAGCGGAGGTCGACTGCTGATGTAAACCTTCAGGTTCTCCAACAGGTTTATGTTGAACATTATTCTGATTGTTCACCTGAAAACAAAGAATATTACAACAATGTCTCTGGGTTGTGTGTGTGCCACAGGGTGGGGATCAGCAGATCACGTAAGGCAACATTCGACAACAAAAACTGGAATCGTATCTGAAAATGAGATTCAACTCTGTGACTTGGTACTGTTCACTGAACACAGACTCAGTAGGCCTTAAATAAAGCACAAATCAAAACATGCTCAACATCACCTTCCCAGCATCCGAAATTGCCAGCTGGGAACAGACCTTAAGAAATGAGGACAACTTCTAGCACAGAGATACTGCTGATAAGCAGTAAAGCAGTTCTGTTCTTTCCCCAAACTTCCAGGCAGGACATACACTGCTACTCTTCAATTCCAGCAGTATTTCAATTCATCAAATTACAGTGTGGACAGAGTTGTAATGCAGCCCACAGATAAAACTTTGTACATCCTTGCACACACTTTCAAAACTGAGGCTGAAGCCTTAAAAATCCCCCTTTGCCCCAGCCCTAGCCCCAAACGTCTCTACCTCCACAACAGGATCCCAGAGGCATCCTACATTATCTTAGGCTTCTGCATCAAGAGTCCTGTGGTCAGAAACACCCAACAACTGCATTAGGGCTGGGGGTGGAAGATCCTTTTATTTGATTCTTGCAGGATCTACAGAACTTTTGCTGGAGTCTGTAAACAAAGAGAGGACCCTACACATCCTGAAGAAGCGTACAGGATGATTAATTTTTAGCCAAAATACACTGTTGTGTCTGATTCCCTGTGTAAATTTTCATTTGCCGAGCAGAAAGACACAAACTGAACTCCCCCACCTCCACTCAAATGAAAAGCAAACAGTACAGTGCTAAAGGGCAGCCTGGCAGCATTCACTTCAGAAGCTGCAAGGAACTTCCAAGCAAAACCTCTTATCTTTGTCTTACCTAAAATCCTGGTCGCAAAGACCCTTAATCCCAACTAAACTAGACACGTTGGTTATCCTCAAAATTCACAGGAAAAGGTAAACTTCAGGACTAGCATGTAAATGGAGCAGTGCTCTAATTGAGCACTGCAATGGTTAATGCTGGAGCATTCATACAGCTCTGATAACATTTAATTAAATCAGGGACTCTGGTCCCTGCAGGTCTGAGTGATTCTCACCGACTTTTATTAGAAGCACAGGGCATTTACAATCCAGATGTAGCACAGCTGAAAAGCGGTACGCCTGAAGATGAGAGGGATGGGTTTTGAGAAGGAGGGCAAGGGAGTGAGTGATCTTTCATTTGATCTGTGGATTTAAAAGACAGCCAGAGAAGGAGAAAGGATAAGCTTTCTGACAAAGTCTTTTTCAGATCCCACAACGTGCAATCACCATAGCTTTCTGGTGTACACTCACCATTTTCCTGGCAGAAACGCTTCTGTTGGTCTTACCAGAAAGAATAACTGACAAAACCTGCAGAACTACCCCAGAGAGGGGAAGATTCAACTCACTGAGAAGAGACCTGAGGTCCTGTCCTCCTCACACACCTACTTGCTCTCTTCGGTGAGATCTGCTGAAGCAGGGCTCACACCAGAGCACAACATCATGTCCTGGGTTTACTATTTTGCACCATCAACCAATTTTCACCCGCTCTGCAGAGAACAGGAAAGTCTGCAGCTTTTTATCAGCAAGCATGCTGATAAGGGTGCTGCAAACACCTCTTCAGAAAAACACAGGGGTGCATCAGAGTGAAAAGCACGGTGCAGGGAAAGGACTGAGAGAGGAAAGAAAGGGTGAGGACAAACATACACCTTACCGCAAGTTGTGCGTCCAAAACCAGCCATGCTGTGGCCAAACAGCCCAGCAACAGGCATCAGAGGGAAAGCTGGTGTTGGTAAGGATCATGCTGGGTACAAACCACACTTCTGTACGTTCTGCCTCCTGTCACTGGTAGCAAATTTCTTAAATGAGCCCTAGTTAAAAATCCCAAACGCTCTAGAAACACTGGAGGCACGTGTGGAGATGGAAAAAAAGAATAACCAAAAGATGAACTGTATTCAGTGCTCCCTTCTGAATTTCCTTTTGAAAACAACACAGATGCAGGCTTTATTACAGCATTTAATCAAAGCTGAATTTCACCCAGAGCATATACAGTGCTGTGATCCCTTTTTAAAGGGGTTCCAGCAGCTCCATTAGCATTCTTGTTTACCAGAGGGTCTAAAAATCAGCCATAAAAGTGGCTGCGCTGAAAAGGCTACATATTAAAATATCTGGGCTTATATTTTAATGTAAGAGATCACCAGCTTTTAAGTGCTGGTTGCTTAATATGCTCCCATAACTCAATGGCTTTGAAAGCAATTAGAAAATGGTATAAGCTGCGATTTCCATAGTGTAATATCCCTTTTGAGCGTTCCTGAGAGAACAGGGAACAACTGTGGATTTCGATAGCAGAGCTCATATGAAAACAGCAGCTGGACACACTTAGTGCAAACCAGAATGAAGGATGTTTCCACACTGCTGCCTGAAGAACTGCTGGGTTTTTTTACAAAACAAAAGTGCTTAAACGACACTAATTATCAAAGAACTTTTGAAACAGATGGGTACATGTGAATCAAAACATGTATTACCAATAGATTTTAAAGGTTTGGTTAATGGTTCACATGCAAACTCCTCCTTTCTGTTAGGACCTGATAGAAACACAACAAAAACGCTGGTTTTCTCCCAGCTCTAGTTGTAACTAACAACTTCCTCTGTGTAAATGAATAGCCTAAAAAGAAAATAAATATAATTTAAAATTATATTAAAAAAAAGAAATAAAAGTTAAACTTTTATTTCTTTTTTTAATATAATCTAAACTTTTATTT
>VZTU01033419.1:374640-420560 GCA_013400835.1 Zapornia atra
GAGTGGGCCTCACGGCTGCTCTCCTATCGCCGCCCGTCGCTGTCCTCTGAGGCCGGGGCGTAGCGCTGGACGTGGGTGGTGCAGCCCGGCCCCTGCCTCGGTGACAGCTCCAGCCCCTCTCCCCTCCACACCCTGTGCTACATTCAAATCCACCTTTGTTATTCCTTTTATAAAGGCGCCCAGTAGCTAAAAGGTTCAGGATTGCATCCACAAAGCAGCTGATTTAACAGAAGCCACAGGGAGAATTAACATTTTAATTATAACGAGGCCCCGGGGAGGAGAAGGGCAAGTCTTGCACCTGAGAGGTGTGAGGGAGTGGAGCAAACCCAAAGGGTGATGGTGATGGCAGAGGGATGGGCCAAGAGGCCAACGCTAGGCTCTCCTCTGGCTTCCAGACAACAGCGCTGCCTTCACCTGAACCCAGGGTCTGGGCCCTGCTAACCTTGCCCCCTTTGACAAGCTGGAAGGAAAGCAGCTGCAAGTCATGCTAAATGAAAAACCACAGTGGTTTCCTGAAGATGAGAGGGGTCAGAAATGAAGGTGTCTTGAGGACAGTACTGAATGATTCCCCTTAGTTAACGCTTGACTCTTCTTGACCGAGGCAAGAGGCAGTAGTGCCAGTGCACATTTGGCAAGCCTCTCAGACAATTAAAAACAGAAGTCACGTACAGTACTTCTCCCTGTGGCTGACAAAAAGATGGTGGGTGTAGATAAAGCAAAAGGACAGGGTCTGTCATCTCCTGCATGCCCAGATCAACCATCAAACTGTTTTGTCCTGTGCTGCAGCCACTGCAGCCAAAGAAGCCTCCATGGTTCAGTTCTTTATCAGGTGGAACACTGCTTCTGCCCCCCTTCCACCTCTTCTTTTTCTCCCCCAAACTGCTGATAAGTAACACCAGCCGTATGTATGTGCCTTAAGCATGAGCTACCCAGCCAGAAGAGAACATACACCAGAGAATCTGTAAACACTGATGATAACTGGGTAGAAGAATCAATTTAATTCCATCATTCACTTGTGGAACCCAAGATGTTTTACAGTTTAATTAACCAGTACTTCTTGTAAAATAGCTTCTTTACTGCAGCAAAATAAGTGGGTAGTTCACATGCAAAGAAGGAGAACTTTCAGTAATGAGCTGCACACTCATTTTGAGTATCTCTGAAAGAGTAGTGGGCTGCTGAAAAAAAACAAGGGATTCCTGATACTCTGGCTGCCACCAGAGCACAGCAGCCTGGATTCCGATTCACTTTAAGACAGTATTTCAGTTCTCTGGTTCACAAGTAACTTGGTCATAGATATGATCTCACAAGTTCCTGCATTACTGGGGTCTCTCATCATCTCACCCCAACCTTGCCTGTGGGACCAGCGCATCCCTACACCACAGCAATGCCATTTTATCTACAGACTTGTACTGTGCCTATTAAAATACTGACTAGGTATTAAAGCAGTCTAGTTACTCAAACACTAGAATGCAAGCTCCTCTGAGAGGTGCTCCCAGCGTTGTTAGTACTGGGACTATACTACACCTAGGAGCAAACCACTCCTGCCTGCTACCTTTTCCATAGGGCAAGGAAATCTATCTTACCTGCTTTACAGGGGATTTGAGGATTTGTTTGCTGAAAACACTCCCACCTTAGTGGCTTGATAACAAGATGGCATATGAATAAAAGATACTTTAGTACAATGGCAACAGCAAGTCATTCTTAAGTACTTACTCACTACAATGACCTTTCCTCAAAGAAAAAAAGACAGTGTTACCTAGACTTGCACTTGAATGGCCAACAATTGTGTCTCCAGAAGACAGAGAATGCAGAAGCACTCACAATTCTATTGGCATTAATCATTAACAGCATAACAAAACCCAGTGTACACACTTTTATTTAAACACGGCAATTTACACAATAGCTAAAAGTTTCCTTCCCCCCTCCCCAAGGAAAACCTGGATATCAGAATTAGCACCTAGTGTTTGTAAAGAAAATAAAGACTCTGCAGTATTACTTACTGCAAGCACTGGTCAGATCCGAAGCAGTTTGGGTGCAGTGACACACGGATACATGAAATAATCTGCCAATTAGCTCACTGCTCTGCCTGAGCAGCAGAGTTTTGGGTACCCTGTTCTCTCTGAAACACTAGGAGTGCATAGTTCATATGGCTAAAGACATCCGACCAAAAGGGATAAGTCACAGTTGTGGTCTGAAATTATTGCAATGCAGATTTCCAATAGGAGTATTTTTAAAGCAGTGGAAACATAAAGAGGTAGGTACTTTCCTCCTTGATGGGTAAGAACGTGTAACATTGCTTCAGAGTAGTTCAAGCTAAGTAGCTCTGTGTCAGATCTCTCAGGTACACAAACAAGTCACGGCAGACTGGATTAACTGGAAGATAGTTTAAATGATATATATATAAAAGGTTTCACTGGCATTAAAAAAAAAGTTCTGTTGCAAGAGGTTACTTTTTGCAGAGTGATCTATTATTCCCTGGTATAAAAAAGACAGGGGTCTCCTGGAGAGAGTCCAGAGAAGGGCTACAAAGATGATTAAGGGCCTGGAGCATCTCCCCTATGAGGAAAGGCTGGGTGAGCTGCGATTGTTCAGCCTGGAGAAAAGAAGACTAAGGGGAGACCTTATTAATGGTTATCAATATTTTAAGTATGGGATGCAGGGGGAATTGGCCAGCCCCTTTTCAGTGTCTGTGGGGACAGGACAAGGGGCAATGGCTGCAAACTGGAGCACAGGAGGTTCCGCACCAACCTGGGGAAGAACTTTTCCCCAGTGAGGGTGAGGGAGCCCTGGGACAGGCTGCCCAGGGGGTGTGGAGTCTCCTTCTCTGGAGAGATTCCAGCCCCGTCTGGACGCCGCCCTGTGCAATATGAGCTGGGGAGCTGCTTTGGCAGGGGGGGTGGACCCCAGGAGCTCTTGAGGTCCCTTCCAACCCCTGTGGTTCTATGGTTCTTCACTTCAAACGCACCCATTTGCACTTGCAGTGAACAGGAAGCCACCTTCACCTTGATGCTCCATACTTTAGCAAGGTGAACTTTGCTAAAGGGGGTCACTAAAGATCAGAAGACTGATGGGTTTTGTGAACATCAAGTGCACTTTTCTGCTCCAGCGATGGCTCGTGCTCCTTCTAAAAAGCAGCTTCTAATCATATTAACTTATTTATCTACCCAGATTGTCCAAAAACAAAAAAAAAGCAAAGCAATCAAGACCTCAACCACAGATGGAAATGCCAAGGCAATGCCAGAAAAGCCCCTTTTAGACACCACTCTTTCCCTATCTCCTCCCCACCCCTTTTTGTCCCCCAGTTTGGAATAAAGACACTTCCCTCTTTCTGAAATTCAGTTCCAATACTCTGTTCCAAAGCAGTGATATCAGCTCTTTACCTGTGCCACTGAAGGCCATCAATACTGACAAAGCAGAGAGAATCTTTACAGGAAGAAATGTCATATTTTAAATAGCACTTTCTTTTTTTTTTTTTTCTTTTTTCATACAGAGCAGATTCTGTGTCAGGTTTTCAGCCTGTTACAGTCCCACCCCACCCCCCCCTGCCCATAATTCACCAGTTAACACCATCCAGCTTACTGAAACATTAACAGTGTACTTGCCTTTAAAGATTTAACTGAAAGGTGCTAAAATGAACACCATTATATCCTTTTCACTCATACACAAGATGTCATGCACAGTCAAGACATTAGATTTTAAATCTATTTACAATTTTACATATTTTACAATATATATCTCATCTTTACAGCTACAGAATAAAGTCAGGCTAGCATTGGTACCTTTCAAGTTTCTGCTGGAATCTGAATTAAGTTAAATGAATTATTAAAAACAAGTAAGTGCATGCCTAGAAGGAAGCTTTCAGGAAAGATGTCAATGGACTAGTGTTGCTTAAAAATTACACCTGTTTGTGTAGAAAATTTAAATTCAGTTCAAAAACCCACAAAAGCCTAATAGAAATCTACTTGACTAAAATAAATACAATTCATTACACTTAACCAAAGGAAAAAAAAAAGTACCTTTAAAAATGTACTGATTTAAGCTCATCTGATTTTTAGCCTTGAACTTACTTCCCTTCCCAAGTATGGGATAGTACTAGGTGAGGATAATGATGCTTTTCAAAGTTAACACTGGTAATTATCCTGCATAAACCTGAGGCTGCAGTGGTGGGGGCAGCTTGTCATTCTCCACATTTTCAGAGTCAATAGCTGCTAAGGCTTGACTTTTTGGTTTTATTTCTAATGGGTATTTCTCAACAATATCCTGGACTTCCTTTGTAATTCCATCAGTCCAATCTATTAGGTCTTTCTCAAGCTTCTTGGCTTCATTGACAATTCTTTCCTGTCTCTCATTCAACTGAGATAGCAGGTCTAAGTTTTTATACATTTGCTTAACACCCAGGCACACATCAGGTGAAAAACTGTCAGGTTCTTGCTTCTTGGGGGATGTCTGACCAGTCATAAAGCGATCAAAATCTTCTTGGCTGAGATTCAAGGACTGAGCATCCAGTTTCTCAATGAAGGCCACAGCACAGCACTAGAAACAAACAAAACAGAGAGCATCACTGCAAGCTACAAATTGGAACTGATTTGAGCTATTTCTTAATCCTGCTGTTAGACCAGTAATCCATTATTTTGCTGAATGTCTCAAAAGATTGCTCCTAAAGAGCTCTTCCAGAAACTAAGTGTACTGGACAGTGCACGTGCCTCTCTCCTCTCCCCAAAGCCTGAAGAAGTCTAAAACTTGGAGAATAATACATGAAGATGCAACTTTACCTGAACAGTACTGACTCACAGGATAACAAACACCACAAACCTCAGGGTCACTGTGTTTTGGAGGTGAGAGAACAGAAAAAAAGAACGTGACAACTAGACAAAAGCACTATATTGATGTTTAATAATCTGACCAGCAGAGATCTGCCATGCTCTCTAGTCACCTTCTGAAGGAAGGACTGTCAAATGCCCATTTTACCTTGCAGATGTTCTTCTCCTACTGAAAGGAATTTTTAATGTTCCAAGCATTTCATTCAACTACATTTTTCTGAGAAATACTGTATGATAAAATACAGAGAAGGCAAATTCATACACATAATTACTTTTAATATAACCAAGCACACAAATAAGTGCCTCCTCCAGAAGGTTTATAAAGCCTGTTTACCTCCACACATTAGCAGCCTAGTTCTGCAGTCCCTTCAAGAGAGAAACTCTTGTCAAGTTCCTCATTTAAGACCACATCTGTAACATCTGCACAGTCCAAACTCAGGATTTTAGGAGTACTTATTGCCCTAGAGAATTATAGCTGAGTCTTAGTGTCAGACTGTTCAAATAAAGAGTTTAATTAAAGAAAGCAAAGCACTGTCTGATTTTGACAGCAGAGAAGAAGTGAGAGGAGATATAAAGCAAAAGAGCTTGCTGTACTCTAAGTAACCCCAACCACGACTTTGAAGATGAGTTTTGATTTTCCTTCTATATTATGCCTTTTATTTAGATGTAGGGCATCTAAATCTGTCCAGTAAGGCCAATCTTGTTGTACAAAGTGTCAACACTATTCCTACACTTACCAGGTTGGTAAAATAGTAGCCATCTTCTCCTGTCATTAACCTGCTTGGATTACAGAAGCGTGTTATATACTGGATGTTAGACTGCAGGCGGGGTGGGTTTCCTTTCAAAACGATGTATATAAGGGTTGGAAGGAAGTCATCAGCAGAAGCTGGTTCATTTTTGGTGATTTTGATAGCATTAAATATATGCTTGCTGCACCTGGTGATGCATGCTAGTTTATCACGTGGGACACGCTTTGAATCCATCTCAATAATATCTGTAAGATTAAAAAAAAAGAGAGTTCTCAACTCATTAAACCCATAGTAGTCAGATGCCTGAATGAGCAGGACACTTACTGGACAATACTAAAATTGCATCATTTGTGTCTGTGGTGCTTGCTGTTCCATAGAATGATGTTCCATGATGACCTGCTGGAGAGGAGCTCTGTGGAGAAGGACCTGGGGGTGCTGGTTGAGGACAGGGTGGCCATGAGCCAGCAGTGTGCACTGGGGGCTGAGAGAGACAATGGGATCCTGGGGGCATCAGGAGGAGTGTGGGCAGCAGGTCACAGGAGGGGATCCTCCCCCTCTGCTCTGCCCTGGTCAGGCCCCACCTGGAGTGTTGTGTCCAGTGCTGGGCTCCCTGGGATCAAATAGACAGGGATCTCCTGGAGAGAGTCCAGAGAAGGGCTATGGAGATGATGAAGGGCCTGGAGCATCTCCCCTGTGAGGACAGGCTGAGTGAGCTGGGACTGTTCAGCCTGGAGAGAAGGAGACTCAGGGGGGACCTTATTAATGGTTATCAATATCTTAAGCATGGGATGCAGGGGGAATCAGCCAGCCCCTTTTCAGTGTCTGTGGGGACAGCACAAGGGGCAATGGCTGCAAACTGGAGCACAGGGAGTTCCACAGCAACCTGGGGAAGAACTTTTCGCCAGTGAGGGTGAGGGAGCCCTGGGACAGGCTGCCCAGGGGGTGTGGAGTCTCCTTCTCTGGAGAGATTCCAGCCCCGTCTGGATGCTGACCTGTGCAATATGAGCTGGGGAGCTGCTGTGGCAGGGGGTTGGACCCCATGAGCTCTCCAGGTCCCTTCCAACCCCTAAGATTCTGTGATCAGATTACTCAACCTTCTCTTGGTTCAGTCCAGGTGTTTCTAATAGGGAAGGTAAGCCTGTCACTTCTGTGATAGCAACATAATTCCCACTACGCAGGTGACAGTCAAATGCTACAAGGGCTACTGCCATTCTAAAAGCCCCAACTACCTTCTGTTAACAGCAGCAAATAATATCTATGAAAAAAAGAGATGTGAAATTCTAAGCATTAAATGCAAACCTCCTTGTTCACACACCTGTAATTGCTTTTACAACCATATCAGAGACTTCTGGAATTTCTTCGTTGACAGGAACACACAGCATTTGGGGAGTTACCCAGTGCAAAGCCCTGTGACAAGAAAAAAAACCTGTTAAACCATCCTGTGCCAGTAACATTCAGGTGTCTGAAACCAGCTGCTTCTTGAATTCAGTGCACAAGGAGTGCTTTGTGTAAATGAGGCACTAGTCCAGTTATAAGGTAGTTTGTTCCACTGAAGTAATTTATTTCCAGAGAAAATACTTTATTTTTTTGCTACTTTTTGCACTTAAAAGCACACCAATTCCTTTTCCTAAGGCAGTAGCATGCTTTATTCATTCTACTTATTTCTTCTGTTTCTTAAATAAAGTGTTTCACACTTTCTGGTTACAAAGCTTGCCAGTTTTCACTATACACCAAGAGATTTTTTTTTTTTAAAACATGTCTGATTCAGAGCTCATTCACAGGACTGGAGATTGCTCAACTGTTTTTCTTTCCAAGACTTACCTGATTCTCTTCTGGACAGCAAGATCTTTCTTCTCATCATCAGTTGTTTCAGGGCAAAAGACATATTTATACTGTCGAGTCATAATGTATTTTTCAATCTGATCCATTGCTTTCTCCACTTTTTCAGGGGGGACTGAAAGGTAAATCAAGTATTCCACAGCCAATTTGAATAGTTTGGTCACAACATCAAATCAGTCCTACTGGCTCTAGCCAACCTGAGCTAATAAAGAACTGAGATACTTGGAGCATTTTCACTCTGCACCATGGAGTAAAAATAGAAGGGTGAGAACACCACAGTGATGTGCCAGAGTAAGTCCACAGGTTCACAATGAAGCACATTCATTCAACACACAGATTAAGTCCAGCTGTTTGTAGCTAAGAAGCCCATTTCTGGAAAATAGTGTCTTGGAAGACCTCACTGGATTTATTCTCCAAATCCTCTATTCCTGTTTATGTCTCTGAAAAAGTCCCTGGGTACATTTAAAGCTGTGCCACTTGGATACCAGGCACACAGAAGGAGTCTGCAACAGGAACATTCCCCTCCCACTGTGCATTCCAGGGTAACATAAAGCTCACAGCTGGTTAACTGGGTTGAGGTTACAGAGTCAACCTCAGTTTTAAACAAATGGTATTGAATTTAAAACAACTCCACCACACTTCACTGAGAGTTTAAAGAAAAACCTGTAAAAACCAACACTACAGACTGCAAAACTGTATAGAATTGGTGCTGCTGGGACCTGTGCTTACTATGGTCCTGGTATTTGTTAACAGCATTTCTGAAAGCTGGTAAGGAATGCCTCATTTTTATGTGAAAATGCATAGAATCACAGCATCCCAAGGTTGGAAAAGACCTTTAATATCATCTAGTCCAACAGTTTCTGTCCTATGCTAAACCATATCTCTAAGTACCTCATCTGTTAAACACACCCAGGGAAGGTGACTCAGCCCCTCCCTGGGCAGCCTGTGCCACATCCCAACAGCTCTTTCAGGGAAGAGCTTTTCCCTCCCATCTGCTCTGCCCCTGCCCTGGGGCAGCTTGAGGCCATTGCCCCTTGTCCCATCTCCTGTCCCCTGGCTGAAGAGACCATCACCCACCTCTCTGCACCCTCCTGTCAGGTCAGTGTAGGTGGGGAGAAGGTCTCCCCTCAGCCTTCTCTTCTCCAGGCTCAACACCCCCAGCTCCCTCAGCTGCTCCTCAGAGGATTTGCCCTCCAGCCCCTTCCCCAGCCTGGCTGCCCTTCTCTGGACTCGCTCCAGGACCTCAATGTCCTTCTGATGGTGAGGAGCCCAGAACTGGACCCAGCACTTGAGCTGCAGCCTCACCAGTGCTGAGCACAGGGGCACAATCCCCTCCCCAGAACTACTGGCCACACTACTTCTGATACAAGCCAGGATGCCATTGGTCTTCCTGGCTACCTGGGCACAATGCTGGCTCATGTTCAGTCAGCAGTCACCCAACACCCCCAGGTCCTTTTCCACCTGACAGCTGTCTAGCTGTCATTTGGGAGGCTTTGTCTGCAAAACACTACTTTTCCAGCACTGAGATATGAGACAGAGGGATGTGATACCTTTCCAACGTGTCTGTAATTTCTCTGCTACGTTTTGATAGAAGTCCTGGGCACATTCAGACTGCTCCTCAATACTCAAGTCCTGTAACAGAAAACTGAGTAGGTGCACATGTGTGGAAGAAACAGCAGCAAGGTCTCTGATAGTTCACTGTTGTTTAAGGCAAGTGTCAAGCTGCAGTTACAGCCTGAGTAATGCAAATATATCCAAAGTGGTTATGCTGGCTATGTTACATTCAAAAACTGGAGAAACCAAGACACATTGACTCCTTAACACATGAATGGCTTATGTTCATTTGCTGAACAGATGGATATTAGCAATGGAACAGGACAGGTGCAGTGCTATTTTCCCCAGACACATCCCTGAGCAATGTATTCAATACAGACTGAAGCAGAACACTTGCTCCCAGTTTTGTCTCTGTGTAAGATAACATACAGCATACCAAACCCCCCAAGAGTATAAGTCATAGATTGGAAAGAATATCTATGCAGTAAACACTTGTGATGATAAAGCTACTATGAAATACACTCACAATGTTATTTGTGAAACAAGATTGTCTTTTGGGAATTAACTGTGCTAGTGAAGAACAGAATGGAGGTTTGAAGGGTTAAAACTGACTTCCCTGAAGTCATTTTTCACATTAAATGGCAGCATAAAACCCTATGTAAAAAAAATACAACCCAAAAATCCAAACAAAAATGGAGAGAGAACATAGGTTCTGAATTCTTGAAGGCCAAAAACTATATATAGACAGTTACCCTGAACATAAAGTCTCAGCTCTGGTGGCACTGCTGCATTTTAGGCCTAGTTTACATGTAGTAATAAATTGTATGTTTCAAGAAACACTTCTTTTTGACTAGCACACATGTTCAAGGAAACAGGAGATGAGGATACCTTCAATGATTATAACCAATATTAACTACACTACTTACACTAACTCTTGTGCTCAGAATGAATCAGTTCTAAAAGAAAAAAAAAAACCCTCCAAGATGCTTTCAAAGTGGAGGGCATGTAAAATTCCATCAAACCCCCCTTTAATTTCCAGTCCAATTTGATTATGTCATTTGAGTAACTAAATAGGAAAGGCAGGGAAAGGGAAAAAAAAATAATAAAAAGAGGGCTGTGAATACTGACTCATTTCAACCATAGGTGGCACTACAGAAACATTAATATTTCAAGAACATTCATATTTTATAAGGAGAACAGAGATGTAACCTTTATTTCATATTAAAAAAGCAGTCAAGTTCCCCTTCCCCAAGAAAAGGGGATGTGTGGGTTCATACTATAACATTTTAGACTTAAGACCTCAGAAACCTCAAAATGTAACATATTATCATCTCCAGAAGTCATATTTATCTAGAAAATTGCTTGCTCAAGAGATATTCTACCTTTTAGAAATAAATTTATTCAGGATGCAAAGGAAAGTTCTCTTGAGATGCCTGAGATACCATGGTTTGAGAGTTTCTTTGGTCATATACCTTACCAAAAAGGAAGGCCTTCAGAATTTAAAACTGCCACTGGGCTCTTCACCTGACTAAGCCTATCAGCTGAAGACTCCTGTATGCAACACATAAAACCCAAACTACTAGCAGCAGTGCAGCATTTTCCTTGTTTTTCCCCAATTTGCCCATTTTATTTATGTAAAAGGCATGCAGAACTTACCCTTTTATGATTCATGGTGTCCAAAAATAGCTTACATTGCTTATAGATATCTTGCCCAGGTTTATGATAGGTCTTGAGAAATTCTATGAATTCCTTGGATACCCGATCTGTCTCGATGCTAGCCTGCCTGTTTATAGAAGGGCTGGGAGCCTTGGCTTCTTG
This sequence comes from Zapornia atra, assembly GCA_013400835.1. Classification (NCBI taxonomy): domain Eukaryota; kingdom Metazoa; phylum Chordata; class Aves; order Gruiformes; family Rallidae; genus Zapornia; species Zapornia atra. The sequence goes on from VZTU01033419.1 coordinate 385,421, forward strand.
GATCTCTGCTGGGAAAAATTTGGGCACATCAGATGAGGTTTTTTACACTGATGGATGAATTCAGGAAGCATTTAACAAATATTAAAATTTCAGGCTTTTTTTCCCCAACTGTGCAGATGAATAAACATTTCTTTCTCAAGCTTTACCTATGAAATGCTGGGTATTATTAAACAGAACTCAAGGAAAATGAGTATTCCACTGAAGTGAAACATTTATAGCCACATACCCATTTACACTAATGGCCTTTTACATCAGCAAATGACTGGAACATGGGTTTGCTTCTGGGATTCTTACATTTTCATTCTCAAGCAAGGTTAAGATACCTCTATAAAACATCAAGGCTTCCAGATGGGATTCTGCAGCAGTTTTGGAGTGGCCCCTTTTCCATTCTCCCTCACCTTCACATTCCTGGTCCTTTGCTTGCACCAACACAAGTATTCATTCAACTGCCTCACAAACTGCTTTAAGGAGTAATAGTTTGGGGCAGTGCTAGTCCCAAATCAGTGTTTCTTACAGGGTTATTTCTCAGCTTCCTACCAGGTCACAGGAGCAGCAGCACAAGACAAGAAAGGGGAGTGTGAGGGTGGTGCAAACGCAGCAGCGCAAGGTTGCTGGGCAGCAGATGCCACAGAAGCCCACCTGCTCCTGCAGTGTAAATGAGAACTTGGCCATTTCTGTTTCAGCAAGAGGAAAAGCACTGCATCTGTTCAAGGAAGAAAGTGCTTGGCACTCAGGAAGGAGCTAGGAACACAGACAGCACACAGCAGCACTGGATGCAAGTTTACACAGCTGCAACCATGGAGTTTTTCCACACAAACACATCTGGTTTTCCAAGGGATATGTTTGCAAGTTAACTCTGCTGATCCAATACCTTCACTACCCAGGTTTAGTTCACCCACCTTTCAACTTGCCAGCCAACACTGTTCAAAATGAAGGAATGGATAGAGATGATGTAAATGAACATGATGAAAAAGCAAGCAGCAAAGAGACAGAAAATATCTGTGACCACCATGATACAAACATCTTTCAATCTGCAAATACCAACATGCACAGCAAAAGAGCCTTCTTTCAGTAAGCATCCATGCAGAACTCCAAAATATAAAGAGAGGAAGAAATGGGATTAGTATGCTTAAATTGGTATGTTTAATTGTAATTTGAGGTAGCTTATCAGGGTTTGGGGGTGGTTTTGTTGGCTGTTACTTGCTTTCAAAGCCGTCCAGCACTATAGTAAATTCAAAGCTGTGTGATCCAGTGACTGAGCATTTGACCAAACCACAAGACTCACTAAGACCTCTACACTTCAGCATAACCTTCTCTGGACAGTTTGGTCAGGTACCATTAGGACATTGATGGTATTTGAAGATAAGAATAGAAAAGGGTTTGACAAATATTTACATTTCAATTGTAGCAATAGTGATAGAAAGTCCAAATCAAGTCTCCTTCCTAGTTACACAACACCACTTTTTCCAGAGGGGATTTCCTCCAACCTCCTTTATATCTCAGATTCAAAATAGAAAGTGTGGACAGTATTTGAGCTGAACAGCAACCATTCCTATATGGTGATCTAAATTTGTCACATTGAATATCAGATAACCAGTAAGAAGAGAGCAGAGTTTTGAAACAATAAACAAAGCAAGCAGGTACACTTTGAAAGGATAGAATGAGAAGATTCCTTCCCCGCCCCCCCCCAATTAATTACTGACTTCATCCTAAAGAACAGGATTTCTTTACTCATTTCAACATTCAGTTCACTGTATTATAAAGATACTGAAGATTTATTTACTCATTTCAACCTTCAGTTCACTGTATTATAAAGACAACCACCTCATCCTGGTACTTAACTTTAAGGAATATGAATGTGACTTTTACAATCCTAAATTTAAAATAGGGGGGGTTTTTTTAGTGACTAGAGAGATTATGTCAACTGAGGCCAATTACTGTTCATGGTGGCATTAAAACTGTTAGGATGAACTGTCTTTTTAATGAGTCACACCAAGGACTACATGGAGGCACTGAGAAACATTGTGACTTCATTGATCTCTGTGTTGAAATCCTGATTGAAGGAAAACAAACCTGTCCAATATACATGGATTACTAAGGACTGCAAGAACAAATCTACTTTCAGCAACAGAATATTTTCAGCTTTGCTGCATGAAGTCTTAACTAAAAAGAAGTCATTTATGGAAAAGAAGTTCCATCTGAACAAGTTAAAGAGAACCTAGTAGGTGAGATATGCCAAAATGCAAAGAAAGAATACAAGGAGTTAAAAAGGATCACCTTTACAATGAATAAGCACTATTAATACAAGAAAAACTTTCTCAAGGCATTCTATAGAACTGCTACTTGTCACAGCAGAACATCAGCACTCCAGTAATTCACTATGGTTGTGCCATGATCATGGATCTGAGTCCCAGTAAAGAATTGCACTGTCATTAGCTCTGCTACACCTCCCATCCATCTTCATAGAGTTTGCAAAATAGAAAAAAGTTCTTCAAATTTCTATAGTCAGCAGAGCACATCAAAACTGCAGACATCTAAATCACACAGGACTAGATCCCAAAACTTGCTTGCATCAAGGGGTTTTGCATCATTTTGGTGAAAATGAAACCAGCCTGTCTTGTCTTGCTATGAAATTGTCACCTTGATTAATATAACAAACATCTGGAGATGTACTGAGAATGCAAAACTTCAAGTGTGAACTATTAAATTGAAGTAGCTTTAACTTCTCAGATTTATAATAGCAACCTGGAATTATATTTTAATAAGAACATGAAGCAGCACAGCTTCTACTTCTTAGAAAACTCTTTCTGAAACTGTATAATCCTTCAGATGTCACACTGAGGTAGAGCTCAAAGAAGCTTCAGCTTTATTCCTATATTCTCCATACCAAAAAGCAAAGAATTGGCATAGAGACTCTAGTGCAAGATGTTAGACTTGCTTTTTCTGTCATCTTCTCATTCAACAATGTGAGTTGTAACTGGCACAACCCTAGTTTGTACTTTGCAAAGGCCAAAAAGTAAGCTTTACTACAAATCAAGCAGACAGCTTGCTCAAGCTGTACTGCATTACCTTCAGTAGGGGAAGCCAGTTCCCAGGAGGGAGTAAAAATCTCCTTCAAATCCCTGAGAATGTTATCAGCATTTCGCTCCCTCCCAAGCTGTCCTGGCTTAATGATTTTCTCTTGAGACACTGAAATAAATGCAAAGGCAAGCAAGACACCAGAGAGCAGGAGCATGTCAGGAGAGATGGTGAAGGGGTGAAAAAAAGAAAAAAAAAGGAAAAGGTGGAAAGTGAGAAGAATGAACATTGGAAAAAAAAAGGTTTTAATACATAGCTGAATGCCTCACATAGCCAGCTGCTGCCCATAGAATCATAGAATGGTCTGGGTTGGCAGGGACCCCAAGGATCACAGAGCTCCAACCCCCCTGCCACAAGCAGGGCCACCAACCTCCAGGCCTGGATCTACACAAGGTTGCCCAGGGCCCCATCCAACCTGGCCTTGAACACTTCCAGGGATGGGGCACCAACCCCCTCTCTGGGCAGCCTGTTCCAGCCCCTCAACACTCTCTCTGTAAAAAACTTCCCCCTAATATCTAATCTGACCCTTCCTTCCTTTAGTTTTAATCCATCCCCCTTGTCCTGCCAATTCCCCCTTGTCCTGCCATGGTGTCCATGCACCAAGGTGAATTCTGAGGTGAAACCCAGACATATTTAGAATTTCTCCTTAAGGAAATGCAACATCTCTAAGGCTAAGATACATGAACACTTCTTTTTCTTCTGGAATGCCTCCTCCACAGTCTAGCATTTCCTGGGTTTTTGCCCACGTAAGCTACTGCTACATAAAGGAGTCAGTGCCATTAATCATTCTTACTTGTAACACATTCAGCCAACCACAAACTTGATATTCACAACCCACGTTTGCATAAACACTACAAGTTTCCTTTCCCATTTGCTTTCACCTAAAGGCACCCTGCTTACACATTCCTATTTCCCCCATGAAAGCTGCTGAAGTGATCTGTTATGGCAGCATGACCTGACATCAAAGATCAGCATCTCCATCACACTTAGACATACCAGTTTGAGATGACTGACAGTCAGTACCTTTTCTCCTGCTTTCTTTAGGAAGAGTTCCCCTTTCAGTCCAAACCCACAGTATCACACTATGGTTGAGTCACAGATCTAGCAAGAATTTGTGACATACAAACAAGACACTTCCACTCAGCAGTACAGTGGCAGACCACCACCCAGGAATACATCTGTACTACATGTTTGTGGAAGAACTCCTCTATAACTAACACAGCCACATGTTCAGAAGTGTGCTGTTCCATTAGCAAAACTGCCATCACCCAAAAGCTCACATTTTTCTCTGCTTTTAGCAAGACTTCACCCTTTGCTCCCCACAAACATTATTATGACAACTTTTTTCCTCAAGTCACAGAGCACTACTCTGCCTTTCCAGTACATCTACCAAAAATACTTTGTAACTGAAGTTGTACATTAAAAGCAAAGGAGAAAGTTACCCTTCTTAGCTCCAGCTCTGGATGAAGCAGTGAAGAACTTCTTCACAGTAGTGACCTTTCTTGTTTTCTCATTGGTTTTCTTTTCTTCAAATTTTGAAAAGGTCAGTGACTGTGCCCCCTGGGTACTCTGACTACTTGCATATGCTTCTTCCTCCTCACGCTGCAGCCTGCAATTAAAAAAAGTGTAGGTCATTTTTAAGTGCTTAAAAACAGTAAATAAACTTGGTTCCTGTGCAATAAATTAATTACTCATTTGACATGCTAATTCTCCTCTCTGCCCCCCTTCTTTTCTTGCTTCCTACCACATCTCCCTTCACTACACTACGTCCACTCTTTCCATGTTGCAATGGGGAAAGTGAGGGAAAGCTTAAGATGGCCAGGAAGGATTAAAGAGGAAGGTTGAAAGAGAGGAGGCTGAAGTATAATCATGGCACAGCCCTGAATTTACAAAGGTAGAGGGGAAAGACTGGGAGGAATTCCAATGATTAATTTCAGTTGCCCACCTCCCTTACCACAGGCAATCCTTTACCATCTTACTAAAGCTCAAAACTATGGCTGGCAGCTGAGCAAGTGAAATACCCTTTCACAATCTCAGAAATACTCTGGGAAATAGATCGTTGCTGTCATCATTTGGGTTTGAAGTCTTGCTAATACATATGCTTGTTTGAATGAATGAGGCAAACCACTTCACTGCCATATTAATGAGTGCTTTGAAAGCCAAGCCCATCTTTTAATCCCCATGTTCAAAGTAGGGGAGGGCAAACATACTCATTCTTCTTCACTGGCTACTTCTCCTCCTATGCAAGATTAAAATAGGTTACATCATATTGCCTTCTAGATGCTAAAAGGTTGAGAAATTTTCTTTAAACATCCATCCAGCTCAGAAAGGACCATAAATGGTCTTGCATTTGTAAGCTCTTGGACCATAAATGGTCTTGCATTTGTAATCTCTTGAGGTGGGAATTGTGTCTTATCTGTGCTGACAAGCCTGTCTGCTCACTACAGCAAACAAATGCAGCTGATCTGTTCCTTTAGCATCTCTCCAACAAACAGTTACTGGTTAAAGAATTCCTTAAATGCCCCATTTTATTGTACATCAGTGTTCTAAGACTGACAGTATTACTATCAGGTTTAGTAAAACCCAAGTCCTTATCAACTATTTAAACCAAGTTTATGGCAGAGGAAAAGATGAGTCCTCTGTAGGGTACTCAACAGCTTACCTGGCACCTTCCCATTAAGCCAGAAAAGGTTTCAGGCACTTCTTTCTATATGTCTTTGCAGTTAATCTTTAAACTTTAGAACTTTAAAAACAATTTAGACCTAAAGTAGGGCCTTAGGGTAGGGCCTGTAGGGTAGTCAGATACCAGGAAACTTGTGGCTTCCAAACCATAACCCAACTCAAGTTCAGAGAGCTTCTGCAGGTGTCACTCTCTTCAGGTGGGCTGATGTGAACACAGCACTTCATGCCTCCCCACCCCTCAAATGACCTTGGGTATCATATCAGTAGGTAACTCAAGTCCACTGAAGGGTTCCAGACTGGAGTGCAGACACTTACAGGCGTGCCTGAGTCATTTGCACTTTCCCCCAGAGTTCTGGCATGCACCACTAGCACGTTAAGGTAAGGGTATGTAGAGAATCTGTACCAATATAAACATACAGCCAGCTCAAGTAAAATGCCAGTCAACTCTATATACAGATGCTCCTCCACCTCCAGAATTCCCATAACCCTCAAACAGTTCCTTCTGAGTGGATGTCACATAACTCACACCTGAAGTAAAGGGCAGCTGTAGTACAACAGAGGAAGCTTTGCAGTTTCTCAGGCAGTGGATAATGCTTTTTTGCTTTCTACCCAAAACTAACCAAGAGCAGATGGAGCTTCTCCTATTTCCTCACTGAAGCATAGATTTCCTCCAATACTCATTTGCAGGGTTAAGCATTTCTCAAAGTAGGCTGTTTTGCAGAAAATACATGCTTAGAAAAATTACCTAATCTATTACAGCTAAAGCTTTGATGCTTCTGGGCTTAACCCTGCAAAAGAATGACTACAGACCCAATTTTTTTCATCAGTAGCTGAAATGTAAAACCATCGTGCTGACTATATTCAAGACAATAACTGTGGTCTCCAGAGGCAGAGGTATTTTAATCAAAATTGGCACTTTCACCCTTGTAACTGCTAGCTAGAATTACAGGCTTCAGGATGCAAATTAGGTCAAAGTAGTTGTTGAGAGGTTGGGGGGATGTTTACATTTGTTACTTCACAGACTTTCTTTTGAAACCTCTTAAATTAGAATGTCATAAATATTCATCTTTGCATCAAAAGGAAGATTTTTTTAAGTCCTTCCAGAAAGGTCATATTTGAGAACTACTGATGCAACTGAGCCAGAGAAAAGAGGACTAGAAAACAGGAGACAGGAACAGTATGTAGTGAAGTCACCTCACTGTAAAAGATGAAGGAATAAAGAGGGCTCTTTACCGCTCTGCCAGCTCCCAATCCTCTTGAATCTGTTTCTGCCTGGCCTTATGGTATTCCTCTCTCCAGCACTTGGAGCAAAATCCCTGCCAAGCAGGATTGCCATAGTAACCACATCCCTTCTTGCACAGGAGCTCTGACTGATCAACGTGAATTCCTCTGCGTTCAGATTTCAGGTTCATTTTCTTCCTGTTTAAAGACAAAAGGGTTAAAGACAGAAACAGGGTAACAGCCTGCTAGAAAGAATTTCTTCTGAAGGCTTGTCTTTAAGAAGTCACCTGCTTTAATTGCTGAATAGTTCCACAGTAACAAATCAAAGGCCACAGGAGGAAGGGCAGAGTTATGTAAGGCACAGCCCTGAAAGCCAACTGCAGCATTAGCATATGTTTGCATAGCTTTGACCTGCAAATAGCACCAGACAGCTGTACCAGTCATACAGCTAGGCACACATGTGGAAAAAGGCACAGTGCTCTGATTTCACCAGTGTGTTCTTCTAACAGTCACAGAGGCACAAAGCAACAGAGGGAAGAAGAAACACTGAAAGTTATGGTCACCAGCAAAGAGAAGCAAACCGAGTCAGGGACACAAGGTAAAGAGGTTTGTATTCAGAATCACACTAGTGAAACTTCAGATAACATATCATTGGCTTCAAAGATGTCCTTGCAGCACAGCAAAGTGTCACAGCTAATTCAGGAGGGTACAGGAATATGGATGAGGTGCACTTTTCCTTCAGAATTAAGTTGGGCACCTGTATAACACACAGCTCTGTGGAATTTATATATAGTGAATGCAACAAAAGGATTTCTCTTCATGCCTACCCCACCACCACAGTGCAGAGCCTGTCTCCAATGATCCACCCTCCCCTTTCTTTTCTTTGCTTGACAGAAACCATCCCACATGCCAGCTTGCTCCCAAGGGCATTCCAACTATTTCATCCTAATTCTAAACATTGCATTCATCTTAGGAGAAAAGCAGCACAGGATCACCTGCACTAACAAGTTTAAGGTCTACATATTAAAATATTGACATTTGGACTGCAATGTTGACATACAGAGACCAGAAACATCACAGCATGGCACTGGAAAGCAGTGGGCTGGAATCCAGCCCCCTTTTCTCCCTGTGATCCTCAGCAGACAGCGCTTTGCATAAGCTGAGCAAACACCTCAGCAATTTGGTTCCTTGCTCTCATATTCACAACCAAAGATGTCCTTAGGAGTTCCTTCCTCTAGAAGGAAAACCCCTCATTTTTAAACCAATGCTGCCCCACAGTTTGAAGACCCTCCCCTCCAGCACATTACTTAAGACCACACAAGAAAAACCAAACACGTTGGGGTGTCAGGGAAGACAGCAGGCACCTTGGGTGTCCCTGCCCATAGCAGGGGTTTGGAACTTGGTGGTCTGAGATCCCTTCCAACCCAAAGCAGTCTATGCTTTATATTCTGTTTCCTCAAGTAACGTCTGTGTTAGCTCTACCAGTACACAGATCTAATAGACCAGGTATTAAACATCAAATACTTGTCAACTGCACAGTCTGGGACAGAAATTGCATGTTGGCAGTATCTGGAAACACAGCCCACTCAGAGGCCTACACATGCCCTTTCCCACCAAACACCAGATGATGAGCAAGTAAAAGCTTCAAACTCTTCAGTTGTTCTTGATCCAGTTTAAAAACAACTTCCTAAAACCAGAACCTCCAGCAGCATTTTGATTAGAGGCCTCTATTGCAGATGTCTGCTATAAAAACCACCCTGCACACACACACAATTAATAACATTACCACTAATGGTAAAGCTGATCAGTCCAAAGAGGAGCTATAAAGACATGACAAATAAAAAAGCTTTCATAAGGCAAACTCCAGACAAATTCTACACCCATCAACAGTCACCCAAGGAAATAAAACTCCTGATCCTATCACCCACTACAATGGGGCACTTTACAACAGGTTTGCAATTGAAGTCTGTAGGCCATATTTCCTTAATTCAGGTGCCTGCTGTTCTTATTCAACTGTACTTCTGACACTGATTTTTTGAAAACTAAAGGAGTAGAATGAAACGAACCCATGACTCAAGTAGAATACATGACCTTGCCTCTACCCACATGAACACCTTGCCCTCTGAAAGCTTGACATCATACTCAGTTTCAAGGCCAATTGTGTGCTTCCACAATCTCCACAGCCACACAAAAATTAGCTTTCTGTATCCAGAGCTTTAATCACACACCAGCACCACAATTCCAGCTGACACCCTGCTTTGTGTACATGAGAACTAAAAATAAGGTTCTGTTGAGTGTCAAAGTTCAGGAGCTCTCCTTGAAGTAAACAAGGCAGGTCTCCTAGTAGCAAGACCCTTTTTTTTTTTCCCCCTTTGTCCTTTCATTCTTTCTGCAGAGGTTTGTAAACAGCTGCAAAGCTCAGCCACTAGAAAGCAAGCTGCTCGGTTTCCTCCCCTTCAAGTATTTTCAATTGTGGTTACATCAGTTTCAGATCCAGGGACAAAAGAGGTCACCCTGAATCAATATGAAGAAAGCACATGCTGCACTTAAAGCAAAGGCTTGCTGCTTCCTTCAAAGACACACAGCCATTATTTAAAGAAGGGAAAAAAAAAGCCTCACAGCCAATTCTTGCAGGTCAGTGTTTAAATTTTAACAGATGGAACAACTCAACAAGTTTTAATAAACAAGAGTATGAAAAAATCCATCTCAACTCAACTTTCTGCAACTAAATCACTGTCTACTTTATGATCTTTCATTCCTAAAAATGTTTTGTTGGAACTTTTGAGTATCTGAACCAGTCTTTTATCTTTCTTCCCTCCTCTCCAACTAAAGGTGTATCATTTTTTATTCAAAGAGCAATTCCTCACTGTATTTGCACAGTCACAGCTCTTATTTTGCATAGTCAAGCCTCTTATTTTCATTCCTGCCCAAATGCCTGCTCTGGTCAAAGCTAACTTCCATGTAAATAACCCAAAACAAAGGGTCAATGTATTGTTCTCCTAGAGCTGGAGAGGTAAACAGCTCTGCAGAGCTCCCATACTGCCTGACCACTGAGAAGTTGGGAAAGCAACAATAAGGAAGGTAAACTTCCATGTTAAAAATAAAGACATTTTAAAAATTAAGTAAGACCAACAATAAAGCCCCAGAAGATCATAATTAGAACTTACTAGTACAATGTGGAGAGGTGCATTTGCACCAAACGTTTTTTTAATCTCTTGTATCTCAACAACTGCAGGAAACACCATGTCTCCCTCCCAGGGGCAAACACCTGGAATGTCAAGTGTATTTGTACTCTATGTTACTTTGTTCAGGAGGGGCTTCAAGCAGTTCTGCTGTGAACACAGTGAGGGAAAGCAGAAATGACACTTTCTTACACATTTCCTCACAACCACCACCAGACAGAATCTTCTCTCAGGCATTTGTGTAACAGTCCCACACCTCAGACATGATTGCTATCTATGGAAATTAGCAGCGCCCCTTCCAAAAGCTTAGAAAAAGAACAGGCCCTTTGACTTGGTCACTAATTGATAAAGTCCCCTTTTTCCTTGTTACTGATTTGCAAGTAAAAGCTTCTCCTCTCCCATTTTCCTCTGAAATGGAAAAATGGAAAACACCTAACCTCCTTCACAGTCTGTAAACTCCACCTAACCCACTGTGTGTGTGGGGGGGGGGCTTCTTCGAGGGTCACTGCTAACGCCTGTGTCACATCATGGCTGCAAAAGGGGATTTATTGTGGGCAGTTCCAAGACAGAATGCTGTCCCATTGCAGGCAATCGGTGTATCTGTCCCACAGCTAACAGAGGACTAGACTGTATGGACACCAAAGAGCTCCTTGTCATACTGCCACATCCATTCCCAGGCCAGTACCCATCTCTGGGCTGCCCACGACCACGTCTTATTGTCAGGGAAGACAGCAGGCCTGCTCGCGGCCTAGCTCTCTTCTCCCAAGATTTAGGCCCTGACAATATCCTCCTGTTCCCATGAGACAGGAAAAGTTCCTCATGCTGAGGGGAACTTAATAATCACATTCCAAAAACACAGCAGCCTTTTTATAGGGGTACAGGCCACCCTAAACCAAGAAGCAGTTATGGGAGTAACGGAACATGTTAAGAACCAGCCAGAATAAGATGGTCAAAACCAGCAGGTGTTCAGATGCTTTTAGGCATCAAAGGGAAACTATTTAGCTATAAGATATGTTTATCAGAACTTGTTATAATCACCAATCAGTGGGGTGTGAACAGTGTGTGTAACCGATTAGCAGTTGTTTAGCTTGCCACATTTGCAGTAACAAATGTCTAGAATCTGTGTGATTCCACCCAATAAAATGGCTTCACCTAAAATTCATATGGAACTGCATGTTGCTCTTTGCCATTCACCACATCTTTCCAGGCTGTTCTAGATGCTGAGCTTTGTTTCCCAAACTGTAGGGATACCCAGAGCAGATGAATACTGGAGCAGTGTCGGCAGAAGGGGCACATGATACAGCTTATGTTAGATATATTCAGTGTTGTGCATCAGAGCTCTCTCATGATGGATCAGATTTCCTTGTGTAGCTTTTTCATACTCAATTTAAAGAGTATTTAGTTTTGTTACGATGTCTAATGTGACAAAACCCCACAACACAGGCCCTACTGTGGTTTAATTCAAAACTAGCTTTTTACTTGCTTAAAAGCAATTCATTCTGAAGGTCTTGAAGACATGTTCCTACCAACATATTTTTCTTCTTGTATACAGGCTATTAATTTTTCTTTTTATTCAGCATTCATTTTTTTCCTTTTTATTCAGTAGGATTTTGAGCACCCATTTCCTTAAATACTTTTTAAAAGTGTAATATCAACTCAGAGGTTTCTCATCCCTTGCTCAGACCTCTAGATTTTTCCTGGGAAGTTGGTCACCCAAGAACAATGCCCAGTAAGTCGTAGATCTTACTTAAGAATGGAAATTCACATAATTTATTTTTAGGAAGGGTGAACCAGCTGTCTGCCCAGCAGTTCCTCTGTGACTCTGTCAAAACTGCAACTGAAAACGTATGCACAAACAGTACAGGGGTTTGGTTACCACAGTCATGGATGTACAGACACCAGAGGCAAAACCAGAAAAACCAACTTTTCTGCAAAATGCTGCTGGCCAACAGCCACATCACTTTCCCTGGGTGACAATTTGCCTTTGAAGACTTATTAAAGAAAACACAGAAAGAGTTAAGACATGGGAAACATGCATTCTGTTACAAGTGTTACCAAAGAAAAAGAACCAAGATGTTAAGGTCAGCCAGGGAAGGATGGGGGGCCAAGGGGAATGGCACATGACTCCTTGGGGGTGAATGGAGGAAAGAGGAAGGGGCTGTTTTGGGCTTTTTTAAAGAAATGTTTTCTGTAGCTGGCAGTGGATCTATGCTGAAGGGGGTCCTATTAAATTGGAGGTCCTTTTAAATTAGAAGGGGGTAGATTTAGATTGGACATTAGGAAGGACTTCATCGCTATGAGGGTGGTGAGGCACTGGAACAGGCTGCCCAGGGAAATGGTGGAAGGACTTGGATGGGGCCTTGAGCAGCCTGGTCTAGTGAGAGGTGTCCCTGTAATCTATAATCTTAATGCCCTACACACAGATGGGAAATGGCCATAAACACCAGAAAGCAATCTACAAAAGTCACCAAAGCTCAGGCAACAAATCCTTCTTCATGTCCCACCTTAGATGCCCACATTCCTGTATGGATCTAGTCCTGAGTACATCAGGCTGGATGTCCAACCTGTGGCATCTTGACTGCTCATGTAAAAAGGACAGTTATTCTGCAACATCAGTGCAGGAAAAACCCAGATTGCACCAACACAGAAATAGGCAACCAGATCCTAGTTCTTCTTCCCCACCCCCACCCCTTGATGATCTTCCGTTATAGACCCGTGGAACTGAAGATAAAACCTTCATAACCCATGCCATTTCACAATTAAAGCTGTGGTTTAAGAAGAGAGCTCAAAAGTTTGCCAACACCTGATGATCACTTACAGTTATCTTGATATGCAGGCCAGTTACATAAAGCACAAACCTAGCTCTAAGTTCCCAAAAGGTGCTCTCTCCTCCAATTATAAAACCCTAAATCCTCAGGCCGTTTTTATCAGTATCCCATAATAGGGTCTAAAGCAGCAGCAATTATTGCTCCAGGACATTGCACCTTTCATATCAGAATCAAGGCTCTCAACAACAGCAAAAGACTGTATTCTAATTTTCACACAGCCCAGATTACCAAACAGCTGGGAAAATTCATGGTAAAGTTATTAAAGCAGGCAGCAGAGTCACAGCAAAGAGCCAGTGTGTCCTTAGCTTTTATGTGGTGTGAAAAAGGGGCTTCTTTCATCATCTGTCACTACAGGCTGACTCAACACACACATGAAAGAGGCTACCCTTACGTAACAAGTTCTTTTCAGCAATAAACCCAAGATCATTTTTCTAAGGCATTATGTTTTCCAAAGGCTGCAGGCACAGGTTTGGCTTCAGGAAAGGCACAGTGTGTGACATGAGGTTTAGAAGTAGTATGGATTTATCATGAGCTCAGGCACCACTGGCTTGTTTTTCCTGTTCCCCTGTTAACATGTACCTACCTTACTTCCCAGGGACCCAGTAGGCAAACAGATCCCTTTACTGTCAATGCAGATTGCACTGCTGCCACAACCAGAAGATACTGACTTTTTCATAAACTATTTATTAGTCCTGGATTGTTTAGGTCACCTCTGATGGAAGAGCTAGCTGAAAAAGCTCACGTATCAAAGCTCAGGAGAAAGGGGGTGTCATTTAATCAATCCATGGATGCCTTTAGGAAGGGATACCCATAAGTCAATTCCTAACTATTGCAGGCTATGAAAACCAGTTTCTAAATAACTCTGCATGCTAACTCTGGAAATGAAAGCAGTGCCTTTGTTCTGTAAACAAGTTTCAATATTGGTACCAAAGTTCATTAAGCATATGTAAAACCAGAAAAAAACTCAAACAGGCAGGCTGACACAAAGGTACAAAACTCATTTGACTCCTCTGAAGCCTTCTACACCTTTTGACCACAAACAAAAAACTGTTTGGACATCTCCTGATGCCTGAACCCCTCCTTTTGCTTTTGGATTGAGCTGGTTCCCCCACCCCCCATCTATTTACCTTACTCTTATTTCCCAAAATCAACAGTTTTCTCCAAACAATCTTGGCACAACTCTTAACAACAGCCTCCCCAGGCCTTTTCACTGCACTGATGCAAAAGTGATTTGACTTTTCAAGTTTAAGTCTTCACAGCACTTAACGAACACCTTGCATTAGTTCTTCTCATTAAAAATATACCACGGTGCTCCAAGGAGCACTCACATCTCATGTGGTATTGTGCACCATCCCCAAACATGGGATTTCAGAGCAGGGAAAGAACAACAGGGGAAGGTTTCAAACAGACAATTCCTACAGTAACAGTTGCTGGTTTACATTTTATTGCTGCCTGAACAGTCTACATCAGATCAAGAGAGTAGCGAGTCCCACCTAAAACTGCAGGAAACCTCAGTTACTGAGGTATTTCAATTTGTAAGGTGCTTTAGAAGGGGTGGAAGGTCAGGATTGGGTGTGGGTCTCTAACAACTGCAAATTTTACTTATGGAAAACCATTCTTACAACAGGTATGTATAGCAAAGAGCAGCCACAGACCCAAACACCACAAAATTCAGAGCCATGGAAGCGTTGAAATAGTCATGATTCATTTGTAACCCTAAACATTCAGGCATGTAATTAGCAGAAGGGTAATTAACCATGAGTTAATTTCCTCTGAAGGAAAGGGTGGGTCAGTATGATCTAAGAGACTCATGAACAGAAAATACAAAAGCCATTAGACAACTTCCAAATGAGGAAGGAAACACGCCTGCTTATCTCTGCAGAAAGAGCCACAACGGGTCTACAGTTTTCAGGCACGTCTTTGCACTTGGGTTGGAAGAATCCAACCCAAGTGGCAGTGGCTCTGGCAGCTGGCAAGGCCAATAGGATCCTGGGCTCCATCAGCAGAGGGGTGGCAGCAGGGACAGGGAGGGGATTGTCCCTCTCTGCTCTGCCCTCCTGAGGCCCCAGCTGGAGTCCTGTGTCCAGAGCTGGGGCCCCAATACAAGAAAGATGTGGGGCTGTTGGAGAGGGGTCAGAGGAGCCACGAGGATGCTCAGAGGGCTGGAGCAGCTGCCCTACAAAGAGAGGCTGAGGGAGCTGGGCTGGTTCAGCCTGGAGAAGAGAAGGCTGTGGGGGGACCTCATTGCAGCCTGCCAGTCCCTGAAGGGAGCTGATAAGCAGGAGGGGATTCAACTTTTTAAAAGGGCAGATAATGGCAGGACAAGGGGGATGGATTAAAACTAAAGGAAGGAAGGGTTAGATTAGATATTGGGGGGAAAGTTTGTCACAGAAAGAGTGGTGAGGTGCTGGAACAGGCTGCCCAGAGAAGTAGTGGGTGCCCCATCCCTGGAAGTGTTCAAGGCCAGGTTGGATGGGGCCCTGGGCAACCTTGTGTAGCTCCAGGCCTGGAGGTTGGTGTCCCTGCCTGTGGCAGGGGGGTTGGAGCTCTGTGATCCATGGGGTCCCTTCCAACCCAGACCATTCTATGATTGTAGCTATTTCCTAACACCACCAGTACAGGTTGCAAACTAAGGAGCAGTCATTAACTGTGATGACAGACACCCAATCTGATCAGCCACCTGAAAATAACCTCACTGTTCCGTAATGTCATTTGGTAAAGGGAAATTGCAGCCACGACTTAAAACCTCTGAAACCCAATGACGAAGAGGCTTCACCACTTCACCCACAGAGCTACCACTTCACTTCAGCTTCAAGACTGGCGACCGATGTCATCTACCTGGACTTGTGCAAGGCTTCTGACACGTTCCCCCACCACATCCTTATCTCTAAATTGGAGAAAGGTGGATTTGATGGGTGGACTATTCAGTGGATAAGAAACTGGTTAACAGAGTGTAGCCAAAGGGTGGTGGTCAATGGGTCTGTGTCCAGGTGGAGGCCGGTGACAAGCGGTGTCCCCCAGGGGTCTGTCTTGGGACCAGTGCTCTTTAGCATCTCTATCAATGACATCGATGATGGGATGAGTGCACCCTCAGCAAGCTTGAGGATGACACCAAGCTGAGTGGTGTGGTCGACACCCTAGAAGGAAAGGAGCCATCCAGAGGGATCTTGACAGGCTGGGAAGATGGGACAGGGGAACCTGATGAGGTTCAACACTGCCAAGTGTCAGGGGTTGCACTGGGGCTGGAGGAATCCCAGCCAGAGATACAGACTGGGAGAAGAGCTTCTGGAGAGCAGCCCTGCTGAGAAGGACTTGGGGATTGTGGTGGGTGAGAAACTTAACATGAGGCAGCAGTGGCTCTGGCAGCTGGCAAGGCCAATGGGATCCTGGGCTCCATCAGCCTGGCGTAGTGTGGATTCAGGAATTAACAGGCTGTGTCTCACCATCTGCATGGGACTCAGAATTGCACTTTGAAGCAAAAATCACAAGAAATATCTAAAACCCACTTTGTACCATTTGACTGGGAGTTCTGGTAAGACTATGAAGAGGATTAGCTTCCAAAGTCTCCTCAGAAACAGCAGCAATCGGCTTCTACATGCTCTGTGTTTTTTGCCACATCAACCATGCTCACCTGGATGATGTGGAAAAAACCCAAAATCTGCTATAACCTCAGAGAAAAACTTCAAAATATCTTCTGCACTTTGTCCCTGACTTCACAAGCACAATTTTTAGGTCTAGTTTAGGTCACAAGTTGTCCATTGAGAGGGGAAAAAAAAAAAACCCAAGCCAAAGCATATTTAGGGATCACACAGCAAACAGCAGAAGGGGAAGGATGGAACCAAGAAATGCTCTTCTAGATTAGATAACACTGCAAAACAAAATTAAACACCAGACTCATGGACTATCTTCAAGTTTATAATCACAGATTGCTGCACAAATCAATCTTATGAATTGGTGTAATTAGCTTTATATTTCTATTCTTCCCTTCTATTGCATGCTGGTTTGGGTCTTTGTCAGCAAAGCTTTCCATTGAGCTACAGTTCTCTTCCTAATCCTCCTCCCTGCAAATCACTTGTGTAACCATGTCTGGAAGGCAAATCCATCCAATTCCTGGGTGAAGTGCTGTTCCTGGAAAACACCACGTCCTTCTACGCTGATCCATCATTAGTCCCAAAGGCATCTCAGGTAACTGGAAAACCACCAGCTGCTTGGTACACATCCCAGTCCCAGAGTACTGGCGTGAGGAACTGCTAATACAAAGCGCTGCTCTGAGAAGAGCTTTGTGACTAAGACCAAACAGGGAAAGTACAGCAAGCTGCATCACTAATGGATTTAAATCACCATCTCTTTTCCCAAAACTCTTCAGTGCTGCTAATTCCTAGCACTGGGACAGAACTGGGACAGAACTAGGCCCCACTCAGCCCCCAAAAAGGATTTGAATTTCGCCTGTAACAAGCTCCTTAGTTAATCCAGCACCCCATGAGACAAGCGATGATGCTCCCACCGCAGACCAAGGCAGCCAGGACCAGCAGTTTACTTCAGCGTGGAACCACTCCCTAAGCAAGTTTATTCCTCTTCCATGGAGTGAGTCATGCACCCTTCCTATCTCACACCCTCTCCGAAACATCCAGCCGCTCCCTGCTGTGAAGGAACAACCTGCACACCACGCAAGGAGCTCACAGCGCTGACAAACACCCACCAAAGCAGCCGAAATGCACTGCTCAGCATCTCAGATACACACCAAACTTCAGTCAGGACTGAGTTTAGAGGACTTTGATCCCTGATCTTACAATAAGAAGCCGTGCAGTGGTAACACTTCAAAGCAAAGCCAAAACCCCCGGGGAACCGAGCAGGGAAACAGGCCGAAGGGGCCAGGCTGCTCAACTCACTGGGAACCTTTACCCTGACCGGCTGCTGAAACGCGCCCCTTCAATTAGGAAATAATAAACAGGCGCGTTATAAATGCACCTTCGCCGTAGGAAAGCCGTTTACCCCAGTTTCCCTCTGTCCCGCTGCGTGCGGCCCGCTGACACTTCACCTCCGGGGCGCGGGGAGCCCTTCGCACAGCCCCGGCCCCCCGGGAAGGGCCAGCAGTGCGGCGCAGGGTGCGAAGCCCCCTCAGCGAGGCGGCGGGACCCGCCTCGGCGCGGGCGCAGACACCCCACCGCCGAGATTCGCTAGGAACTGTAACGGCCGGCGGCGGAGAGGACCTGGGGGGGACAGGGTGCGGGACAGGGGCCTGGGGCGCTGACAGCCCCTGGGCTGTCACTGCGCGGCACCGCGCGGCTGCCGGGGGAAGGGGCTGTCTCGGCGGGGACACCCCCTCCCGCAGCCGGACCCAGCGGCACCGGGCAGCCCCTGAGACGGGCCCGACCCGCCGTTCCTCAGCGAAAAGCTGCAGCTCACCGGTAGCCCCGGGCGGCGGGGCCGAGCCGCCGCTCCGCTCCGCGCTGCGCTACGACCCTCCCGCGGCGGCTCTTCCCTCTCGGCGCCCAGCGCTTCCTGCCTTCCGCGGCGGCGGCGGAAGGGCGTGGCGTCACTTCTGGGGGCCGGGCCTTTTCCCGGAAGGAAGCGGAGCTGGGCCTCGCAAGCCTCTTCCGGTACTGCCAGGAGCCTGGGCTGGCCCCGGGGCGAACGGAGCGTCGGGGGGCTGGGGCAGCATCGCCGGGGCCGTTTCCCCCTCTGCATCCCGTACAGGCCGGAAGCGGAAGCACATCCACCGTCTTTTGGGCTGCGTCCTGCTCGTCCCCAGCGCCTGCCCCCTCCAGCTCACCGGGCAGCGCCGCTCTCCCCTCGGCCACGCTCCCGGCCGCGGGCCTCAGGCCCCGGCGCTGCCCCCCGAGCGCCCGGGTGTCTCGCTGGCTGCAGCAGAAAGCGGCTGCTGCTGTTTCAGACGGACTCTTCCTTCCCCTCGGTCACACGGGGCTGCGGGGGGGGGGGCTGTTCCCCTGCCTTTTAGCCTCTCGCAGCGGGGCTCCACCCAGACCTGGGACAGGGGGGACGGCGAGGAACATGTTACTTCAGGTGTTTCAGAAACCAGGGGGAAACGCTGCTGAGCGCAGCCAGCCAGAACTCTGCCGTTCTTTTCGAGGCCTGCCCAAGCAGGGGCAGGGACAGAGCATCCCTGGGCCGATTCACAGGAACGGGGGAGCACGGGGGAAGGAAGAGCACGGACGATCCCGCACGGGTTGGGTTTTCTGAGGAGGCTGCAGACCCTGCCTAAGCGCCATCTGTTAAGGGAGTGATGCTGAGCGAGTTAGTGATTGGTGCTGCTAAAAGAAGCCCGGGCTGGAGGCTGGTGTCTCAGTTTCATGCAAAGCAAACTCACTGTTGCAGGAGGGAAAACAGTGCCTGAGGACCAGGTTAGCCAGATCCCAACAACTGGCAGTGTAATACACTTTTATTGCACAATACAAACTCCATATCCACATTTTCTTTTACATATCTTAAATTAAAAAAAAAAACCCATAAGGCTAATCTACAGTAACACACTACAGTACTCACAGGAATAAACTTCACACATTAGTTTGCTTAAAAACAAAACCCATTTGGAGATAATTCCAAACCCTGATCGTCAGCATCCAGGCTGGATTTTCAAAGGCATTACAGGTTACAATGCATAGACACATAGAATTTATATTTCAGCAAACCTAAATCCATTTACAAAAGTCACAGTGAAAGTGGAGGTAAACTTAGACTAAGCTTGTGGAAGTAAAATGACCACGAACTGCTGTTCTGGAGAGCAATTTCACTTTGAGGACTATACACAGAAGATAACCACAGAACATGGTTGTGCTCTGAAGTCTTGCTTAATTATAGAAAGATAGTGAAAGGCTGGAGGGTTCTTTCTGTTTATTAAATGAAATTGTGAATCCATAGCCCAAACCTCAGAACTATCCTGGGGCCTCTCTGCTGTGTGTGAACCTGAAAACCTTTACCCTTGTTTACCTGCAAATAACTAGAGATCAATACAACGCCAGGGTTCAGTTATACCAACCCTAACTTAAAGCCAGTGGGGTCTAGAAGTTGTCCAGGGTAAAGTAGTTATTAAATTAATAAAGTAAAAGAAGATATTATGATGAGTTAAGAGGTCATCATTCTGCAATCCTTGCTCTTAAGCCTTCTCTTAGTGTCCCAAGCTTGATTACTCTGCCATGCATCTGACCTCAGGCCTCTGGATACCAATGCTGAAATTCAAGCAGCGTGACCTCACAGTCACCTCACCCATCACTGCTGTTCTTTCCCAGTGCAATCCACAGCTGCTGGATCTTCCCCACCCACTTGCTACCTCTCACCACAACGCACTTAGCACATGGATGAACATGGTCAAGGCTAGCTGGGCTTCCAGACAGACCTGGCATAAATGGTGAGCAATGTTCCTCTGCCTCACATGGCACAAAGGCTGAAATACAATGGAGAGAACACTCTGCAATGCAAACAATTGGCTCTGACATAGGATTTTCCCTGTTGGCATTTCCATCACCTTCCTCAACATGTCACCTGTTGTCACGTTCTGCCAAGGAGGAGGAAGAGGTGACTCAGATTTGCTGATGGTCTTTGTTGGAAATGAGGTGAATGCAACACCTGAAGTCCCTGGGTAAGCAAAGGCTTTTAGTCCATAGCAGGGCTCCCTGGCAAGTGACTGGGTACCAGGAATGCTTATGACTTGAATGAGATGGGGAGATGTCTGGCGTCTCTGGTTCGTAGGAGAGCTCCTCTGCAGACCCTGCTCAGTAGCACTTGTGTTGGCCCTGTCAGTACAGCCCACCCAGGGGCAGTTTTCTCTCAGGTCATCATCCCATGTGTCCTCCCACCAGGTGACATGTAGCATAATTTGGGTGAACAAGGTTCTATGTTTAGCATTATCTCTATAATCTTCATTAGCATATGCAGGGTCTTAATGTTAATATTCATTTCACAGTTAATGAAGCAAAAGGTCTCATTTGAGGGACAATTGCCTTGAAAAGTATGGAAACCATCTTTGTGTGTATTCCCCTTCTCTAGCCAAAACAGGGCTGAGCTCAGAGAGTTTCCCTTCAGGGGCTTTGCATCTTGCAGTGAGTGTTTGAATCGTTTCTGGAAAGGCTCAGGGGATCTCCACCCTGCCCAACACTCCCCCCACACCCTGTTCCCTTATTGAGTCTCACCTCTGGTCACTGTCCATACTACTCTGAGCAAATAGTCCTTTGTTCCAGGGGGCTGTAAGTTAGCCTGAGCATTCAAGCTATTGGATCAGATTGTTTTTCTTCTGGGTGGTCTCCTACACCTGTCCCAGGTCATCTATAAACAAGAATGTGCAGTGAGAATAAAGCTGGGATGGAAGCTGCCTTGGGGTTAAAATGCCAAGCCTGGGAAAGCATGACCTTTAATTGTATCAGTAATTGTATTTTTTTTAAGAAAGAAAGCAAATGGATGTGAGATCATGCACTTATCCTGCAGCTTGCAGCAAGCACTTAAAGAGCCCTCAAACCCCAAAATACAGGTAACTTAGCCTGACTACATATTACTATGAAATGGATTTGAGCCCTTAAAAGAACTAAGAATTTACATTTAACAGTCTGTAGAAAAAAGTAAAGCACAAGAGTGAAATTAAAGTGATGATGCTATAAAGACAATTTTAAACATTCATTTATTCAGGTATTTTTGTTTGTAATAAGATTTTCACCATTTCCTCAGCAACTCTCAGTCACCATACTGTAGCATTAAAACAGACTAAATATTCACCTTGCAAAAAAAGTTGAAGGTGCATCAGAGATAAGTAAAGCATTTCTTGCAGATAAGAGCTGTACATCTTAAAGGTCAGAGAAAGGAGCAAGGACCAAGGGGGAATCCAGCCAGAGTCATTATCTCACTGTGAATCTTCAGGCCAGCACCTCCTTATGCCTCTTACAACTCATCTAACAAAGGGAGATGTGGATAAGAATCTCAGCTAAGTCTTCCTTCAGAGTAAGGATTGTCCCTGGGGAAATACACTGTAGAACTAATTCCCTCTCACTTTCTTATGTGCAAAAAAAAAAACCCCAGCACAGGCTGGATGCACAGGATACATGTGAAAGAAGCTGTACACAGTGATGAGGAACCCCACTCAGCTTCAGATTTCAGTAGGAAAACACAAATATATGGAGAGCCATGAATGTAAGAACTGGCCAGCTCCTCTTGCCTTTTGCAATACCTACACTGGAACCATCTGGCTCAAAACAGATTAGGGCTTAACAAAGTTTGGAGTAGTTTAAAACAACACCCTTCCAAGTTTGCTGGAAGATCAGCACATTTCTCCTATGACAGGAGTCTCTTTTGTCTTCAAAGACCTGTGTTAGCCAGAGCCAAGCCTGACTGCTGTGTTTCACTGCTGAAGTGATAGGCATGTAAAAGCAGAGCAGAAGAATGAAGACTGCAACTGGATTAACAGATGCTGATTCTCTTGATAGACTCTCTGTTGACAATGAAGGAAGATTCTTGATTTGCCTCTAACTGTAGCAGCTGTTACTTTGTCATATATTGAACACCTCTGAGATGAGTGATTTTACAAAACAGGGCCAGGGGATAGCTAGGGCATAAGGAGGCTTATCAGAAAAACAGTGTTTAACTCAACCCTTGCCTCTCAGCCTAGTTTCAGGGAAGAGTATCATACAACAACAAACCCTAAAATATATCCACATTAAATTCAGGTATTTGCATGTATTACATCATGAGGTGTCTTCCATGCAGACATCCTAAAGCTGAAAAAAACCCAGTCCTAAAACACATCAAAAGGGGGTTATGCAGAACTTTCTGCTGCATTAACTTGACTGCTTTTGCTATCTGGATAACTAAGACCTGGAATCTCCCCAAACAAACCAAAGAACCCATGGCCTCATCAACACAGAAACTAATCCCTCATGATAGCTTTGGATGAAAATCAGTTTGAAAGAAAGAAAGAAAGAAAACAAAAAAAGGCAGCCAGCAATCTCAGAAGAAAATATGAGGACAAGAGGGAATTCACTAATGTTTCAAAGGCTCCCCAGAGCAAAGATCCTCCAAGGAGGATGGAGGTTCAGCAAAGAGTATTTCAGATTACTCAACAGAGTATTGCTGTATTCAAGCTAAGAAGCCTGCGCTGCCTCTCCCTGCCCCCTCTTCACTGGCCTTGGTGCCTGCAGAGTTGCTTGTATCTTCTCACTCCCTTCTCTGGGGGCACAAAGCAGCTGCTTGTGGGTTTTTTAATCCTAAATGTGATTCCCAGAGGCGCTGTGACCATCGCTAATGGGCTCGGCCTTGGTCAGCAGCGACTGCAGCCTTGAGCTGGCTGGTGTTTGCTCTGTGGGGCTGCAAAGAGCTTCTGGCTCCTCCTTGCAGCAGCCACCCCTGCAGCCCCGCTTCTCCACCAGCCATGCAAAACTGCAACATCACTGCAATCCAGATAAGCAATCTGTGCTTTGAAAATATTCAAGACTTCTTATTTGAGGTTTGAGGTGGGGGAAGTTGATTCTAATCAAGGTTAAGACCTTGGAAACCAAAATGGCATGTATACAAAATGGGAAATGTCTTTCCTTCAAACTCCATGAGCTGAATGGACTGATATGCACTGTCCACTGAATGAACTGACACCCTGATATTCATAGCAACATTGTATGGATGCCATGAGACCCTTTGCTCCATGGGCTCTTTGTGGTGTCAGCTCACAAACACAGGGTATCTGGGACAAACACAGGGTATTTGGGACAAACACAGGGTATTTGGGACAAACACAGGGTGTTTGGGAGCACGGGAGTGGAAAAAGTAGCTACATAGGTAGTGAAGTGGCAAAATAGCCAAGGAGGAGAAGCACAGAGAATCAGGGAACTATGTTCTAGCAAACCTCTGGCCTAGCCAGATAGAAAGAAAAGGCCTTAAAAAAAAAAAAAAAGCAGTATTACATAAGCATTGTGTTTAATTAGACAATTAGAAAGCATTCATGATATACAAAACCATCAATCATTTTCATCATGGATTTAGTAGATCAGCTACTCACATTTTTGTTGCAAATGCAGCAGTTTCAAAAATGACACTCTACGCTAGGAAAAGTCAGTAACGTTCTATAAACCAGTTATTAGATCCTACTCCCCTGACAGCCACCTGCACAACAGCTTCTGTTTCTGTCAAAAAATGAATACATATTAGGCAATATTATCTAAATCATTGTAAACAAAGACTGCTTAGAACAAGTGTAGTCAACAACAATGATGTTGTTAACTACTTGCACGAATCACAACACAGGATGTATGTGTTTAATGAAAGCGTGTTGGCTCAACTCTGTGTTTTCAGTATTGCACTTAAATGTTTGCTCTTCCAGAGGATCTGAAGGGTGAAAGCCTAAATTAAGATGCAACTGATATGAACCAGAGATTTTATCTTTTTAAGTTAGGTAGTCTTCCTTACTTATTTAAGCAATAAACAGGAATGTTCTAAAATATCAGTGTGTGCACATTAAGAAATAGCAAACATGATTGAAACAGAAATTTCATCAAAGAGGAACAGCAGAAAAATTCTTAAAGCCAAACAAACCCCATACTGTGTTCCACTTCTTAAGAGTCATAGAATCATAGAATGGTCTGGGTTGGAAGGGACCCTAAGTATCATAGAGCTCCAACCCCCCTGCCACAGGCAGGGACACCAACCTCCAGACCTGGAGCTACACAAGGTTGCCCAGGGTCCCATTTAACCTGAACACTTCCAGAACACATCCACTACTTCTCTGGGCAGCAGTTAAGAGTGCTGAAATTCAAACCAGACTTTGGCCCCATGTAAATACACACATGGGAAAGTGGCAAAACCCACCGAATAACCCAGTAAAACTGCACTTGTCATTGTAGTCTCTAAATAAACTGATACTGAAAACCCTGAACTTGGATGTTTCAAGTACACAAGCAGCCAAAACTCTGGAAGCTTCAGCTTTAAATCTTACATCCTTTTATTAGAAATTGTGGTCCACAGTTCAAGATTCCCTGGGAAAAAAAAAATGAAACCAAAGCCAGCAGAGCAGAGAAGAAACCAGGCAAACTTCCTCTAATTTTAGGGAAATTTTACTAGTCTCAGTTTGACATTTAATTTTGCCTTGTCAAATACAACAACTTGCAACACAAAGGCCCATATTTAAATAAACAATTTAGATGAACTTAAAATAAGATCCAAATGTGCTTAATACCCTCCTTCCCCCATTTCAAAATTGAAGCTCTGCACTTGAAATTCAGCACTTGACAATGATCCTCTGTAAGTAAACATTTTAAAAGAGATTATTAGAATTCTCTGTCCTGTCCTGGTTCTGGCCAGGCCAGAGTTAACCTCCCCAAGCAGCCAGCACAGGTGAGCTGTTAGCCCAAGCTGTTTTCCACACCACCTGATATCACTCCCCCAAAAAGGGACTGGTTGGGGAGGGGTGCTCCTGGGTGCTTCCAGGGCAGTCAGAGTGTGGCTGGGGCACTGGGTCAGTCCTCCTGTGGTGCTGTACTCTGGGTTACCATTGGGTGTGAGTGAAATTTGCTGAGGGCTGTTATTGCTGCTCTTTCACCATGCTTTTGTCAGTGAACTGTCTTTATCCCAACCCTCAGAGGCTCCATCTGGTTTTCCTCTGGGAGCGAGCGAGTGGCATGTGGTGCTCAGCCACTGTCTGGGGCTCAGCCACCACAGCCTCCACCTCAGAGAGACAACCTACTAAAAATTCCTATATTAAATACATGAAAGTGTGCAGTACTACAGCCGCAGTAATACAGCTCTGGGATGTGGTTACTGATGTCAGAAGTGCAACCAGTACCTTCTGACAAGAATATGACTCAGGGATGGCTGCCTCTTTCATTGCAGAAAGAGATTTACTACTCAGGTATACTGGTTGGGAATTGGAGAGATATTTGAATATGAAGGTTGATTCTTTCTTCTTCCTGGTATTACCCAAGGAAGGGTGAAGAAGAATGTTAAAAATGAGACTTAATTGTCTAAAGAAGGTGAGGTGAAGGAAGCACTTGTCTAGTGTCATCGTTTGGCTAACTCTAAAACAAAGTTTAATATCACAGAATGTAAAAAGAGTCAGTAATAAAATAATATACATTAAATATTCCTCTTACTTCTGCTAATACGAACATACATTTAGGGGTTTCTCATTTACCAAAAGCCTTTGCAAATGACCTGATTCTATAGAGCTTCTTTTTTTTGTAGATACTGTAAACATTTAGAATTTCTAAGGCTAAAAACAGGCACAAATCTTCCATGAACAGTTATTATTCCTAAAAGCATTAAGGAATATATTCCAAATCGGCTATTCCTTTTTGTAACAATGGAAATAATTGAAGTATAATATTATAATTCACAATGCATATTCTTAATTAAAAAAAGAAATATAGCTTAATCGTGACAACAATAATATATAGGGAATGCTCCTATTTTTTTCAAATGGTCTATTACAACAAAATTACATTTCCAGAATCTCTGTGCTGGGTGTTACTCGATTTTATAAGGTGGTAAGTTTAAGTAGTGACTAAAACATTTCTAAGTGGGTGAAATTCAACCACGTTGCACCAGCATTATTAGCACCCCAGCTTTCTAACAACGCAGGTGAGATCTGCAACATCCATTTTGCAGACTAAGATATACTAAAGCCACGTGGTAGGTGGCACCTTTGAAAAGATGTTAGATGCTCCTCTCTCCGTAATTTCCATGAGGTGATTTTGTTTTGTGCCTCGTTAAGGTACCTGAGCCAACAGTCTTGTTTCAGGCTGGTTTTTCAAGATTTAGGAGGTCTTTCAACCTCCACGACAGGTTCCCCTTTGCTAAGCAGCTCAGCATTAGCCAACACTTCAGCAGACTGATTCCAATATAGGTTAGCAGCAATGCATTTCCAGAGACACGTTGCAAAAATATTAAAAGCAATTGTCATCTAGAAGTCCTTTTTAGTTTCCTGCACCCATTCTGGATAAAATAACTCACCACCAAGTAATCTTGAATTCATAGATAGGACGCTTGCAGTAATAGTGATTGATCAGGTGTTTATCACACACCCCGATACACTGATGATCCACAGTTATCCCTCGATCAGACAGGTCTGTCACAATACAGTGCAGGAGGTCGTATACATCCGCCACAGCCTCCCAGGGGCCAAACGATACATCTACTTCGCAGTGATGTTCAAACAGCTTTGTCTCACTTTCACTCCTTTCAAAACGTAAAGAATTGAAATGGGGGCACTCATAGGGCGTGATGGGCATCTCTTCTTTGAAGACACAGACCTTCAACTTTGCAAACCTTGCTTTTCTTTGCATAGCTCGAAGCTTTGCTATTTCGATTATCCGTTCCAAGTGATCTAAAAAACAAGAAGTTGGCAAGAACAATGAAGCACCTAATAGAGGAAAACAAATGCAGTTATGTCACATGAAATATTTGGTGTTTAACAAGTTATGTTTAACACAGTTCTCGCAGCCATGGGAAGTTGCATGCAGCTAGATACATAGCAATTAAATCCATTTCAGTTATCTTGTGAACTGGGTGTCCTTACTATATGGCCAAATTTGTTCAACTGCAGGTCCTCACTGAACAAATGCAGAGAAACCTCCTTGTTTAATAAACCTTGCATGTTACGGCCTAGATCTTGCTCCCTTCTAAGACAGCATAAAAATCTACATGCTTAGATACAGCAGGAACAAATCTGATGTGGAGACCTCAAAGACCATGGAAGATACAGAAGAAACTTCTCAAATACAATGGAATTAGTTTGAAAGCTGAAAGCAGACCAGAAAGGACTGTGTATATACTTGAATCACGCTGGAAGAAACAGTTAATACTACTGGGATGATTTACCTTTGTAATACGGCATTAGACCCAGGAAAGCTTGTCTAACTTTTTCTCCTTTAAGGGGCTGGATATCCTCTAGATTGTCTAGCAGTGGTCCTATGGAATAATACTGTGCTTCCTTGTAAACTGACCTCACTCGCTCTCTTGGTGGCAGGTCACCAGATCGTAGAAAGTTAAGTATGTCTCTAAAAAAGGGCAAAAAGATTATTAAGTAATGTTAAAGTAAAATCAAATTTAGTACAAATAGTATGTTAAGAGTTTATTGTTATGAAGGAATAGGATTAATGATAGGGTGTTTACAGCTATGAAATCACAGGTGTTTTTAAACAGTAAGTTCTAATCGTATTTAGCTGCCTCAGTGTCCTGTGTATAGCTCTGTCCATGGAGGAGTTAGTCCTCAGTCAAGTTAAATCAGTAAATAGTTATAAATGAAGGACTGACTAGGATAGGTGCACACATATAATAGAAATTATAAAGTATTTCAGTTTAAGAGAAGAATAAGGTGTTTTATGGTAAAGTAGAGTTCTAAAAATTTCTGTGTTTAACATAGAATATCAAGACCTTGGGAAAGAAGAGGTGACAGTGACCTCCAAGATGGATCAGCAGAATCTAAGATGTGAAGCAGAAC
This sequence comes from Zapornia atra, assembly GCA_013400835.1. Lineage (NCBI taxonomy): Eukaryota > Metazoa > Chordata > Aves > Gruiformes > Rallidae > Zapornia > Zapornia atra. The sequence goes on from VZTU01033419.1 coordinate 413,836, forward strand.
CAAAACTGAGTAATCACCGATACCCAAAGAGAAGACAAAGGCAAATTATGGACTTTTAGCCAACCAAAACAGAGGACTTTGCCTACTGTGCAATTGTGTTAAAAAAGTATGTAAGATCATAAACGTAACATTTGTGTTGCCACTCACTGAGGTGATTGCCCAACTCTTGAGTTGTAAATAAAAGCAAGCCTAGAGTAACCCAAAGTCTACTGACATTCTTTAACGGTAAGTTTCTGCCAAAACTGCAGGTTGGAAAGGTGAGAAAACATTGGATCTTCATTGTTTAATCTACTGAGATAGAAATCCTTATGCTTAGACAGTAACTGAAGTAAGGGTGAGTCATATTTCCAACATATGTTTTTAAAAGCATTTGCCATGTTCAAGTTTCCAAGTCATCATTTCACATTTTGACACTGTTAATGTCAAAACTCTTTTAAAAAACCATATTGCTGTATTTTAAACCAAAAGTTCAACTGGAGTTACCACTTAAAATAGAAGACAGGACAGTATTTCATGGGAAAGATCACAGTCACTGTATTTCAAATTTAGGTCTGTGACAAAATCATCTTTTCCATGTTCCTGGAGAATCATATGCATGGACATTTCATCCCACACAGAACTAAGATTCTAGCTGAATAGGTGGTGCATTTGCAAAGAGGGTGTTTGCTTCACAGGATCAAGGTAATAAGCACTTGTAGCATATAAAATAATTAATAATAATAATAGAACTTATCCTTGAATTTCTGAAACACTGCTAATCTTCAAGATTTTTAACAAGAAAATAAATCCATTTATAAGCATCAACCAAATATTATTATGACTGTTATCAAATAAAACAAATATTACTGCAATCTTCATTAGAATGTCAACAAGCACAGCAAGTGCTAACTTGGCTCTCTGTTCCAGCTATTATTTCCAATTCAGAGTGATAACAAGTGATTTTCCAATGAAGTGGTAGGCACTATAGCCTATTTAAACAATAAAAACGTCACACTTTCAACCTAGATGCATTCATCCCATTCCCTCTTTATCACACTGTAATATCCAATATCCATTTAAAAAGCCAATTTTTATCCAATATCCAGTTAAAAAGCAAAATATCCAATATCCATTTAAAAAGCAAAAATACAAAAGAACTCCCCATGTAAAGCAATGCCAAACCCATTCTTTTTTAAAACATCAAAACAACTTGATACCTTGAACCTCCAGAGGTATTCTAGGGGAGACAATGCCCAAATTCAAAACATTAATTGTTTTTCTTCTCCCATTGTAAAACTTAAGCCCTTAAAAATAATACAAATAGCTTTTCAATTGTGATACAGCCTTCAGATGTTTTTGAAGGTGTGGATGTCAGTGAATCACATTCACCTGCTACACAAATACAATTTAACTAGGAGAGAAAAAAAATATGTTAAAACTTACTTTTCTTTAAAAATAACTGTCTTCAGTAGCAACTTTTAAAGTAAACCACTGAGGACTCTCTACATACCCAAAGTAGGTTCCATCTCTGTCAATAAAGTATCTGCCTTCAGCATCCGTTGGAATATAGTGTCTTCCACTGAACATAGCCGCCAACATTGTGTCCTCATAACGTCTCAGTGTTGACAGTCTTGTTGTAAAATACATGCCTCCTACATTTAGTGGAACAACTTCTGGAAACTGTAAAAAACAATCACATCATCAGAAACGACCCTCTAGTCCTTTGCAGACATGTTCAGGCCAAAAGAATTACTATGTCTAGAAGACATCACATGCAGTCTTTGGCGCTGTGACATGATTTGGTCTGACAAATGCTCCCTTCCTGGCCTGTCACCACAAAACAGTGAGGTTCAAGGGTTAAAAACCTAAATGCTTTAGCTGGCTTCTGGGTGTAACCAGTGAATGTTTTCATTTTAGTTGGGAATGTGAAATAGTAGCTTGAAAACCACACTGTCATTAAAAGCATGAAAGCCTCCTCTTGGCTTTTTTGGGGAAAGAAAATAAGCCCAAAATACCACTTGCCTCCCCTTGCATACACACACACACACACACACAAAGGTAGGTAATCTCAGGCCAACCTAAGATTTGTACTCTATTGCTACGCTACTGGTTCCTTTACACTACACTGCTACACTATATTGTACTATACTATACCATACACTGAAAAAAACAGTGATTCTGTATTTACATTAGGTTTACAGCAGGCCTAAAATCTTACCATCACACCTTAAGATACCTCAGTAGCAGAATAAAAACTTACTTGTATTTGTTAAGTCCAAATGGATGGGAATTCTGTGTAAAGCTGCCAAGCTACTGAAGTAAAATTCAAGAGTTTTATTCAACCATGTAGTTACTAATGGAAACTGAACTGGATATCCAGAAATACTCCAATAAAGAAATCCTGAATCCTTTGACACTTGAGCAGTACGTGCTACAATAACCAGATGTTATCAGGTGAACAGGACCAGAGAGCTCTTACCTGCTGAGGCAGCAGAGGTAGTGCTTGTCCTGCCTGGGTTGCAGTAGGAGTGGCTGGCTCTTGGAAATCATCCTCTGCATCTGAGCTCGACATGGCATCATCCGGGTTTCCACTCACTTTGTTCTGCCCTGTAACTACCACCATCCCTCTGGCTCTCGTAAGCAGGTCTGCTGGGTAGGCAGCCGTGGCAATCCTAAATGGGAAACAAAACCCAAATCACTTAGGCTGTCTCTCCCCACCAGCTGCAGATCACGTGGCAGGCAAGGCTCGGCACTCCCCGGCTTTACGCTGCTAATTTACAATGGCATTTGTTATTACTGGGAAATGAATCACAGCAAGGATGACTAGAGTGCTGAGAAAACAAACTCGGGAGAGGGCTGTCTCTGCAGGAATGCAGTTTGCAGAGCTGTACCAAGGTCCTACAGTCACAGAACCCCTGCCAGTGGCTGGGTAAGAGACCAGCATCTATTGGCTGCGCGGTGCAGTGCGTGATTGGCCCTGCCACGCTTTTGCAGCAAAATGTCATTTGCTGGGTGAATTTGGGTGGCTGCTGTTCCACCCCGTCCATTGCAATAGGCCGTCTGCAGCAGCACATCCTGAAATCCACACTCTCATTGGCTGTGTGTGCTGTGCAACACCCCGGGGCTCCTGCTCCCAACCAAGCTCCCAGTCTATCACCTTCAGCTGCAAAAGCAGATCAGAGCCTGCTATGGACAACGACAGGCACCGTAAAGGCGCTCTCTTCAGTTGGAATCCAGCTTTCTAACCAGACAAACAGACATTTTCCTGCCCACTGCATCATGCTGTACTGCACACAAACACATGTATTTAACTCCACATATTATCCTGTGCAGTCACTCCTATTTATCAATTTCCTTTCCTGCACACAGAAAAAATAATGCTGAGCAACACCAACTACAACGCTTTCAGTCTGTCCTCAACCAGCAGATGGGACAGGCTAACAATGAGCTGCATTATAAAAACAATAATTGAAAGAGCAGAGCAGGAAAGCCTGAAACCCCACTGCTCTCTTCACACCCATCCCTGTGTAAGTATTTCCTCTGTTTACAAGATTGCGGTGGTGTCTCCAGTGGCATCACAACATCCTAACAGACCGGAGGCTTTACTCAGCTCTCTTAACCCCACAAGCTCCTTCTCTCAAATCACTATAAAATGTAAAAAAAGCCAGAATATTTGCACAAGCACACCTGGTACATTTACTTCCTGGCTAAATAAATGTTTCATGAAGGTTGCTTCCAATCAAAACCATCGAGCAGAAATTACATGAAATTTTAAATAGCCATGATTAATTATTCTGCCTTAATAATTCTGCAAATACAGTCATTATGCACATAATCAGGCTGTCTGTAGATGTTAGCTCTTAAAGGGAAAGCTGCAAGTTGAAAATTAACAGACTGAACTGGGAAACTCCCGGTCAAAAGAGAGAGCTGAGCAGATCAAAACCTCCACGTTCTGCAGGAGTGTACGCAGTATTCCACCAACATTTGGAGGGGAATTCTGGATCCCATTTATCACCCTAATAAGCCTAGACAAGTAGGTGCTGTGAACTTTCAAATTTTTCTTCTTAAACTGCAGTTTATAAGCGGTTTGTCCCAGATCAAGATACGTATTTTCATTTCTCTTCTCTACAGTTCTGAAGATGGGAGTTTCACTTCGTTTTTGCACCACAGTACAATGTGGGGCAAAATAATAGGACTGTAAGGTCCAACCTGGCCTTGGACACTTCCAGGGACGAGGCATCCACTACTACTCTGGGCAGCCTGTTCCAGCACCTCCCCACTCTTTCTGCAAAAACCTTCCCCCTAATATCTAATCTAACCCTTCCTTCCTTTAGTTTTAATCCATTCCCCCTTGTCCTGCCATTGTCTATCCTTTTAAAAAGTTGAATCCCTTCCTGCTTATAAGCTCCCTTCAGGGACTGGCAGGCTGCAATGAGGTCCCCCCACAGCCTTCTCTTCTCCAGGCTGACCCAGCCCAGCTCCCTCAGCCTCTCTTTGTAGGGCAGCTGCTCCAGCCCTCTGAGCATCCTCGTGGCTCCTCTGACCCCTCTCCAACAGCCCCACATCTCTCTTGTATTGGGGGCCCCAGCTCTGGACACAGGACTCCAGCTGGGGCCTCAGGAGGGCAGAGCAGAGAGGGACAATCCCCTCCCTGTACCTGCTGGCCACCCCTCTTCTAATGGAGCCCAATTCAATTCTGGTAATTTCATCCATTTGGCGCTGTACCAAAAAGGTCCTTTTTCTCACCAGAAGCAGAGGTTTGGGAAAAAGAAATTATTCTTCCTCTTTCATAGTCCTCCTTCAACATGACACCAAGGTTTAGGAAGAAAAACATATGAGAGCACCTATGTTCATTATGTTCCGCTCATGAGCAATAACCTTCTTTGCCTTTGGAACATCCACACAAACCAGTCTCCTAAATATTGAAGTCTAGTGCACAAAATAGCCCATAATTATTCCAGGATTTCAAGAATAAGATTAGTGGCAGTAAAATTCAGAGAATCATTGTCAAGTTTAACCTGTTTTCTGACGTTCATCAAAAGTAAGTGAAGTTCCTCTCTAGGTTTGCTTCGCTTCCAGTTCATCCACAGACATGGAGTAGTGGAACAGCAGTTTGCTCACTGGAACAGAGAGCCTTCCTGAAAGAATAACATAAGCTGATCACTGGCTGGCTTTCTGACATACAATCTGCTGCATTTTGGCTCTTTGCATTTCAGTTCATTTCATGAGGAATACGCATCCATCTTGCCAGTTAAAGCACACTCAATAATTAGCTACGCACAAAAATTGTTTTATTAAATGGATTATGTTAAATATCTCACTAAAGTTACCAAGGTTTGTTTTATTTAAACTAAGTTAATCCTTTTCACTTTCAAATACGTCTAGGTCCAGATCAACAGATAATTAATTAATCAGGAAACATAATCAGTAAATAAAATTATTACTAAATCAAATATTTAACTGAACCATATGACAGCACCATCCAGCTTTACCAGAAATACTTCCTTCCAGCTAAGAAGCTACCTGTCATTGCCAACTGTTACCAACAGCTCAGGTACTGTCTCACATACACACACCAAAGAAAGCTTACTGAACCAACTGGATGTAGAGAATTATAGCAATGAGCTTTACATGGTGCTAAGTTTTGAAAAAGCTTTTCAAGGCTCCAATGTTCCCTCAATTTTTCTGTATCAGTTTAAAAAACTTTCTCTTAAATACCTTCTGGGATTACACTGGTGTTGGCAAATTTACATACCTATAAAGAAGCAATGCAACAATCACAGTCATTGTCTTTTTATCAAGGTACTGACGTATGAATCCTTCATAGGAGACCTATACAAACTGCTACTCAAAGCTAACTCATTGGAATGTGCTTGTTATGGGGAGATACCAACCAGATGGTTAGGAAGGCTCTCCCTTTCTTAAGGGAAACTGGGTGAGGATGCAGAATGAGATGCGAGTTAGTTATCTCTCCATAGCATTCTTCAAGAGACTCTGATGATCAAAGGTTTGCATGAACAAAGCAAGGAAAGACACGACATCCAGTTAATTCTTATGAATCCGTGTTGGAATAGCAAAGAACATCTTGAAAAAGGGCAGGGATCCCTGAGCTGCAGTAAACTGCGTTATACATTTGACTGTAAAACTCTGGACATTCTCAGCATCTCTAGTCATTGGCAAAAGACTTCATGACAGGAAGGGATACTGGAGCTTAACTTCTACATCAGAGGGCAAAGACATGCTGTATGGGAGGATATGACAGGACACTTCATCACTGGTGACTTCTTGGGTAGGAACAGGCCTAACCAGAGGCAGATAAAAGCTATGCACTTCATACTTGCTGGCAGCACCATCTGCCTCCTTACACAGAATTTCAGAGCATGGACAAGCTTCTAGGAGCTTGGAGCATCTTTCCAGTTTCACCACCACAGAGGCATCACCCCAATTCTGGCCAGGCCAGTCCCAAGCGAGCTCAGAAACCGAGCCAGATGGCTGGGTAAGCCAGGTGTCTGGCAAATTAAGTATTAATTAGGCATTTAAACATTAACCGCCACTTAGTGCCTGGCTAGGTCCTTCCAAACTGCTTAAATGTTAACCGCGTTCACCTCAAAGCGCCTGCGGATGCGGGAGTTGACTTTCTGCGGTGCGACCGGCCCAGGCCGAGCTCCTGCCGCGACCCCGCCGGCGCTGAGGCGGCGGCCCCGGGCAGGGCAGCGGCCCCCCGCTCCCGCCGCGCTCAGTGGAAA